>JAJJWW010008743.1:0-140842 GCA_023531295.1 Papaver armeniacum | reverse complement strand
ATTCTCGATCCTACAAAGAACAAAGGGAAGTGTGGCCATGCCATAGGCCAGCCGGCGCCACCTGCAAGTGGCCACACCCCATGGTGCTCGAACCGGCCCCTATTTCCCGTTGACCAATCAGGTCGCCTTAAACCCGCCACACGCACATGAGTTGTGTCTGGGCCCATACTTGTCGGCCCTATTTCCCATCGACCAATCAGGTCGGTTTAAATCCGCCACATGCACACTAGAAGTGTGGCCACACCCATGCTTGGCCGGCCCCTCTTTTTAATCGACCAATCAAGTCGCTCTAAACCTGCCACAATATCAAAAGAGGCAAAGTTGTGCCAGATGGTCACAATGCCAAATTAGCTTTCCAAAGTCGCGCCAATACGCTAATTGGCATGCCAAACATGCCAAACGTGCCATTCCGCTCCGGCATACTAGTGACATGATAAACATGCCATGCCTCGGCAAAACGTTAATTGGCATGCCAAACATGCCAAACGTGCCACTTTGCCACATAAGCATGCCGAACGTGGCAACGTACCATGAATAGCGCTCCAACGTGCTAACCCACTTCTTGTTCGTGGCCAAACGCCATAACATATTCCAATTAGGGTATTCCAAACACGGCTCTGCCTTAGTGGCATTAGTCAAAACCCTATTTCCAGTTGTGGCCCAACTACGCTACTTTGGCCCCACAACATGCCACGAGCCATGTAGGAACCGCCAAACCCTAAAAACAACGCCATTCTATAATCACCCGTGGCCATCCTTGAGCCTGTGGTTATTCCCATATTATGGCCTACCATAATTCCTTTAATGTGTCCAAAGCACCGATTGCATAAAGCGCTACCGTGCCGCGGCCATACCACACGCGCTAATTAGGGTTTCGATATGCCAAATCCTAATTTAGCTAAAGTTGCCACGCCAACTAGGTCAAGTAATTCTCCTAAGGCCTTAAGTCTAATATAGCAACATGGCCAATGTTGTCGGAGCCATATTTGGGTCTAACACCAATATGCCAAAATAGCTGCCATGGCTATGCCAGGAGCCACTATGCCACTGGCATGCCGCTATATGCCACTACCATTGGCATGTTCCAATGACGCTACTGTGCTACCATCAGGCGCCAACAGAATGTGGCCATAATCAATGGCCACCCTTTCTCATGAGTTACGATCTCAACTGTCCAAATTCGCCACGGAATTTACAGGTGTTTATGGGTGAAAACTATTTCTGCCGGTTTTGGTAATTTGAGGTGTGTGGATGAGAAATGAGTCTAAACCTTAAACAAATGCACTACACGGGAGTGCTTGTAGATTCGAGAAATTAATCTGTGCAAATCTGGCCTAAACCAAGAAATGGTCGTTCCAGACTTGTTTCGGTCACAAAGTGAAGGAGATGGGGTTGATCTTAGGGAGGGAAGCGAAGAACGTGTTGAGATTGTGAAGGTTTTGGCTATGTATGACTTGTATCGTAAAGGCTGAACCGGCTTGCGGGATGTAAGCTATCGGTTCGGTGTTTGAATACGATGGTATCAACACTTGCTTCGTTGTCTGGACTTGTTCTGTCGTTTTTCGAAATAGGGAGGAGAACCTATTTATACAAGTCATTTGAGCCTTATTCACGTCTCTCGTGGGAAGTGGAGGAAGTGGAGTGATGGAGTAGTGGAGTTGTGTGTTGGTGTTACACGACCAGTCTTGCCCACTTCTCCTGTTATCTCTAACCGTCTATGACTTCATGACACGTTCTTGTGATGGCGCGTTGCACGCTGCACGCTGTAAACCGCCAGACCAATACCACAGTATGTATACCCCAGCTTGTGACATGATTGATGCCTCGAGTGTGTGGATCGTGGGACCCACAGAAAGTAGCATGTAATGCTCGATTAAATAACTAAGTTATTTAGGAAGTCGATACCTGTGAAGTATCGTGTGTATTCTATGCAGGTACTGCATCATGGTGTGGTAGAGTGACGGGTGGTGATCACCATGACACCTCACTGACCAATTAACTCCTGACCAGGATTGTATAACCAAGCCGGTGAAGTTGGACGGACGAGATGATCTTTGAAACACTCATCTGCGACCGTTGATGGAATTAGGGTTTTTGAAGAGGTGCGCAAGCATTACTCTTCGCCTTGGTCGAATCAAGCTTGGGATATAATTTTGGCGGGCCGATCGTGCATGTGTGTAGACGACATGACGGTGTAGGCGCCCATACCTCATTGTCTCGTGAAAGTGTGATCTGGGCCACTCAATTTGTCCAGCGAAGTTGAGTGGTCGAGATCAATTTGCAACAGAAACCTGGTGCCGCAAAAGCCGCACATCATGCCCACTTCGGGCGCGCGTTTCAAGACGACCAAGCTTGGTCGGTCTTGTTTGATTAGTTTGGTATACAGACGGCGAGCTGGTATACACGTCCATATCTCAATATCCCATAGAAATGTGATCTAAGCCACTCAATTTGTCCGACAAAGTTGAGTGGTCGAGATTAGTTTGTAATCGGGAGGTGCGACCATGCCTAGTTCGGGTGTGCGAATAGAGGCAACCAGGCATGATATGCCTTGGCCGATCGGATGTGGAGATAGATGGGCCCACGGTGGTCATGTTGATGCGCACCGGACCTGCTTAGTCTAATCCTGGACCCTTTATTCGTGCAGGATAAGATGGACGCTCGTGATTGTTCAAACCCTAATTGGGGTTTCACCGGCCGTGCGTCATGCCTTGTTTGGGCGCACGAACTGGAACGACCAACTATAGTTGGTCCTGACCGATCGGTCATGTATGTAGGCGGGCCCACGGTGTTTGTGTTGACATGTTCTGGGCTCTTTGAATCTACATCTACACCCTCCATCTATGCCTGCGAAGATGGATGGTTGAGACTTGTTTTTGCGATACATGTAATGTGTCGCAAACCCTAATTTAAGGTTTTTTTGTCCATACAACTCTGGTTTGGACGGTTTGGCAAACTATGCCACCCTTTTGGGGAGACCGACCATGCGGGGCCCGCGTTGGGTCGGTAATGAATATTCCAATACCTGCTTGGGGTCATGGATTCAATCTAAGCCATCCAATCATGCTGGTGAAGTTGGATGGTCATGATCGTTTTCTGAGACTGATATGGTCAGTTCAGGTTTAAATATGCTCAATCGGGCTAGTATAATGATGAGTGCCAAATATTACATATTTATACACCTTTTTATTGGCATTTTACTCATCTTTTGTGTTCATAAATCAGATATTATCCCAGATTCTGTATTTTCTTTGTTTTCAAGAATAAATATTTGTACTAATTAACTTTGTGTTTTTAGGTAGTAAATAAAGCTCGGAGAATCGAGGAGCCAAAAGAGCGAAGAATTGGAGTCGAGCATCTATGGAGCGTAAAGCCAAAGCCGCGCGCGCAACAGTTGCAACCCAACAAGTAGCAACTCATCTACAAGACATGGTCTTGAGCTAGACCCGACCCGCGACCCGGATCCGAGCCCGTACACTCCAAGCCGTTGAGATCTCATCTTGCTGCATCCTACGCTCGCTGCATCCTACGCATCGACCCTTGATGTCTCCGCTCCACACCAGATCACCCCCAGTTCATCCTAAGCCGTTCAGATCTGTCCCCCAAAGATCCAACGCTCGCTGCATCACTCGCATCATCACTCGCTGCGCCCGCCTCACAGCAAAGTCACCTAACCCTATACCCACTCGAGCTAATCCCCATTTTCTTTTCCACCTTCTCTTTCCTCTCTCGAACAACTCCTCTGCAAAAACCCCATCGACCATACCTCCACCTCCTTCTTCCATGACTTTTTACAGAGTCATCACCACTCCATCTCCTAGCTACGCAAGCACCAACAACTCCTCTAGCTCCTTCTCCGCCACCCTTGCATCCCTTGTCTCCATCCATAGCTTCTCACTTCCCCCAGAAGCTAGGGTTGAGATGAGTGAAGCTAGGGTTTTCACCAACCACCCCACATGGGCGATTCAGAGGCAAGACAAGGCGAAATCGGGTTTGGGTCGAGCTAGTGATTAGCTAGAAATGTTTTGTGAGTTATATATTGATGTTTTGAGGGATGAGAGAGGCGATCGATTTTAGTTAAGTTTTAGGGTTCATGTTTAGTTTATTTTTGAATTGAATCTGTTTTATTGTTCATCATGGGCTAATTTCAATTACTAGGGATTGACATGAAACCCCGATTCTCGTTGTTCATTGTTCAACTTATTGAATTGTTCTTCATATGTTTAAAAGATAAGATAGTTAATTCTAGCATTTTCAGTGCCTTGCTCTCACAATGGATGCCATGTATCCATTGTAGTTAGGATAACTCTGCCTTGAGTGCAATTCATCCCTAGCTTAAACCACTTTTGCTAACCCTTGACTAGTTGTTCTTAAATAGACAACTAGTGCTCTGAATTAGCATACTTAGCTGAAAGACTAAACTATCATTTGGTGAAACTTTAAGATAAGTAAAGCTTGACACACTCCTCTTATCTGTAGAAAGGACATTCAAGTTAGTTGAATGACATAACTTGAATCAGTGGTGGATTTGATAATCCTTGTACCATTCAACCAATAGTTTATATTTTACTTTGCTCTTCAACACTTTAGTTCATTATCACACCTTCATCTTAGTCTTAAGGACTTTAAACAATAGCTTGTATCTCTGTCACATCACCTGAAAACAGTTGAGATAGCCTTAGAACAGCCTAGCACACACAAGTTCCCTGTGGAAAGACCTGTGCTTGCCACTGCCTTCACTGGCTCTGTGCACTTGCAGAATTAGAACATAGGAAAGCTTATTTCAGCCCCTATCATATAACACACCGAGAGTCATAGCTTGTATGGGTATTTCGTACATGCTTCATTATTAATACTTGGAGATTCGTGTTGCTCTGCTGAGAAAAACACTCAGTCGTCATGCCACACCGGTAATGAGTAAAGGAAAATACAAGGCTAGTCATGCATTAATTAATAATGCTATAAATTCACAGGGTATATGGGATTGTTGCTACATGCTCCATCCTGGATGGATTTTCATGTATTTAGTTCACAGAATACTGGGATTGTTGCCACATGCTCCATTCTAGGCGAATTAGTAAAGTGAAGAAGTATTCATCACTCATTAATGGCTTTATCTTTTGCAAGCATAATTTTGGCTTTTACAATTTTAGCCTTAAATGAAAATCCACCATCAACATTAAGTCCCCTGCCTAGCACGTAATGGTTACACCATTGTGGGGTAGGCATGAGATGGTGACAGTTAAAGATAAATCTTATGAGACAAAGTTAGATATTACCGGGAGAGATGGGTCATCCCGTCTTGGAGCATGTCACGTTCAAGAGGCGTCCGGGCGAGTGTTCCCCTAGCATGATGTCGGTCTTGCACGCTTCGATGGTCTGTTACGCTGTTTCGTTCGTGGGGCTACTGCACCTACTTGATCGAACGTGGGCTTGAAGTGTCTGTTTTGGTTAATCGTGGGTCCGCTGCGTCTGCTTGATTGAACGTCGGACCCGATGTAAGCATGCTTGATTCGAACATGGGAAGATGTGCATGCTTTGATCAAACGCGGGACCACCATGTACATGTTTCAAACGTCGGCCATGTCCTGTGCCTACTTTGACCTTACGGTTAATGTACTTGCTCGAGTGTCATCTTGCTACTTCGACCAAACACCGACCCAGCTAGCTTGACTAAACACCGGACTTGATGCTTTGACCAAACACCGACCTTGCTGTTTGCTTTGCTCGAACGTGGGACCCGATGTGAGCAAGCTTGTTTTTTTTTTTTTTTTTTTTTAAAATGAACCTTATGTGCTCAAATGTAAATGTGGGTCCTGTAGAAAGCGTTGGCGCGGCTGGAGCAGGCCCTGGGAGAGCGTTGAAGTGTTGGAGCTGAAACGCCTTCTTCTCGGAGAGAGCTTTGATTGGGGACGGCTGTGTCTGATTCGACCAATGTGGGGCTGAGATCAAGTGGGACCCGTCGCGTGCTCTGACCGAATGTCGACCTTGTGTTTCGACTGAAAACCTGGCTGCGTGCTTTGTTTTATTCGAATACCGACCTTGTGACTTTGATCAATACCGGACTTGAAACTTGAGCAATACCGGACTTGTGACTTGATCAATACCGGACTTGTGACTTGATCAACACCGGTCTTGAAACTTGAGCAATACCGGACTTGTGACTTGATCAATACCGAACTTGTGACTTGATCAATACCGGACTTGAAATTTGAGCAATACCGGACTTGTGACTTGATCAACACCGGACTTGAGACATGATCAACACCGGACTTGAGACTTGAGCAATACCGGACTTGTGACTTGATCAATACCGGACTTGTGACTTGATCAACACCGGACTTGAAACTTGATCAATACCGGTGTTTGGACCAAATACCAGCCTTGTGTACTCCAACGTGAATGTGTGTTACACGTGTGTGACTACACATCTCACGCGTTTTTATACAAGTCTTGACTCATGTCTTTTATTGTAGAATGAAGAAAAGAACTCCTATTGAGATGTCTTAGGGGATAATGCTGGTGCCAAGTCAGGAGGTGTTGACAGCTTCAAAGATATGCCGAACATTGATGACGAGTTGTTCACCGCGCCTTTTTTACTATATGAAAATATCCGTTTCACAAGATAACCCTTATCCTATTGACTTCAAGGTTTTTCATGCTCCGCTGGGCCCTTATGAAGGATGGATGAGACGTATGTTGAGCAATGAGTACATCAAAGATAACTTGACCGGAGCGCATTATTGATGCGGCTTGAGTGTCGAAACGGGTCGAGAGGATGTTAAAGTGGTTTCGGTGCGAACGTTGACGTGGATCTGGAGAGTATTGAAGAAGGATTCTTAAGAGAACGTGGGTCCGGAGAGAGAGAGCGTTGAGGCGGCTCTTGAATAGACCATTGAAGCGGCTTTCGCCGAGGGAGCGTTGAAGTGTTTCCCTCTTGATTCGATTTACCCTTACGAATTCCATGCTTCTTGAATGACCATCTCTCTCATGTTGAAGAATTCCTTCACTTACGGTGAAGGAACTTTATGCTGAGCCTCAGTCCCCAAGCGTGGTTTACATGGTTTGTTCGTAGTGGTTGTTGTCGATCCAGATATGGAATATCTTGGACATTGTTTCATCATTGTTGGAGTCGTGCATGTGGTAGTGGAGTTGGAGTTGACGGACGCGCAAGATGTTGTATTTCGGAGGTTTTCCTCTTCTTTGCTTGAGGAACCGCTTATAGAAGGTCAAGGTTGTATCGCTGTTGGTGAGATATATGCCCCTACAAACATTATGAGGCTCTTCATTACCGGCAGGCCTGTTTCTTTCTATCGGGGCATATGTTGTTGTAGATGAGTGTTCAACAGCTCCAGAGGATGACCAAAAGCGCGAATTCTCCAACATAGCATGATAGACATGTACCACTGTCTGATAAAGTGACTCGCCCGGATCTTGTTCGACCACTTGCGATAGAGTGACTCGCCGGATCTTGCTCGATATGACTCGTGGACATCGTTATCTTCTTGAGGCTGCTCCCTTAAGGTATCGGCTCCAGTGGAAGATTGCCGTCATAGAGCGTTGATACGTTGCACCGGTATTCTTTAAACCAAATGGAAGTATGGTATAGTAAAAATTTCCGAGAGGAGTTCGAAAAGCTATCTTACTTGCATCATGCTCGTACATCCTTATCTGGTTGTAGCCGCTACATCCATCCATGGAGGAGAACATGCCGTGTCCGCTGGTTGCATCTACTAACATGTCGATGTTAGGTAGAGGAGGATCGTTTTGGAGCAAAGACTTTCAAGTCTCTCAAGTTTATGCAAAGACTGATCCATCCATTTTCCTCATGTCCGAACTACAACCGTTTAACCGACTTGGATACAGGTATGACATGTAGATGATGGGTGACCAATTTTCATCTAAATCCGGCATTTCTTCATATCTCCAAGCGAATATGTCCTGGTACTCTTTGAGAAGTTCCACGAGCTTCGTGCGTTTATCCGTACACAAGGTTGAGCTGATGGAGATAGGCCTAGGAGATTCCTCAATGATTTCAATCTCATTAGTTGTGGAGTTGGTGCCATCTTGCAGCTGTTGTGGAGCATCTAGCACTTGTTCTTGTGGTTCGTTGCTGTTGTAACATTCCATTGGGTGGAGAGACTGGGTAACAGTCTCCCCTGCTAATTGATAATGGCAGTGTCGGTATACCGTTTTCCCTTTCTGGTCACGGCTCGCCACAAAAGTTCGTTTCCTCTTCGTGTGAACGTGGGTCGTGGCTTCACAGGATGGAGAAGAATGCTTCGTCAGCAGAGATGCATCGTGGGTTTTAGCCCTCAATGATGCAAGCCAGTCTTCTTCATAAATTGACGCCCACGTGGGGATTGGGACGCAACGAACTTATCTGATTCTTTCCGCGGAGCTTCTCCCGTATGTGCTGGTTTGGTTTCCCTCGAAGTACGTCATTGTGGTAGACTTCCGTACGAGCTTGCCTGGGAGAACCTTGGATGTCCTGAGAGTCTTGAGAGTAATCACATTCTAAGACGCTCCTGTGTAGATAAGGGCCGTCTTGAACTCTGAATCCTTGATGCGTGCGGTGACATGTAGGGCACGGTCGTGACCTTTCTCCGGTTGATTGCAAAAAACGTCTCCGCGCGATTCTTGAGAGGTGTGAAAGTTCGCATAAACTTTCCACTAGAGAAACCGCTTCCCGATCCACCGACCTCTGGTTCATAGTGAAACTAGTGACTTGAGGAGGATCGTTGTGAGGATCAGTCCCGGTGTAGGAGTCTCAATGACAAGACTTGCTCATATCGATGTCGCTTCTTTGATCGGGTCCATGGAGGTCCGCGCCGCTGAAGTACCTTCTCCGGTGCGTTGAATGTGTTCCTTTTTTGCTCCAGGGGCTGTCGCGGCTCTTGTGGCAATCGATCAGTTAATGTCTTAAGAAAAGTGAGTACCTCTTTCTGAGTTGCGGCCATATACGTTTGAGTCTTAGCAAAAACTTCCTGCTTCTTCATCAAGTCTGCAATGGTAATGGGGGATGGTCCTCCTCTCGTCCCTCCCGGCTCCTCGTCCCGATGAAGGAGTGGAAGTTGTTGCTCGTGACTACCGGAGGTGTTACACTTGATGAGATGCCGGGATTTGCGGCTGCTCTCAGCTCTGGTGATGGGAGGTGTTACACTTACGGAACATCTCTGCTACGCCGCACCGTGGTAGAAGTGACGGCTCCATAAGATGTATTGACCATGGTAGCTCCACTGACAGGTACATCGACACCGGGAGTGTTATCCACACTATCTCCATCAGAATTGATTGCTGATCCAGACCTGAGTTCTACCATCTTGAAATGGATTGATGATTGAATTGGTCCCAAGATCTACCCTTTTTGAAATTGATAAAATTGAATCGGATTTTGAAGAAATTGACTTTACAACCGAGAGAGTAACCTCCCGCTGTGGTCGCCAATTGTTTATGGGTGAAAACTATTTCTGCCGGTTTTGGTAATTTGAAGTGTGTGGATGAGAAATGAGTCTAAACCTTAAACAAATGCACTACACTGGAGTGCTTGTAGATTCGAGAAATCAATCTGTGCAAATCCGGCCTAAACCACGAAATGGCCGTTCCAGACTTGTTTCGGTCACAAAGTGAAGGAGATGGGGTTGATCTTAGGGAGGGAAGCGAAGAAGGTGTTGAGATTGTGAAGGTTTTGGCTATGTATGACTTGTATCAGAAAGATGAACTGGCTTGCAGGATGTAAGCTATCAGTTCCGGTGTTTGAATACGATGGTATCAACACTTGCTTCTGTTGTCTGGATTTGTTCTGTCGTTTTTCTAAATAGGGAGGAGAACCTATTTATACAAGTCATTTGAGCCTTATTCACGTCTCTCGTGGGAAGTGGAGGAAGTGGAGTGATGGAGTAGTGGAGTTGTGTGTTGGTGTTACACGACCAGTCTTGCCCACTTCTCATGTCATCTCTAACCGTCCATGACTTCCTGACACGTTCTTATGATGGCGCGTTGCACGCTGCACGCTGTAAACCGCCAGACCAATACCCCAGTATGTATCCCCCAGTTTGTGACATGATTGATGTCTCGAGTGTGTGGAACGTGGGACCCACAGAAAGTAGCATGTAATGCTCGATTAAATAACTAAGTTATTTAGGAAGTCGATACACCGTGAAGTATCGTGTGTATTCTATGCGAAATCGCATCATGGTGTGGTAGAGTGACGGGTGGTGATTACCATGACACCTCACTGACCAATTAACTCCCGACCGGGGTTGTATAACCAAGCGGTGAAGTTGGACGGACGAGATGATCTTTGAGACACTCATCTGCGACCGTTGATGGAATTAGGGTTTTTGAATAGGTGCGCAAGCATTAATCTTCAGCTTGGTCGAATCCAAGCTTGGGATATAATTTTGGCAGGTCCGATCGTGCATGTGTGTAGACGACATGACGGTATAGGCGCCCATACCTCATTGTCTCATGAAAGTGTGATCCGAGCCACTCAATTTGTCCGGCGAAGTTGAGTGGTCGAGATCAATTTGCAACGAAACCCGGGTGCCGCAAAAGTCGCGCATCATGCCCACTTCGGGCACGCGTTTCAAGACGACCAAGCTTGGTCGGTCTTGTTTGATTAGTTTGGTATACAGACGGCGAGCTGGTATACACGTCCATATCTCAATATCCCATAGAAACGTGATCTAAGCCACTCAATTTGTCCGACAAAGTTGAGTGGTCGAGATTAGTTTGTAATCGGGAGGTGCGACCATGCATAGTTCGGGTGTGCGAATCGAGGCAACCAGGCATGATATGCCTTGGCCGATTGGGTGTGGAGATAGATGGGCCCACGGTGGTCATGTTGATGCGCACCGGACACCTTAGTCTAATCCTGGACCCTTTATTCGTGCGAGAATAAGATGGACGCTCGTGATTGTTCAAACCCTAATTGGGGTTTCACCGGCGTGCGTCATGCCTTGTTTGGGCGCACGAATCGGAACGACCAACTATAGTTGGTCCGACCGATCGGTCATGTATGTAGGCGGGCCACGGTGTTTGTGTTGACATGTTCTGGGCTCTTTGAATCTACATCTACACCCTCCATCTATGCCTGCGAAGATGGATGGTTGAGACTGTTTTTGCGATACATGTAATGTGCCGCAAACCCTAATTTAAGGTTTTTTGTCCATACAACTCTGGTTTGGACGGTTTGGCAAACTATGCCACCCTTTTGGGGAGACCGACCATGCGGGGCCCGCGTTGGGTCGGTAGTGAATATTCCAATACCTGCTTGGGGTCATGGATTCAATCTAAGCCATCCAATCATGCTGGTGAAGTTGGATGGTCGTGATCGTTTTCTGAGACTGATATGGTCAGTTCAGATTTAAATATGCTCAATCGGGCTAGTATAACACACCGAGAGTCATAGCTTGTATGGGTATTTCGTACATGCTTCATTATTAATGCTTTGAGATTCGTGTTGCTCTGCTGAGAACAACACTCAGTCGTCATGCCACACCGGTAATGAGTACAGGAAAATACGAGGCTGGTCATGCATTAATTAATAATGCTGTAAATTCACAGGGTATATGGGATTGTTGCTACATGCTCCATCCTGGATGAATTTCGTGTATTTAATTCACAGAATACTGGGATTGTTGCCACATGCTCCATTCTAGGTGAATTAGTAAAGTGAATAATTATTCATCACTCATTAATGGCTTTATCTTTTGCAAGATGTTAGCGCATAATTTTGTCTTTTACAATTTTAGCCTTAAATGGAAATCCACCATCAACAACAGGCCTGTGGCAAGTTTTGGGCGACCAACTAAGACAAGCCAAATAGCATCACGTGCTATTCTCCTGTGGCAAGTCTCCTGACTTTGACTTGCCTAAAGTTTGGTTGTCATATTTCAGTGAATCAAAACTCATGTTAAGAGTCGCTTGATTATGTACTAGAGTCAACTTCGTATAGGTTAGCTTGAAAGTATTAGGATATGAGACTTTACAAGTATTGCGAAGACTTGAAGATATGAAGAAGCAAGAAGCTACAACGACAACAATCATCCTTCCACTTGAGGTTAGTGATATTTGACTTGAACTGTTTCATTCCCTAACGTATCTTTCAAGTCGTGCATATTGAAAACAAAATCAAGCGAAGCATATTTGAACTCTAGATAGATATAATATTAAGGAATACAATACGAGGTTTATTGCTTAACCATTAAACTTTGTAGATAAGATATCGCCATAATCATTTGAATGCTATTGTGATTATGTATGGGTATGAGGTGAGGATTTCATCCTAAGGAACAATGTTTTACATGTGTTCTAAGGAAGTAAGTTCATAAACTTGTTTGTGAATCGAAAAGGAAATCGTCAGGCGTTATTGGTTTTGTTATTAATTGCATATCTTATGAACAACCAATATGTGTGATTGAGTATAACCGTTCACGACTTGTTGTGTTCTTGGTAGAAATATTCACAAAGGCCTGACTTATGTATTGGTATGACTTTTATTAGTGAAACCGATCTTAAGTAATCACCTGAGATGGTATGATCGGGTTTGTGATTTTTGTCTGACCAAATATGAGAAAGGGGAACCGATCCTAGTAAGAGGTGCAATACATCACAAAGGGAACCGATCCTTGTATGAGGTGCAGCAAGGTTTATAGCAGAAAGGGGAAACGATTCTATGGACATGTGCAACACATTTTTAGGCAAAGGGGAACCAATCTTATGGACATGTGCAACACATATAAGTTAGATACCATATATTTGTGGGGAACAGATCCTGGTACCTAGTCAACCGAATTTTGGAAAGCTAGTGTGACTATGCACAATACTCACATGGAAGGTAGAACCGAAACTTGTTTTGGTAGAACCGTTAGACCCATCATTGTGATTGAATGTTATTTGATCAATCGAATAGTTCTTGAAAGTCAGATGAACCAATTCTAAACTTGTTTGGAAGTGTGGCAAATTGGTTTCAAGGTTGTAAGTGTGAAAGAGAACTTACAAAGTTAAGATGTCGACATACTTTGAACACGTGCTATGAATGTTTGTTTCTTTAATTGTTCAAAGTTATTACGTAATAGCTAAGGGAAGAGAATCACAGGATCGAAACATAAATAAGTTAAGAATCTTTTAATTAAGGTATTTAACTTCATTTTGTAGGGAAATAAGGATTAGTAATGTGCATTTACTAATTAGAGATTTTTCGAGAGATTTCGATCATTATTTTTGGACAGAGCATTTCCAGGAATTATGGAAACCGAATTTGTGCTTTAATAAATATCTTGAGAATATTTTCGGTTTTGGAAATTCCTTGGTGTCCAAACTTCCTTGTCTATAAATACTTGAAGTTTGCCTTTCTAGCAAACTAATCCTTCGTAACAACAGAATTCCTCTTTGTTGTTGTTACTAGTGTAGCCGCCTATTCGGAGAGGAGAGTAACCTAATTAGGCAAACTCTCTTACGGCCACTCAGTTTAAAGTATTCTTTGGGATTGAGAAGCTCTAGCGTGTACCGTTGGTGGGAAACTAGATAATTGCGGTTTATCTTTTGTTTCCATTGATTTGATTGACTAACGGTGGTTGAACTTTGATTGCACCTAGTTTGTTTATGCTTGAGAATATTCTCTTATGATATAAGATCCACTCAAACTAGTTCAGAGTTTCGACAGGGATCTTTAGACTGTTGTTAGTTCTAAAGACGATCTTGTGATAATCCATTGTTAACGAGACTCAGTTACGTGCTTGATTGATTACAAGAGATTCAAGTGATTGTGTGCGAGTGTTTATTGAAGATCTAAGAATATTTGAAGATGAAGAAGATATTGAAGATTTCGATTTGTGGGTTCATAATATTTGGTGTGCACAATACTTGTTTCGGTAAAAGAGGATCCAATTAATAATCGGTTTATCTTTGTGATAGATTGGATTGATTAATTGAGTATATCGGCATCAACACAATTCCTTGGATTAGTAGTGTTGTTGGCTTAATCTTAAACGATTACTTCGGTAATTGAACATAAGATGGATCTAAGAACCTGACGAAGGAGTTTATGTTAAGATAAACGGAAGAGCCTTTGTCCGACTCATATCACTTGGTTGAATAGAGTTGATACCAAACAGATTTGTTGTTCCTTTACTGTTTGGAATACGAACCAAAGGAATTGTTCCAAGTACGTGACTAAGGTCGGAGGCATGTGAATACAGACGGAACTAGGTGAACTATAGGTTTAGTTGCTTGGTCTCAATTATACGAATTTAGGTGTAATTTTGTGTAGCGGCTTAATCCTAAGAGTATTCAATTCTGGACAAGGTCCCGGGTTTTTTCTGCATTTGCGGTTTCCTCGTTAACAAAATCTTGCTGTGTCATTTACTTTATACTTCCGCATTATAATTGTTTTATTATAATTAAAGTAAATTACACAAACGTTATTTCCTATTTACTTGATAAGTGAATCCTATTGTGTTTGGTTAAGTCCGAACCTTTTTATCAAGTAACATACTTCGTTGTTGTATTGTCTCGATCTCGTATCCATAGACGATCACACGAAGTGTGAACCGATTAGTTGTATTATCTCGACTCAGTCCATAGACAATCACTTTCAAAGAAAGGACTTATAGGTAGGAAAAGTTTTAGCTTGAAGTATATTTGGGTACCCTCGCCTTTTCACACATAGCAACCTGCTACATGTTTTCCATGAAAACACTCGAGACATCAAACATGTCACAAACTGGGGGAAACTCATCAGGGTATTGGTCTGACGGTTTACAGCGTGCGGCGTGCAATACGCCCATTATAAGAAAGTGTCAGAAAACAGGGAAGTTATTGGCGGCAAGAAGTATTGGGTGTAAACTAACCAGTTTCCTCCATAGTGGGAACATGGTTTCTGACAGTTACACATAACCCCACTTCTCCATCACTCAATCACTCGTACTTTCTACGAGATCAGGGTGCGTTCAATATGACTTGTATAAATAGGTTTTACATATTTTCGACCAGACAACAAGTTTTGGTGAAAACAACAACACAGTATCCAGAAAAATACCAAAGAACTGATAGCTTTCATTCCGCAAGCCAGTTCTAAGTTCTGATACAAGTCATAAAATAGCCACACCTTTAGAATTAACCATTCTAGTCTCAACACCTTCTTCGCTTCCCTCCCTAAGGCCAACCCTTCTCCTTCACTTTGTGACCGAGGCAAGACTGGAACGACCATTTCTTGGTTTAGGCCAGGATTGCACAGATTGATCTCTCGAATATAAAGTACTCCCGTGCAGTGCATTTGTTTAAGGTATAGATTCGTTTCTCATCCACACACCCAAATTTACCAAAACCGGCAGAAACAGTTTTTACCCATAAAAAATTGGCGACCACAGTGGGAGATTAATCTCTCGGTTGCAAAATCAGTTTCTCAGGATTCATTCCATTTTTCTCAATTTCAAAAGGGTGGATCTTAGATCCAATTCAATCATTAAACTCAATTTAGGTTCAACAACCAATTTCAATTCTGGTGTACCGTTCGCTAAGAAGCTTCACAAAAATGCTATTTCAAGCAATGCTATAGGAAATGCCTTGGATAGTTGAGCACCAGTAAATCTCTCAGATAAAATCCACATGAAGACACATAAAGACATGATTACTACTTAGGAGGGCACAATGGATTCTCTCGAGGTTCGAATGGAGCAGCCACATCTGCAACACCATAAGTGTTATTTGGACCAAGCCGAAACGCATACAAAGTTATCACCGATATTAATGTCTCCAGGGTCCGCACTCAGGGAGATAAAAGGAAGATTCGCATAGCCATTGTTCCAGTATGGAGATAGTCGACAACAAATCTCAACACCAGTGGAGTCCTAGAAAGGCACCTGCAGAGATCACGAAAGCGAGGGTCTATCTCCATTCCACCACTACTACCATTTTATGGTCAGGAGCATCCGCTATCACTTCATCAAAAAAATGTGTAGATCTAGACCATGGCGCAATTATGGGAATTCGTACACCTATAATAACAAAGGAGGCTTGACACATCTTCAAATCATTCATAGGGGTTCGCCTATTATGCCGACCCAAACAAGAGCAATCCCGGAACATCTTCAGATCTATTGGATCCGACACATCAAGAGTGCATCCTCAAGAAGATAATGGTGCCTGCACCATCATGTCAGGATAGAATCCATATACGAGATAACTTCACCCAGAGGAAGATTCGAGAAGTTGCTGCACCAATAGGGTCCACGTTTCCCATATTTCCTTTGCCCAGGGAAGCGGGTAATGTGAAGAGTTCTCTAAATTGCCTACCTAAGAACTTACACCGATGTTCCGACAAAATAACGGGCATCTCGATGACTAACTCAAGAGATTGAAGCCCTCGATTTCCAAGTATACTGCTGGTGCTAACACATCAACAGATAACTCACAAAGAGAGACACCGCATCAACAGCGTCACCCACAAACATATCATGTGGTTTAGAAAGGTTACGGGTCGTTTTGCAAGAACTCCGTCGAAACGTTTTTTACACTTGCCCTCGGAAGAATTGGAACTGGTACTAATTGGTGAAGAATATAGAGTGATACATATACCAAACGATTTGTATGGAAGTCCTACAACATACTAAAATGGCACATCAATCCTATGAATGAGCTATAAATAGAAGCCGAAACTCTCGACTACGTGACAACTAAAAATCTACAGAATTCTTCCTGGAAAGTTCTGAATTCTCGGTGTCAGGTACTTTTCACCCATCAAACGCACTCCGAATGAATAAATTCTTTTTCCAAAAGTTAGATTTTCCTCTTAGCAAAAAAATGAGAGGTCAATCACCTCATTCCGATATCGGACGAAGATTTTGCGGCCGTTTTGGCAAGAAGGCGCGAATATGAGATTTTCATCAAGTCAATACACCAAGGTCGCAGGCAAGCAACAATAGAAAAACTTCCGCACGTAGAGAATCATGGAAGAGCTACTTCACCGAAATAAGAAAATAGAAGGATAAGAAGAAATAACCTCACGGTGGCCGTGGCCGCCACGCCACTCTTTCCTGCCAAGGATCGTGCCGTAGCCGCCACTCCTTCCTTCCAAGGATCGTGTTGTAGCCGCCACTCCTTCCTTCCAAGGATCGTGTCATAGCCGCCACTCCTTCTTGCCAAGGATTGTGCCGTATTTGCCACTCTTTCCTTCCAAGGATCGTGTCGTAGCCGCCACTCCTTCCTTCCAAGGATCGTGCCGTATCCGCCACTCCTTCTTGCCAAGGATTGTGTCGTAGCCGTCACTCTTTCCTTCCAAGGATCGTGTCATAGCCGCCACTCCCTCTTGCCGAGGTTCGTGCCCGTAGCCGCCACTCCTTACTGCAAAGGATCGTGCCGTAGCCGTCACTCTTTCCTGCCAAGGATCGTGCCATAGCCGCCACTCCTTCCTTCCAAGGATCGTGTCGTAGCCGCCACTCCTTCCTTCCAAGGATCGTGTCGTAGCCTCCAATCCTTCTTTCCAAGGATCGTGCCGTAGCCTCCAATCCTTCTTTCCAAGGATCGTGCCGTAGCCGCCACTCTTTCCTTCCAAGGATCTTGTCATAGCCGTCACTCCGTCCTGCTGAGGTTCGTGCCCATAGCCGCCACTCCTTCCTTCCAAGGATCGTGCCGTAGCCATCACTCCTTCTTGCCAAAGATTGTGTCGTAGCACCACACTCCTACCTGTCAAGGATCGAGATCGCAACCAGCCAAGGTTATTAGTTGTGGCCACTTTTTGTCCCATCCCGCGGCTCGTAGTCGTGTGACAGTTTTACTCGCTTACACATCCAGCCAATCCCTTTGCTTCCATGGAAGCCTATGCAATTCCAGCCAATCCCTTTGCTACCATGGACGCCCATGCAATTCCAGCCAACCTATTTTGTTCCCACGACAATGTAGTCTCATTTGATTACAGTTGCTGCCAAGAATTTTTGTTGCTCGTTTGTTGATACCATCTAGAGCTTCACCGCAGCAACAACCACTATAAAGGTAATCCGTACTTCTCCATATTTTAGTTTCACATGGAATAAGTAATAGAGTCACCAGTACGGATGCAAAATGGTGATATCTTTGTCATGGTCAACCCAACGACCATGCAAGATAGAACCACAAAAACCACATGTAGGATCAGAATATCGCGACATCAATACCTCGCGAGATCAATAAACGACAGCATTGCGAAGGTGTCGCAGACGAGTAATATAAATGACGCAATGGACGACGATAGCGAATACGAAAGGTGTGAAGATCTAGCGAGATCTAGGAGAACTGCGAGATTATGTATTTGGACACTTGCGATATTTCGCAAGTCATTCCCGAAAATAAAGGACAGTCTAATGTCATCCACTATGTACTACCCTATATAAAGAGTTGAACAAGTCTGTTGAGGAGAGATCTTTTCGAGTGTTAGGCAAGTCATTAAGAGAGAGAAAGTTTGTAGTGATTGTAATTTCTTTAGCTCTTTTCCATTTTATCTTGTAAACATTCAAGGAATTAATCAATAAAAATCATAGTTATTCATCTTCAAATGTCTTAGTTGTGTGGATTCTTGTGAGGGGTGTAGTGTAATATTTCCTGCAACTACATATTGGCGCTAGAAACAGGGATATTAAAGATAAGAGATTGGATATTGTCTCTAAAATTGTTCAAATCAAGAGTATGATGGATAAATTGGAGAAAACCAGAATCAAAGAGAGCAATGGAGAATTGGAATGTAGTATGATTACAAAAACAATGGTTAATGAATTTCATGAAAGTATCGAGGGAGAATACACAAAAGGGATTTTGAAGGAAAAAAAAATTATAACAATAGAGAAAACGTCACCCTTGAAAGAATGGGAAAAGCAGAAGATCATGTTCACAAAGAACGGAGATATCGGAGAGAATTTAAATCACACATCTCCACTAGTGATTACGATAAGTGCAAGCAAAGAAGAAGGAAAATTAACAAAAACAAGTGGAAGAATGGGCAATAAATAGAACTTTGGTGGACACAGGAGTTCGGTGAATATAATGTTTTATCATGCTTATAAAAAATTGGGGTACAAAGTTGAAGAAATGACTTCCGCAACATATCATATCTATGGTTTCGGCAAATCGATAACAAAACCTAAAGGGGAAATAAAAATACGAATTTTGTTGGGAGAAATTGAAACACATGTGACGTTATGTGTAGTGGATATGGAATCACCATATAACATGCCGTTGGGAAGACCATGGATACATGCAATAAAAGTGTAGCATCAACATTTCATCAATGTGTCAAATTTCCTATACCGAGTGGAATTGGCGAAATCGGAGAGATACGATAAAGGAAGGATATATCATCAAATCGAAGTAAAACATTATGAAGAACAGGTGAAGAGGCGAAAAGATCGCAAGAAGATGGCAAAAGCAGTGAAAAAGGAAGAAGAATTTAGATTTTACATGATAAGAGCAGAAGAGGGAAAAGGAATATATGGTGAAGAGAATGAACTTGCGAAGGAAGTAAAATGACCAACACCCATGGGAGAACCAGAGGCTATCATGGAGAGCCAACAAAGGAAGTGAATATCGGAATCAAGAAGAACCCAAGATGTTAAAAATTGGGACTAAAATGGAGGCAGATGAGGAAAGAAAGACTATTGATTTGTTGCTAGATTATAAAGACATTTTTGCGTGGGATATGGATGAGATGCCTGGAATAGATCCATCTATAGCGTGCCATAAATTAGAGATTGATAAAAATGCAATACCATTCAAGCAGAGAATTAGAAAAATTGCAACAGCATATCATCCTCAAATAAAAGAAGAGTTACAGAAGATGCTTGACGCATAAATTATTAGACAAGCAAAATATCCCGAATGGATAGCAAATATGGTCGTAATCCCAAAGAAGAAAAAATGGATAAGAATTTGCATAGATTTTACTGATCTAAACAAAGCTTGTCCAAAAGATAGTTTTCCTTTGCCGGATATTCCATGAGATGGTTGAGGCGAGTGGCGGAAAATGAAAGGATATCCTCTCTTGATGGATACAAGGGATACAATCAAATTCCTCTCATTTGAAGAAGACCAAGAGCATACTACCTTTTTCGCTCCAAGAGGATTATCTTTGTTACACAAAAATGTCATTTGGTCTCGCGAAATGTTTGGAGCAACATACCAAAGGATGGTAGAAAAAGTGTTCGAAAAATGGATACATAAAACACTAGAGGTATACGTGGATGACATGTTAATAAAAAGTAAAGAAGCAAAAGATCATGTACGGGATTTGAAGGAAATTTTTGAACAAATTAGACATTTCAACATCAAAGTAAATCCGGAAAAATGTACATTTGGGGTGGCATCTGGAAAATTTTTAGGATACATTGTTTCAAAATAAGGAATACAAGTCGATCCAGAGAAAGTACAAGCAATTCGCAATATGCCGACACCAAGAATAAATAAACATGTGCATAAGTTAAATGGATTATTAGCTTCGCTAGGAAGATTCATCTCGCGATCATCTGATAAGTGCAAGCATTTTTTCAACATACTTAAAAAGGGAACGAAATTTAGATGGACAGATGAATGTGAAAAGGCATTACAAGGAATTAAAGAATATCTAATGGATATATCAATCTTACAAAAAGCAGAGCCAGGGGAAGAATTACTAATTTACCTTGCGACAACCTCGCATGCACTAAGCGCAGTATTATTGCGAATGGACGCAGGAGTGGAAAAGCCATTCTATTACATTAGTAAAACATTCAATGCCGCGGAGAACAATTATTCAAAAATTGAAAAACTAATTCTGGCATTAGTTTACGCAACATTTAAACTTCGCATCTACTTCGAAGCACACACGGTTAAGGTAATGACAAAAGTACCAATTGAGTCATTAATGAAAAATTCAAAAAGGTCAGGAAGGGTTGAAAGATGGAATGCTCAAGTAAGCAACTCAAATATGAAATACTTTCCTCACCCAAATCACAAGTTGTTGCAGACTTTTTAGCAGAATTTCCTTTGGAAGAGGATGAAGCAGTGGAAGAAATGATGGATATAGAATAAGAACATGGAAATCCAAGGGATTTATTAACTGAGCCAAACAGATGGGAAATATTGGTATATGGATCGTCAAATGGAGAAGGTAACGGAATTGGGATCATTGTAATTTCGCCAGAAGGCAATAAAATGGTTTTTCTTTCAGATTGGAATTTGCATCTACCAACAATGAAACAAAGTATGAAGCTATAATACATGCTTTGCGATTTGCAATAAAAATGAAGTTGGAGAATGTAAGAGTCACCAGTGATTCCCAGTTAGCTATACGCCAGATAAAAAAAAAGAATATACTACAAATGAACCATCCATGAAAAAATACAAAAAACTTGTTGAAGAATTGTCGGCGAAGATACCAAAAATAAAATGGAGACACATATCAAGAAGAGACAATAGACTCGCGGATGCTTTTGCTTTTATATCAAGTATGATGACAGATCCAATTTCGAGATGCATAAAAATACATACACTTCTATCACCGTCAATCAACAAAGAGGAAGAGGAAGAAGCGAAGTAATGCTCATAGAAGATGGAACACAAAGACCCACTTGCGACGATTGGAGAATGTAATCTCATGCTTATCTAATGAAAGGAGAAACGCCAAGAAATATATTAGAGATGTACAAATTAAAGAGTCGTGCAACAAATTATTAATTAAGAGACGGGGTATTGTACCGAAGATCCTTTAATGGACCCTCGCTTAGATGTTTAACATGAAAGGAAGGAGAAGCAGTGTTAAAAATGTTACATAGTGGGGATGTTGGCAATCACAGTGGCGGAAGATCTTTAGCACATAAGGCGAAAATGCAAGGCTACTATTGGCCATATATGCATGAATATGCGAAACAAATATCAATACGTTGCGAAGATTGTCAAAGGCACGGAAAGAAAATACATACACCAGGAGCACCATTAACCTCTTCAACAAGTGTATGGCCTTTTGGTAAGTGGGGGCTAGATATTGTAGGACCATTTTTACAGTGCAGGCGAGAGGAGATATATGATTGTCGCTACGATTATTTCACAAAGTGGGAAGAAGTAAAAAGAAGTACAACACATTCGCGATAAAGATATTTTTACCTTTATATTCGAAAACATAATATGCAGATTTGGAATTCCAGCACAGTTGGTATCTGACAATGGGAAACAGTTTGAGGGACAAAATATAGAATTGCTACTTAATGCATTTCAAATAAAATGTGGGAAATCAACTCCTTTATATCCACAGGCCAATGGACAGGCGGAAGCAACAAATAAAACAATCGCAGATATACTGAAGAAGAAGTTAGAAGGACATAATAGGGCATGGTGTGAACAAGTGCATAATGCAGTATGGGCTTACAATACAACCAGGCGAGAAGCTACGGGAATGTCACCATTTTGTCTAACATATGGAGTTGAAGTTGTACTTCCGACATAAGTTATTATTCCAACAACAAAGAGAGAAGCTTGGGAGAAAAATCTTAGTGCGGGTAACATTTTGGTTAAATTAGATGAATTAGAGGAAAAGAGAGAAAGAGAACTACAGCATATGGAGAATTATCAGCGAAGATTAGCTAGAGAATATAACAAACGTGTCAAGACACGCGAATTTCAACCAGGTGATATGGTATTGCGAGAAACACCAATATATCAGCGAGAAAGTGGTGGCAAGTTGGCGAAAAATTGGGATGGACCTTATATCATCAAGGAGATAGTTGTAACAGGGGCATTTAGATTAATGGATCCTGAGGGCAAAGATGTGGGCCAAAGATTGGATAGACCGTGGAATAGATTATATCTCAAGAAATATTACCCATAGAAGATGGAAGGGAAAGAATAAGTTGCGAAATATTGAATGGATGAAATGAAATGAATTCATATGAAATGTTCATGCGACAGAGTGATTACTGAAATTGCATAAAATAAAGAAAGAATGTGCGAATATCTCGCAAATAAATTAACAAGAGATAATAAAAAATGAATGATTGAATGAATTGACAGAAATGAAAGAATGAGTGAATGGGACGAACCTTTATGGCGTACACCCTAGTTCGCGAATGATATTTCGTAAGAGGCAAATGTAAGACCTAAAGCGCGTCATATAAGGGAGTATCTCTTGACATGGCTCAGGGAAAAGCACCGCCCCTGGAACCTGAGTCATGGAAATTTGGGGTCAATAAAGCCCATCCGGGAGAGATACCTTGGATTTCCAACTATATAAGGTTATACCTTGGTTGGACGACCGAGGGTCTCTTCCAAGGAGTCATTGTATGACCAAGGCGCCGAGGTACACGGTTGAGCCAAGATTGCCTGGGGCATTTGAAGTGTCTAGGCTATTCTTGGCAAGTCTTGGCACATCTTTGCACTCGGCCCGAAGAAAACTCCACTTAGGGTGCAGTCTCGTAACCATAAGCCCTAGGTATAAGGGATAAGAGGCTGCGAAAACAACTGGTTGTTGTTAAGACCGGATGGGAGGAGATAGTCTTGTATGGCTGATGTACGCCTCCTTGAAGGGGCAACCAGGGAGATGATAAGGGCGGCATCCTCCATTAGGGAGCTGATAAGTGTCTTAAGACGCAAATGTCATGAGGCTCTATTTTCGCAAGAAAATTTAGGCTTGTCATATTTGTGCGATAATCCTGAAGAGGCAATAATACTAACGCGAGGGTAAGACGTGATCAATGGGTTTTTACATGAAAATGTAAAGACGTTACGCAATTTCGTCGCAAGACTATAATGTCATGGGGCTTTAAGTTCGAGAGAATTTTTTTTAGGCTTGTCATATTGTCGCAACAAAAATATCCTGCGAGACAATAATACTAAAGAAACGATAAGACAAGATCAATGGGTCATTACATGAAAGTGTAAAGACGTCCTGCGATTTTGTCGCAATGAGGGGTGGCAAAATAAGACCTTTAACTAGGAAGGCAAAATAAGACCACACAAGAGCAATGATAAGGCAAGATCAATGGGTCATTACATGAAAATGTAAAAGACGTCCTGCGATCTTGTCGCAATGATGAATTTCAACATAAATGAAGATAATGGAAAATAAAATAGAATAATTAAATATCAAGAATTATACTCGTTGCAAGAAAGAGTAATAATAAGTAGATGAACACATCTAAAAGATGAATGAAGTACGTAAAGAAGTAACAAGTACAAGAAGAAAAATTACAAGAGAAAGTCAATTCTCAAATATCAGTTTTTTCACCAGAAGGAGATACTGGATTTTCTTCAGCAACTTTATTCATATTTTCGCCAGTTATTATATTTCCACTAGATCCTCCTTCACCCAGATCATCGTTGACAGCTTTACTAGGAGGGATTGTCTCTTCACTTGCGAGCTCTTCACCACTATTGTAGTCATAATCGCTGTCAGGAGGGTTAGGAACTTCATCATCGCTCACTTACAGAGGTTCGATACATACAGGATCAAGAGATTTAGATAGTAAAACATCATTCACAAGAAATTCGGCTTTAAGATGAAATTGACGAAGGAGTGCTTTCTGATGATTTCTACTCTCTATATCTTTACAGTCAGACATATAATCGAATCTTCTTTCTGCACGATCGCGAGAGCGGGCAAGGGAAGCAGCGAGTACTTCATTCTCTTTGTGAATTTTTGAATAATCAGATTTTAGAGTAGCAATAGAGGAATGAAGATTTTTCTCAGAATCTGCAAAAGAAAAGAACATAGAAAATCATTCAGATTTTTGGAATTCGCAAGGAAAATATCACAAAATAATAAATAAATGGATTAAGGTAGTCAAATTATATGACTACCTTCCATTTGCGAGGTAAGATATTGGATTAAAGCCGAACAACTATTCTCCAAGTGATCCATGGCATTGTCAAAATTATCTCCAATTAAGCCTTTCAGTCGAGATCGCAAGCTTTTTTCGTTAGAAACAAGTAAGGCATTTTCTTTCGCAAGAGAAGAATTGGCCTCTTCTAACTTGGAACATTGATCCTTGAATTGATTCTCCTTTACACTTAAGATTATTCTACTCTGGATAAGTTTATGCTTCTCGGCAGTAACTTCTTCGAGTTGGTTTTTCAGTGAACAAAGAGATCGTTATTGTTCTTTACACATTTTTTGACAAACATCAGACTGTTGCGAGTAAATCGCCACCTTGTTTAACAGAGTTCGCTTCTCTTGAGAAAGAATTCCTTCTCATCTGATAAAGTTTCCAACTCCAAATTAGCTTTAGTCAGAGATTAAGAGAGGCGAGATAATTCATTACTTAATGAGCCTTGTTTCTGAACTAAGTCAGCATTTTCTTTAGAAAGATTATCTATTTGATCAACAGAATATGTATGAAGATTATTAGGACGACCGAGCGAAGCGAGGGAGGACTTTATATATGATGACTTTGTGTCAATGTGAAGCGTGACATTTTTTTTCCAATTAGACACAAAAGATTGGATTTGGTTCAACAATGAAAGGACGACACTGCCCCTCTAAATCAAAATTTCTTTTTTTTTTTTTTAGATATTTTCGTAAATAAACCCAAGAGGAAGGGCACTAAGGTATTAGACATTTTCGTAAATAAACCAAAGAGGAAGGGCAGTAAGATATTAGACATTTTCGTAAATAAACCAAAGAAGAAGGCAACTAGATATAAGAGCCAAATTTTATTATAATTCCTTATGTATCCTATTTCTTTAGGGGTATAATTGACAACCAAACTTTAATATAACATATCTAAAAATCCGTGCCTTGAAATTTTACAAATTTTATCTCGTTGGAAAGGTTTTAAAAAAATCTACGCAATGAGTATAAATAACAATATTAAATTTCGAGTTTTTACGAAAAATTTGGAAAAATATTTATCATTTTAGGCACAATTTTGAAAATAAAATGGAGATCCATTGTGCAAACTACCACAGAATGATATATAATACTTTATGTAACCATATTTTGGTTTTATGCATCAACTAATTTTCTTTTGCAACTAATAAAACGATGTACTCTCTCCGTTTCAAGAAAAAAAATGATATTTTCACTTTAGCCATAAATTTTCTTTTACAGTCCAATTGCGGCAGTGTTTCCTTTTTTCTTCTTCGGTCGGCCTTCCCACCGTGGCAGCGGTCATCTAGTATAATTGGTTATATTGCTCAATCCAAGCATCTCTATCCGTTCGAGTTTCTTCAACAGTAGATTCCAACTGATATATCTCCATTTTTCGCTTCTGGTTTAAAGCTTAAAGGGCGAACAAGGGCTTGAGGATCAAAAAAAAAAAAAAAAAAAAAAAAAAAAAAAAGAATACAAAAGTAAGATTGTACCTTCCAATTCTTCATTCTTCTTGCGAAGATTATCACGATCCAGCGAAACATTTTGAAGTTTTTGATTCTCAAGCTGGAGAATATTACACTTTGCAGTCATAGCTTGGAGATTATTCTTCAAAATATTAACTTCTTGCTCCAAAGATGTTTGCGAAATTCTATCGGAGCCAAGGTATTTGTTTAAATCCTCAGGACATCGATTTGATAGGATCAACGAAGTCTTCTTGGCATCGTTCACAATATCACGGAACTTTGAAGGCCACGTCTATTCCTTCCAAATTTTCCTTAGTAAGAGGGATTTGCTCAGGTAAGGAAGAAACGACGATAGAAGAAGGAAGAGATGAGTCATTTTCTGTTAAAGGAATATCATGAGAAGAGGAAGTCTCATGAAGATAAATGACTGGGGAAACGGTAGAGGAACTGACAATAGGAGAATAAATGGGCTCATTCGCAACAGGACTGTTATGAGGAATTTGATCTATGAAAAATTCAGGCATAGGAGGAAGATCATCAACAATATTTTCGCAGGTAGAAACAAGAGGTTTATCTTGCGAAGATTTCACAGGAGGAGTTGTAAGTTTGAATGTAGGAAAGGAAACAGCAGGTGCAACAGGTTTAGAACGGCGAGGTTTCTTGGGGGACCTATCAACATTTTTGTCATCCTGCGAATTACAAGTTAAATAACAAACAGAGACAACAATATTGTTATTAAAAGAGTAAATGTTTCTTAAATACCTTGCTATTCGCAGACTTTCTTTTAGTGACAGTGGTTTTCGGTTGCGAGCCCATGGAGATAGTAGGGTTCACAATGGTGAACTTGGTGTTAGATTTGTTATTGCTAAAACAAAAACGGCAGGGGAATCATTAAAAGAAGAACAACATCAAAACAAAACAACTTCAATAAGAGAGATCAATCACAAAGTGATCAAATTCAAGAAAATTAACAAACCTTGATGGCTCCATAGAAACAATGATGGCAGAGAAAAGAAAGATGAGAACATTGAGTTGAAGAATAATAGCAGAAAAATGATGAAGAAGACGATGAAGAAAAACAACAGTAAAAAGTTGCAGACGATGAAGAAGATGAAGTAAAAGAAAAGAAATAATTTCATAAGGAATTCCCCTTTAAATAGACAAGAAAAGAGTAATCGGATAACATTAAATGTGCCGGTAAAAAGGGAAAATTTTAGATACGTGTAAACAGTCATCCCTAAATCCACGGAATCTTGTCGGCAAAAAATTGGTGGAAAATAAACGATTGTGGCATTTCAAAATACTGGTTCTCATGACATTCTCTTCTTCGCAGAGAAGACATGAGAAGAGGCAAGATGTAGGATCAGAATATCGCGACATCAATACCTCGCGAGATCAATAAACGACAACATTGCGAAGGTGTCGCAGACGAGTAATATAAATGACGCAATGGACGACGATAGCCAGAATACGAGAAAGGTGTGAAGATCTAGCGAGATCTAGGAGAACTGTGAGATTATGTATTTGTACACTTGCGATATTTCGCAAGTCATTCCCGAAAATAAAGGACAGTCTAGCTGTCATCCACTATGTACTACCCTATATAAAGAGTTGAACAAGTCTGTTGAGGAGAGATCTTTTTTTTTAGTGTTAGGCAAGTCATTAAGAGAGAGAAAGTTTGTAGTAATTGTAATTTATTTAGCTCTTTTCCATTTTATCTTGTAAACATTCAAGGAATTAATCAATAAAAATCATAGTTGTTCATCTTCAAATGTCTTAGTTGTGTGGATTCTTGTGAGGGGTGTAGTGTAAGATTTCTGCAACTACACCACACTTGGGGACCCGAGGCTTTACACCTAATCCATTCATTGTCAAATCTCAGATGACATGGTCAACCAAAAAGTCATAGCCACGACAAGGTCATCTACTCTTCAAAGGTGTAGCGTAAGGATTTCATCACCTCTCTTTCTGGAAGGCGCCTGCAACACTTTACGAGGCCGCGATGGATCCCAAGCCTACTCAGAGAAAACAACTTCAGTAACTAAAGAGAAGTACGACTAGGGACTTGTCATCGCATTCCATCCATGACAACAATCAAAGATTCATGAGATAACTCCAGAGACGCGGCTGAAATATTTTTCTTGAAGAAACAGGGGGACCACGATTAACAACATAACTATCTCACTTCTACCTCTTCGTTATCCAGAATATTTCGTCCATGTAATATTCCAAGCATCCCAGCATCGCATCTAGGAGAGTACAGTAAGATTGTATCAAATCCCAGTGGTGTGGATTCAAGGTGATACAATAAAAGTAGGCTACACTTGGGGACTGAAGCCTCTTTCAGGTTTAGAGGTTTAAAAACAGTCACCACCTTACTAGCGAATGCAGTAAAAGCACATCTTCCACCATAAAATAGGCTCAGGATAATTACACATGGGGACTACCAGCATGGGATGCCTTCACTTCCCTCAACCAGGTTATTTCTGATGACAACATCGTCACTGTCGAAGCTTTACAAGCCGCGGGAATTTCTCAACATGAAGCCATACACGTGCATCAAAGACTCCAAAAGCACTCCGCAGAGATATTCACATATCCGGCCACGCCATCGGATCTATGACCAGATAGAAGTGTAACTGGGGACTGCTCATCGCATCTCATTCGATACAATGGCCCAAGATTCAGAAGATGGTTCAAAGGATGTCGCTTGGAATGAAGTTCTTGAAGACTTGATAGCAGCACGTCAGCAACGGAACGCCTCTCAGCTCGCCTACTTCACCCAATGACCCCGGAAAGTTTCGACCATACAAGCTACCACATCATATCATCACCGCAATCAGAAAGGCAAGAATAAGCCTTCCAGACATCGGCTCAGCAGTCCAGACACCAAATAACTTAAAGTCAAGGACGGATCAACAACGCAACTACACCCTCCAAGATTAGCCATGACATGATCATTGATTTAGCATATATTTCATCCATCCATACCAGGAGTGCAATGGAGTTTGGTAAATTTTGAAATCCACTGGAGAGGTTAGATGCTCATTCTTCTGGAGTCAGAACCTTATTACACATTCTGGAGAATATCGATGGTACTTTTGGGTGGCTACATGCGCAAAATAGAAAAGAACACCTACCTTGAGTTCTCTTGGCTCGCTTGTCGCGATTATAACTATTGGAGATTTCTTTGTTGCCGTTGACGTCGCTAACAAAGAAAGTCATTCACACCGAGCTAAATGTCCAAGTTTGATCAACTACTCATGGATATTACATTCACAACTAAGATATGAATACAAGATGAACTTACCTTGCCGCTAACGATTGGTACGCCTATAATCGAGTGCTGCGCAATCGAACATGAGAAGCGGGGCATTGAGCGAATAATAAAAGGGAGGAAGTTAGCACGCACTTTTATGTGCATAACACTTTTGGAATTCGAGTAGAGGAAGTTTTTCCTTTTGGACCATGCACGGAACAAGGCAGGTGGGCCGCGGTGCCAACTCTCCATGGCACCAACCTTCATGACCGAACAGACGAAATAGCGCCGGCCACGAGGAACACCAAATAGCTCAACCTGCAACGCTCCAGGGCCAAACCAGCGCCAATGCTCCGTGACGCAAAGCTCGTGGGTCAAACCGGCCGCCAATGCTCGCGGACGCAAAGCTCCGTGGCCAAACCGGCGCCAATGCTCCGTGTGACGCAAAGCTCCGTAGCTAAAACGATGCAAACACTCCATAATACCAACTCCCCGTGGCCAAGCCGAAGTACGCCAACACAAGGATCATGGACCACTTATGCCTCTTGCCAAAGGTCGGTCGAATTTTTCTTGGCAATCTCCGCATGTTTTGCCCTTTTGATTTTATCCTTATCTTGTCACCATCTCATGCTTACCCCGCAACAATGCCACAGCATTACGTGCTAGCGGGGGACTTAATGTTGATGGTGGTTTTTAGTTCGGGGTTAAAATTATAAAACCCTCGCATTTGATATGTCGTCACTCTGCAAAGAAACAGAGCCATGTAAAAGTGATGACATTCAACCTCTCCATCAAGCGGCGCATTTATTGAGCAACTTAATATTTTCTCATGAAATTTATCCAGAATGGTGCATGTAGCCACAATCCCATATATTCTGTAAATTTTGGCACCTTGCATGTATTATTCAGTTAATATAAGTTTCATTGAATGCTTTCTGTGCTATGTTCCCCGGCTGAACCCTTAATATTGGTATGTCATGACAATTTGTTTTCACTCGCAGCAAAGTAGCATGAATTTCCAAGTATCAAGGTTAAGGTCCTTGCATAAAAGTATTCAATCGGAAAGCATCTTTTGCTTTACTCGGCAATAAACTTAAAGAACTCTGTGTCAAAACATAGAATTCAATCAATGTTGTGATAAATCACAAGATTCAGCTATTACCCTAACTAATTTACAAAATTAGGGTTTTGCGCCCTACGCAGTATATTAGACCTCGCCTGTCGAAACTAAGCCTAGGCGAACTAGGCAATTAATCCGCCATGGATTAGTAGGTGCAAAATCCTACCCACAATCAGAAAATAAGGAAAAAAAGGAGCCGCGGAATAGGAGCATCAACAAAGGGAGGTGTGGCCATGCCATAGGCCAGCCCAGGCGCCACTTGCAAGTGGCCACACCCCATCTTTGCTCGAACCGGCCCTATTTCCCGTCGGCCAATCAGTCGCCTTAAACCCCGCCACACGCACATGAGTTGTGGCTGGTGATAGGTGTAGAATACACCATAATTTAATATATATCGGTTATGCTTTCTATGTTATTTTTCGTGTGAATTTTGTATTTTACGTGTGTTTTGAGTTTTGTAGCTACTTTGGAGTTATGCGGAAGAAAAGAAGGAGAAATCGTCCAAAATTGGGAAAGACGTGCAACATTGTCATTTCACAGGAAAATACTATTGGGAGCCGAGCCACAGTTAAGGGAAACTCTCTTTTGGTGGAGTACTAAAGCCAGGCCTGCTGAGGTTAAGGGGTTGCCAGATGAGTGGCATATTAGAAGTGACCGGGGTGCGAATATCCATCCCCAATTTATAACCCTAAATTTGAGAGTCGTCTTTCATTCATTCCAATCATTTGTAAACTTGAAATTGAGAAGACATAAAAGCAGCAGCCGCTGCTATTAAATCCGACGGACCAGATCGAGACTCTGATAGAGAAATTGAGAGATGAATAAGAGCAGATTATGTTCGAATTGTGAGCTAAAAGGGAAGAGGATGAATCTGATGCTGTTAATAAATGTATTTGATGTTGTTGTTTAGAATTGAACTCGGGGTGATAGAGATGGTAGTTATGGGTTTGATTTGTGCTGCTGTAGAAGTTGAATCAGAGAAGACCTGCTACTGCTCTAATCTACAAAGAAGAATGGAGATCAACAGAAAGGGTCTTGTTGCCGAAGATGGAACTGGATTTGGGTTTGAGTCTTAATGGCAGAAATTGAGTTTAGGGATTTGAACGCAGGGAAATCAAGATGATGGGTTTGATGGAATCGATGAGAAATTGAGTATAAAAAGCTTAGATACAAAGATGGGTATGAGGTTGAGTTGAAGTTCAGTGGCGAGATTTGTTGGAATTTGTTGATTGAGCTTGATGGGTACTGATGTGTACTGAAGAAACTCAGGGAATAAGAAGGAATTTGAGGAATTCGTGATACTGTAAAGATGAAATGGGTTGAATTTTTGAACAGATGGATGTCAAGACAATGTGGTGTTCTGATGGTTTTTGAGTTCGATCAAAGAAATAGAAGGAAGTGAAGATTAATGGTTTATGGCTTGAAGAGAAGTGTTTCTGCTGTACAGGGATGAATGTTTGAAATTGCTTAGATGTATGCTAGGTTTCTTAGCAGGAATGGAGCTGAAAAGTGAGGCCTGAATTCGGCCGGGAATGTCTTGTAAACAAACAGAACTCTGTCCGGATTTTATCTCAGACGATTTAACTCAGTGCCGACGATAGACGATCCAGCCCTACAACTCAGTAGAGTCAACCCAGTAAGACAGAGTTTGACAGCTGACTGAGTGACTGACTTAGACCTTGACTGTTAGAAGACCGTCGCTTGACCCGTTATATTTAACGCCGTTTTTATTTTGACTCAGGTTGCCGGCGGTAACTTTTCCGGCTGATTTCCGGTGATCCTGAGAACTTTTCAGGCGACCATAAATACAGAAATTTGTGAAGAATTCTCTAGACTCATCTAGACTCATGGGTTTGAGGAATTGGAATTGGATTTGAAAAGAGGATATGGAGGATTTGAGAAAGACTTGGACTTGGAAAGAAGACTTACAAAGGGAAAGTGGTGTTATTATGGAATGAGGATTCTATTCCTTGGAAGATTTGGAGAGCATTGAAGCCTATAAATAGAGAAGTTCTCTACACACTTTTTACACACCTTCTACACACACAACACTTTTCTTTTCTTTATTCTTTGTGTGAACTCCTTAGCATGAGTAGCTAATTTTTTTATTGATGAAGGATGAATTCCTAGTTCTTAACATATGATTTGAGTTTTGTTTCCAATTGTATCTTGAAGTTTTTCACATGATTATCGTTTGTTTTTACTAATAGGAATGTTTATACATTCATGGTTGATTGATAATTGTTTAGAGTGCACGCTAAATTGATTTGTTAGTTTGATCTAAAGCTAGTGAAAGTTAGGGGATAAGTAATCGTTTCTTGACTCTTACATAAGTAGCAAACACGAGACCTTGCGGATTTTCCGTGGAGCAATTGTGTGTGAAAACAACGTTAGCAAGTAGACATTGATCTAAGAGTCTAACTACTAATATCAACCTAATAAGTTCATAAATCTTAATGTGTTTATTTAAATTACATCTTGAGTGATCTACTACTATGTGGTTTGGTAAATAGAATCCGGTAGTCGAGAACTTCCGTATCGGGTGATACAAGGGATTTAGGGGTTTAACACTGATCTAGCTGCTTTACCTACGGTTGGTGATAATTTGTGACTAATAAAAAGTGGAAAAGAACATAACTTGATTCATTGTTTCACAACGAAGAAGGATTCCTTGGTCTTGTTTCTCTTATTGATTTCAACCTAAACTTTAATTGCTTTATTTACTTTATTTTGTTTTTAAAATTTAAAACCAACCCCCATCCTTTTGTGACAATTAAACAACTAAAAACTCTTACTCCTCGTGGGAACGAACTTGACTACACTATATTACTTGTTAATTAAGTGGAAAAATATTGATTAATTTGTTGTGGTTACGACACGCATCAAATTTTTGCGCCTCTTCCGGGACGATTTTAGTTGTTTTTATTTTTCTTTTTGCTTTATTTTTGCTTTGTTAGATTCTATACCGTATCTAACTTAGTTTTCGAGAGTCTTGTTTCAGGTGCTATATCTTTGGTCAATGCTTAAAGAGGGCAGACCGAGTCCAATACGTCTTTGATCCGGCACTCAACTAAAGGATTTCATTCGAGCGGTTAACACTCCGCTTCCTCCTTCTTCATCAAGTGAGTTCGCAGATTCGGACATAGAATAAGAAGCAATGGCTTATCGTACACTCAAGGACCTAGCTTCTCACAAGCTCGATACACAAAAATGGTGTATCCAAACTAACTCAACCTTCGATATCAAGCCGAGGTTGATTAGAGAGTTACCAAAGTTTCATGGCATGGTGAATGAAGATCCAAACAAACATCTTATGGACTTCTATACCACGGTCATGGACATGCTTCCACCGGAGACTAATGAGGATGGAGCAATGTTGAAAGCTTTCCCGTTCTCTTTGGCGGGCAATGCTAAGGAATGGTTGTATTATTTGCCTTCCGGAAGTATCACAACATGGAATGGGATGAAGAAACTTTTCCTCGAGAGATATTTTCCCGCATCAAAAGCTACTCAAATTCGCAAGGAGATTTGTGGGATGAAGCAAAATTTGGGAGAGTCATTGTATGAATGTTGGGAGCGATACAAGAGATTGGTGGCAAGTTGTCCACACCATCAATTCAGTGACGTTATGATACTCCAATACTTCTACGAAGGACTCCAACCAAGTGATAGATCTCTTCTTGACGCCGCGGGTGGTGGTGCACTAGTGAACAAGACGGTCGCCCAAGCTACCGAGTTGATTGAAAGCATGGCGGCGAACTCGCAATAATTTTATACAAGAGGTGAACCAATGATTAGGTCGGTGCAAGAAGTTAGTAATTTATCATCACACCTTGATCAAAGGATGGGGAGCATAGAGAGGGTAATGCAACGATTGGCCGCGGTTATTATTCCGGATGATGAGACCGAACAAGTAACTGCTTTATATCCAAATCAAATGTCGAGGTACGATCCATACTCGAATACTTACAATCCCGGTTGGAAGGATCATCCTAACTTTAGTTATGCAAACAAGCAAGCGGAGGCTCCTAATCCATATGTGCAACAAGGTGGATTCCAACAATCACACTTCCAACCTCAACAACAATTCCAACCACAACAATTCAAGGAGCAAGATTCTTCAATTGATGACAAGCTCAATGCATTGATGCAAGGTATCACCACTTTGGTTCAACAACAACAACAAAAGACCGATTCGGCAATCAAGGCTTTGGAAATTCAAGTGGGGCAATTAGCGACCGATGTGAACCTATTGAAAGCTCAAGCATCCAAGAAGCTTCCTTCACAACCATTTGTGAATCCAAGAGAGAGTGTTAATGCGATTTCTTTGAGAAGTGGGAAACAAGTGGAGAAACCAAATCAACAAGATGAGGTGTATGATGAGAAAGAGGAAATTCAAACCGCACCAAAGGAGAATACATCCCCAACCAACCAAACCAAGGAGACGGTTCCTACTTTCACAACTCCAACCCCGTTTCCTAGCCGATTTGCTAAGTCAAGGAAAGAATTGGAATACACGGATATTTGGGACATCCTTAAGAAAGTACAAGTCAATATTCCACTCATTGAAGTTATTCGTCAAATTCCTCGTTGTGCAAAGTTCTTAAAGGAGTTGTGCATGAAGAAGAAAAGGTTAAAAGGTAATGAAGTCATGAGTGTGGGGGAGAATGCTTCGGAGTTCATTCTCAAGAAACTCCCACCAAAATTAAAGGACCCCGGTAGTTTCACTATACCTTGCACAATTGGTAAAACAAGGTTTACTCGAGCTTTACTAGATTTGGGAGCATCGGTTAATGTTATGCCTTCCTCGATTTATGATTATTTGAATCTTGGTCCTCTTAAGGAGACCGGGATAGTTCTTGAACTTGCTAATCGATCTAATATTTACCCGCAAGGGATTGTTGAGAATATTTTGGTGCAGGTCAATGAGCTTGTATTCCCGGCCGATTTCTATGTCTTAGACATGAATGATGAGAATTCTTCCAAGTCTACACCTTTGCTTTTGGGTAGACCGTTCTTAAGTACCGCCGGAACGAAGATTGATGTCCAAAATGGCACCTTGACTATGGAGTTTGATGGTGCACTCATCCACTTCAATATCTTCGAGACAATGAGATACCCAAGTGATGTGAAGTCATGTTTTCCCATTAAAGAGATTGATGCGGGCTAATGAGTCTTGCAAGATCTAAGTCGGGCCGTCGACTTTAAAACAAGCGCTAAATGGGAGGCAACCCATAGGTTTTGTATTTCTTATCCTTTTGCTTTTTATTTTTGTTTATGTTTCTTGTTCCATATCATGTTAAAATTTCCCACCTTGACTTTACTAGGATTTATTCAATTACATTGAGGACAATGTAAGGTTTAAGTGTGGGGGAGTGGTTAAGCATGTATTTAAAAAAAAAAAATTTACATAAAACCTCCAACTTTTAGAAATTTTAGAGTCACTAGCATACTTCTAGGTATGTTTACATAGAGAATTCTGACCGACATAACTGAACTTGGAAGTGTTAGGGAACTACATTCGGATTTCTTGCTTGTTAGAGTGTTAAATAATGGATTTAATCATGCCGGTGATGCAAATTAGGAGCAGGGAGAAATGCATTATTGAAGTTGCTGATCAATCATTAGTGGAGACTACCCGTATTTATATCATGTGAGGCACCGACCAAATATTCTTTGTAGCTGACTAAAGAGCTTTCTTTTGAGTGTGTGTCACCGTACTTTAATTCCGGGTAGAATGGTGAGCTACCCAACTTCACACCAATTTTCAGCACTACTCTTTGATCTCTTGAGTGCTAATTTTGTCAATCATGAGGGTGACGTCTATAGATGAAAGCCTCCTTCTTGTAGTTCGATTTGCAGTTAGCACCATTCTCTCTCTCGATAACAACGGGTCCATAGAAACACCATCATCATCAACAAGGAGCGACATAAAAATCTACAAGGAAAGTTGAAGAAGTTCAAGGTTTATAAGCAACGGAACAAGAAAAGAGAAAATTTCAAATTCAAGTAAAGCAACATACAAAGAGCATATTTTTACATATATGTTTAGGACTTACAATACAATGAGGTAATTCTATACATACAAGTTGAAGACTTATTCACAAGAGCGAAGAAATAAAAAGGTGAGAATTGTTGAAGTTATGATTTCGAGACGATACAAGTTGTGAAGAATCAAACGGTAAAATACTTCTTCCACGGCCACGGTTTGTTTTATTTTCACTTTTTTTTTGTATTTTATTTCTTTTGTCTCCATCAAAAAAAAAATGAAAAAAAAAAAAAAAGACAAGAAAATTTTTTTATCATTGTTTTTATTTTTATTTAATAAGCCGTGGGGAAGGAAAATCTATAAGGAAGTTTCAAGCGAAAAGTATTTTGAAGAAAAAGGTTACAAATTGTCAAGGAATTACGAAATTCAAGAGTTTATCATCAATAGTTGAAGCCGAATACGAAGACCAAGAAGATAAAGACGAGGAACGGAAGACGTTTCTATTGGATGCCGTGAGAGTGGTGTTATCATAATTGGCGATCGGATGTGAAGGTGAGTGAGTAATTAATCTCATCCTCGATAATAGTGGTTGATTTCCTTTCTTAGAGATCGTCAGAAAAATGTTTTTTTTTTTCAAAATGTTAAAAGATGTGGGTTTTTAAAATATTTCGGAAGTTGTCCTTCCCACCATTCAACGTGTTGCAGGATTTCTCTCTTCATTCCTACCTGCACACATGTGAGACCTATAAAAAAACGTCTTTTTGAGTGCAATTATCATAAAATCCTTTTTGGTGAGGCAGAAGTCGAGGCGAAATGCTTATTGATCGTTTCTCAAACACGCGTTCTCTCATTATGGTGTGGTTATTTATCAATCAACATTTAAGAATGAGAATATGTTCTTTAGTATTTCTAACTTCTTATTACTAGCATGCAGAAACTCTATGTCCTCATAGCTCTTTGGATGCTTGGGACGCTGGAACGCTTTGAAGTTGTAAGTTTTAGTTTGATTTGCTCGAGGACTAGAAAAGTCTAAGTGTGGGGGAATTTGATAGGTGTAGAATACACCATAATTTAATATCTATCGGTTATGCTTTCTATGCTATTTTTCGTATGAATTTTGTATTTTACGCGTGTTTTGAGTTTTGTAGCTACTTTGGAGTTATGCGGAAGAAAAGAAGGAGAAATCGTCCAAAATTGGAAAAGACGTGCAACATTGTCATTTCACAGGAAAACACTATTGGGAGCCGAGCCACAGTTAAGGGAAACTCTCTTTTGGTGGAGTACTAAAGCCAGGCCTGCTGAGGTTAAGGAGTTGCCAGATGAGTGGCATATCAGAAGTGACCGGGGTGCGAATATCCATCCCCAATTTATAACCCTAAATTTGAGAGTCGTCTTTCATTAATTCCAATCATTTGTAAACTTGAAATTGAGAAGAAAAAAAAGCAGCAGCCGCTGCTATTAAATCCGACAGACCAGATCGAGACTCTGATAGAGAAATTGAGAGATGAATAAGAGCAGATTATGTTCGAATTGTGAGCTAAAAGGGAAGAGGATGAATCTGATGTTGTTAATAAATGGATTTGATGCTGTTGTTTAGAATTGAACTCAGGGTGATAGAGATGGTAGTGATGGGTTTGATTTGTGCTGCTGCAGAAGTTGAATCAGAGAAGACCTGCTACTGCTCAAATCTACAAAGAAGAATGGAGATCAACAGAAAGGGTCTTGTTGCCGGAGATGGAACTGGATTTGGGTTTGAGTCTTAATGGCAGAAATTGAGTTTAGGGATTTGAACGCAGGGAAATCAAGATGATGGGTTTGCTGGAATCGATGAGAAATTGAGTATAAAAAGCTCAGATACACAGATGGGTATGAGGTTGAGTTGAAGTTCAGTGGCGAGATTTGTTGGAATTTGTTGATTGAGCTTGATGGGTACTGATGTGTAATGAAGAAACTCAGGGAATAAGAAGGAATTGGCGGAATTCGTGATGTTGTGAAGATGAAATGGGTTGAATCTGTGAACAGATGGATGTCAAGACAAGGTGGTGTTCTGATGGTTTTTGAGTTCGATCAAAGAAATAGAAGGAAGTGAAGACTAATGGTTTATGGCTTGAAGAGAAGTGTTTACACTGGGACGAGGATGAATGTTTGAAATTGCTTAGATGTATGTTAGGTTTCTTAGCAGGAATGGAGCTGAAAAGTGAGGCCTGAATTCGGCCGGGAATGTTTTGTAAACAAACGGAACTCTGTCCGGATTTTCTCTCAGACGAGTTAACACAGTGCCGACGATAAACGATCCAGCCCTGCAACTCAGTAGAGTCAACCCAGTAAGACAGAGTTTGACAGCTGACTGAGTGACTGACTCAGACCTTGACTGTTAGAAGACTGTCGCTTGACCCGTTAATTTAACGTCGTTGTTAGTTTGACTCAGGTTGCCGGCGGTGACTTTGCCGGATGATTTCCGGTGATCCTGAGAACTTTTCAGGCGACCAAAAATACAGAAATTTGTGAAGAATTCTCTAGACTCATCTAGACTCATGGGTTTGAGGAATTGGACTTGGATTTGAAAAGAGGAGATGGAAGATTTGAGAAAGACTTGGACTTGGAAAGAAGACTTACAAAGGGAAAGTGGTGTTATTATGGAATGAGGATTCTATTCCTTGGAAGATTTGGAGAGCATTGAAGCCTATAAATAGAGAAGTTCTCTACACACTTTTTACGCACCTTCTACACACACAACACTTTTCTTTTCTTCATTCTTTGTGTGAACTCCTTAGCATGAGTAGATAATTTTCTATTGATTAAGGATGAATTCCTAGTTCTTAACATATGATTTGAGTTTTGTTTTCAATTCTATCTTAAAGTTTTTCACATGATTATTGTTTGTTTTTACTAATAGGAATGTTTATACATTCATGGTTGATTGATAGATTGTTTAGAGTGCACGCTAAATTGATTTGTTAATTTGATCTAAAGCTAGTGAAAGTTAGGGGATAAGTAATCGTTTCTTGACTCTTACATAAGTAGCAAACACGAGACCTTGCGGATTTTCCGTGGAGCAATTGTGTGTGAAAACAACGTTAGCAAGTAGACCTTGATCTAAGAGTCTAACTACTAATATCAACCTAATAAGTTCATAAATCTTAATGCGTTTATTTAAATTACATTTTGAGTGATCTACTACTAGGTGGTTTGGTAAATAGAATCCGATAGTCGAGAACTTCCGTATCTGGTGATACAAGGGATTTTGGGGTTTAACACTGATCTAGCTGCTTAACCTACGGTTGGTGATAATCTGTGACTAATAAAAAGTGGAAAAGAACATAACTTGATTCATTGTTTCGCAATGAAGAAGGATTCCTTGGTCTTGTTTCTCTTATTGATTTCAACCTAAACTTTAATTGCTTTATTTACTTTATTTTGTTTTTAAAATTTAAACCACCCCCCCTTTTGTGACAATTAAACAACTAAAAACTCTTGCTCCTCGTGGGAACGAACTTGACTACACTATATTACTTGTTAATTAAGTGGGAAAATATTGATTAATTTGTTATGGTTACGACACGCATCAGCTGGGCCCATACTTGTCGGCCCTATTTTACATCGACAAATCAGGTCGTTTTAAATCCGCCACACACACACTAGAAGTGTGGCCACACCCATGCTTGGCCGGCCCCTCTTTTTAATCGACCAATCAGGTCTCTCTAAACCTGCCACAGTATCAAAAGAGGCAAAGTTGCGCCAGATGGTCACAATGCCAAATTGGCTTTCCAAAGTCGAGCCAATACGCTAATTGGCATGCCAAACAAGCCATTCCGCTCCGGCATACTAGTGACATGCCGAACATGCCATGCCTCGCCAACACGTTAATTGGCATGCTAAACATGCCAAACGTGCCACTTTGCCACAGAAGCATGCCGAACGTGGCAACGTACCATGAATAGCGCGCTAACGTGCTAACCCAATTCTTGTTCGTGGCCAAACGCCATAACATATTCCAATTAGGGTATTCTAAACACGGCTCTTCCTTAGTGGCATTAGTCGAAACCCTAATTTCCAGTCGTGGCCCAATTACGCCACTTTGGCCCCACAACATGCCACGAGCCATGTGGGACCCGCCAAACCCTAAAAACGGCGTCATTCTATAATCACCCGTGGCCATCCTTGCGCCTGTGGTTATTCCCATATTATGGACTGCCAGAATTCCTTTAATGTGGCCATGGCACCGATTGCATAAAGCGCCACCGTGCCGCGGCCATGCCACACGCGCTAATTACGGTTTCGATATGCCAAACCCTAATTTATCTAAAGTTTCCACGCCAACTAGGTCAAGTAGTTCTCATAAGGCCTTAAGTCTGATATAACAACAGGGCCAATGTTGTCGGAGCCATATTTGGGTCTAACACCAATATGCCAAAATAGCTGCCATGGCTATACCAGGTGCCACTATTCCATTACACCATTGGCATATGCCAATGACGCCACTGTGCTACCATCAGGCGCCAACATAATGTGGCCATAATCAATGGCCACCCTTTCTCATGAGTTACTATCTCAGCCGTCCAAATTCGCCACAGAATTGACAGGCCTGTGGCAAGTTTTGGGCGACCAACTAAGACAAGCCAAATAACATCACGTGTTATTCTCTTGTGGCAAGTCTCCTGACTTTGACTTGCCACACATAGCAACCGGCTACATGTTTTCCATGAAAACACTCGAGACATCAAACATGTCACAAATCGGGGATGCTCATCGGGGTATTGGTCCGCGGTTTACAACGTGCGGCGTGCAATACGCCCATTATAAGAAAGTGTCAGAAAGAAGGGCAGTTAGTGGCGGCAAGAAGTAGTGGGTGTAAACTAACCAGTTTCCTTCATAGTGGGAACGTGGTTTCTGACAGTTACACATAACCCCACTTCTCCATCACTTAATCACTCCTAGTTTCTACGAGATCAGGGGGCGTTCAATATGACTTGTATAAATAGGTTTATCTATTTTCGACCAGACAACAATTTTTGGTGAGAACAACAACACAGCATCCAGAAAAATACCAAATAACTGATAGCTTTCATTCCGCAAGCCAGTTCCAAATTATGATACAAGTCATAAAATAGCCACACCTTCAGAATTAACCATTCTGGTCTCAACACCTTCTTCGTTTTCCTCCCTAAGACCAACCCTTCTCCTTCACTTTGTGACCGAGGCAAGAATGGAACGACCATTTCTTATTTTAGGCCAGGATTGTACAGATTGATCTCTCGAATCTAAAGTACTCCCGTGCAGTGCATTTGTTTAAGGTATAGATTTTCTCATCCACACACTCAAATTTACAAAAACCGACAGAAACAGTTTTTACCCATAAACACCAGCATAACCAAAATTAAATCTAAAAAAGAATTTCCACTTATAACAAAACTTCTTTATAACCCATGGTCGCAAGGGGTCCTAGTAACACTCATAAATATCGTACCTCACGGTTACAAGGGGTCCTAGCAGCACTCATACATGTCGTACCCAAAAGTGGTAAAGAAAAAAAACTCGTCTACACACCGGACATTGTGTTATTATAACTAAACATCCCACATCTTAGTTGCGTTCTTGGAAAAATATAGAATATCTCAAGTTCAAAAGAAAAAAAGAAAAGAAAAATTGACATAGAGAGGGTAATAGGATGAACATCAAGGGATGGCCTCTTAAGATGAAACAAATATTTGATTTCATGCTTACTTCAAAATTGCATGACACTCAATGAATCTTGTGTGGGACAAGTTTACCTCTATAAAAACAAATCATTTTTGTGTGGTAGCGTAATTGGAAGATGATTTAATAAATATTCTTTTAATAGTTCATTGAATTTGATTGGAAGAAACAGGTTTCAAATTTGAGGTGATGGAGGATATTGAAAATGATATCGCTTTACGACATATCACTTGAATTGGCCACTCGAAATGCCATACTGGCGGTTGTGATTTCTACATTACACTTCTAGTGTTATCGATGTTGTAATATTTCTATAGTCTCGAATGTCCTCATTTTTAGTTGAAATATAAAGCACTTGAATTGTTTGAGATTAGTTGAAATATAAAGCACTTGATGTGTTTGAGAATTATCTTCAATCTGTTTTTCTCTTTTCTACAAATCCTATTTTCCACTTTCTTTCTAGCTCGCGCTTTTCATATTTATTCCTTAATTAATTTTTTATTGACTCTGAATTTTGTGCTTAATAGCAGTAAGAACTACAAATCCTTTTTTTTTTTTATGTTTTTTTATGTTTTTTTTTTTCAGAATTAAGTTTCGTTATCTAACTAAAACGTAGAAATTTTTATTAAATTTACTACATTATTTTAAATATTGTTACAAACTTACGATCATTTTATTTTTTTATCGTAAAAGTGTTTATTATGGAAAGGCTGGCTTATTATTTGCACATGTATCACTGTTCATGGAACATTAACTTGCAGAGTTGAACATATAGCTCAGAATGCTGAAGCATAACTGCAAATGCTCACGTCTATGGGAGGACTAGTTTGCAAACTTACAAACTCAGCATAAATTTTCGGTATGAAAACTTCCGCAGGTACGCGTACGGTTACGCGTACTCAACCTGTCTCCTTCACCAATACCGCATGCACACATATGCACACACTTGGTTTCTGGCACATGGATTTATACACTAATGTGCGAACACACTATATATGCTTATATCCGTTGTTGGTAATCGCAACTCTACATTTCAATCATTGAAACATTCTTCTATAATGTTATAACAATCATTATTCACGACTATCGTCATCAAAGCTATTTTCAAGATTGAAACGTCATCATGACATTCGTCACGGGTAAAGATGAAAATGGTTAAAGCGAAAGCTCACCAACACATATTTCGAGAAAAAGATAGGTGAGTAAACTCGGCTCGAAATAGCAAATGTGTATGTATGAAAAATATCATACTTATACGACTATTTTCTCAAGAGTAGGAGATAGAGTAGACTTTTGAGTGACAGATAAGTTCAAGTATCCACATACCTTTTTGCCGGATGAAGTTCCACTTGTTCCTCGAGTAGTTCTTCGTCTTCGTAAGATGATCGCCATGGGGTCTGGAGCTCAACTACACTTAACTATCCTAGACCGAGACTTAGTCATAAGTAAACTAGAAATCAAGACATATATTTTTTATCACTAATATTGACAAATATGCTTGAGATAGCAACGCATGCGAGTTCGACCGAGCAGTGCTCTAACACACTAGTACAATACCTCAGGAAGAAAGTTATTTCGGCAGCTGTGGGTAATCTGGATCGAAAGATTTTTTTTTGGATAAAGGTTATAATTTAAAAATGATGCACCAGACACCAAAAAGCATTGTGTTTCATCACATAAGACGATTAAATTAAAGGTTACAATTTAAAGATGATGTATCTACCAGAAACCATTGTGTTTGGTTACATGGGACACCAAAATAAATATCTCAAACAACCAAGACTAAATTGTTAGCTGCTCCTGCATCTTGTCCACTTCTGAAGAAGGGATGGCCTCTTAAGAAGAAACAAATGTTTGATTTCATGCTTACCTCAAATTTGCATGACACTCAATGAATTTTGTGTGAGGTGAGTTTACCACTATAAAAATAAATCAATTTTATGTGGTAGCATAATTGACAGCTGATTTGTTAATTATTTTTTAATAGTTAATTTTTTTTAATAATTTTATCACTGGAAGAAAGAGGTTTCAAATTTGAGGTGATGGAGGATATTGAAAATAATATTGCGTTATCATACATTACTCGGATTGGCCACACGAAATGCCATATTGGCGGTTGTGATTTCAGTATTACACTTCTAATGTTATTGTGGTTATAATATCTCTATAGATGTCGAATGTACTCACTTATTGCTGAAATCAGTGAATTGAATTTCAATCAAATTGTTTGAGAATTATTTTTATCCGCCTTTCTCTTTTGTACAATCCTACTTTCCAGTTTCTTTCTAGCCCGTATTTTCCCTAATAATTCCTTAATTAATCTTTATTGACACTGAGTTAGTCTTACACCCTATACACACCAACTAGGTTCCTATAGTGCAAATTCAACGTGACTTCCAATAGGGTGTACCAATTTACTGAAGAGGGTACAAATTTCCATATAAGACAAAGTCGTTTCTAGTTTGTTCTATATGCAAATTGGTATCCTCCCCAATAAACTAGTACACCCCATTGACAACGTTAAAATTCAACCCGGAGGTGCATCCACATTACTGAAACGACATATGGATGTGTTCGAAGACTCAAGTATGAGCACCGACCGACTAACATTCGTCTTGCGCCTTTAAGATACACAGATTAATGAATATCGAAAAAAAAATACATTACAGTAGGAATCCAATTCTTTTTTATTTAACTCTTTTTGTTGTTCAAATTAAGGTTCATTATCTTAACTAAAACGTAATTATATTTTATTAATGCTATTACATATTTTAAAAAAAATTGTTACAAACTTACGATCATTTTAATTTTTTGTCGCAAGTCTGTGTGGCTTATTATTTGCACGTCTTCACTGCTTATGGAACATTAACTTGCAGAGTTGAACATATAGCTCAAAATGCTGAAGCATAACTGCAAATGCTCACGTTTATGGCAGGACACGCTATTTTGTTTCTGTGTATTCCTTTTTCGAAAATTTTGTGGGTGCAGACAAGGATTTTTTGCTCGATTTAACATCAAAATAGACAGGGAAGATGTACTACATTATCACCCTGCCACATCCAGATACATTAATTTCGAATTTAAACTCTTTTGAAAAAGTTACTTGTAAAACCTATAAGCATAGTAACTTCCCACACCTCCAAAGACTAGCTAGAGTTGCAGGAAGGTCTCAAAGTCCTCAGTTGTGAGAGGCATCTTCCCTTTCCATCTTTTTGTCAGTAAACTCTTTTCTTATCTATAAAAAATAATCTAAGATAGGATTTTGACTGTAACAAAAATTCTTTATAACTCACGGTCGCACGGCACTAGGACCCATCTCCACTCATACATACCGTACCCAAAAGCGGTAAGAAGACAAACTCGTGTATACACTGGGCATTGTGTTACTATCACTAGACAGCCCACCATCCTAGTTACGTTCTTGAAAAATATGGAATAGCTCAATTGCGAGAAGAAGAAGAACAGAAGAAAGAACGAACGAACGAACAAAAAAAAAAAAAAAATTGACATCGAGAAGATGATAGGATGAACATCAAGGAATGGCCGCTTAAGAAGAAACAAATGTTTGGTTTCATGTTTACTTCAAAATTGCATGACACTCAATGAATTTTGTGTGAGACTAGTTTACCTCTATAAAAACAAATCAGTTTTATGTGGTAGCGTAATGGCAGCTGATTTGATAAATATTTTTGTAATAGTTCATTGAATTTCATTGGAAAAAAGAAGTTTCAAATTTGAGGTGATGGAGGATATTGAAAATAATATTGTTCTATCAGACATCATTCGAATTGGCCACTCAAAACACCATACTGGCAGTTGTGATTTCAATATTACACTTCTAGTGTTACCGTTGTTACAATTTCTCTATAGAGGTCGACTTTAATCATTTTTGGTTGAAATATAAAACACTTGAGTTGTTCGGGAATAATTATCTTCTTTCTGTTTTATATAATTTTATGGGATTTTTTATAAAATGCCCACGTGGGCAAATGCATTTTATAAAATGCCCACGTTTTTTTCATAATTTATTTAATGCCCATGGATTAGCCTTTTCCATCCCGTTTTTTCAAAAAAACGGTTAACGGAAAGTTAGTGTATAGGTGGCATTTATCAGGCCATGTCACTGATGTCAAAATACATCCAAGCCCCTAAATTGTCTAGCTAGGACCGAGTTAAAACAGTTGGTTAGTTTTTATTTAACTCGCGACTCGATCTGATGCAGGCGGTCTCCTCGTAACTCACTCTAAGACCCCAACACTATTCATCTTCTTCCCAACTATGCCAGTCTTATACATGAACCATAGTTTCAGAGAAATAAAAACAACCCAAATAAAATCGTAAATCATAAATTGCAAATCCAGAGAAATTGCATCAATTGAAAATCGTAAATCATCGATTCAAATAAAATTACAACAACCCAATCAATGAATTGGAAAAAGGAGTAAACATATAGAACCAAAACTTAACCAGCCCCCAACTAAATGAAGTCCAACCGATAGATTGGTTATGCAACCAGTAACAATCTCCATTCAAAAACGAGGATCATCCAAATTTGGCCATTTCTTAAACAGATCCTTGCACAATTTTCTACACACACCCAAACCAACAACCACATTCATTTTCAGCACACCAAATTTCTATCATACAAGTTTATAAATCAAGCTCAAATTCAACATTCATGACATCGAGCTTCTCTGCAACTTTCATGGCGTCCCAAATGTTTTGAGCACTCATGGTGATTCTTGTTCTTATTGTAAAAATAAAGAAGAAATCAATGTTTCGCTTCGAATTTGATAAAAAAGATGTTTAGTGGTGTTTGTTTCCCATGAAAGAAGATGAATAGAGAACCAGTGGAGGGGGGTTGGCGGAGGGTACGAAGCTTTTGTTAAAATGAGGAGGAGAAAAAGAAGAAAATAAAAGAAGGGAAGGAACCGAGCTAAACAGGTGTTTGGATATGTTAAATGTAAATATTAATCCAGAGCCGTCGATTTCTTAACATGTGTAACAATCTAATCCCATTAATCTTGAGCCGTCAATTAATTTAGGCATGGACGGCGAGCATCCTTATAACATTTCTAGCTTAATGGGCACTTTAGTAATTGTGCCCTCCAAAATCTCATCCCACTGGACGAGAAATTGACTTTGTCGGCGAGATTTTACTAAAATGATGGAGCAAACGGAAATCGTAACGACATGGGCATTAAATAAATTATGAAAAAAACGTGGGCATTTTATGAAATGCATTTCCCCACATGGGCATTTTATAAAAAATCCCTAATTTTATTTTCCAGTTTCTTTCTACCCGTGCTTTTCCTATTTATTCCTTAGTTAATCTTTATTTGACATTGAATTTTGTGCTTAATAACAGTAGGAATCCATATTTCTATTTCTAATTTATTTATTTATTTTTATTTTTTTTTAGAATTAATGTAGTTTTCATTAAATTTACTATATTTTTTTAAAAATTTTGTTACATACTTACGATCATTTTATTTATTTTGTCGCAAGTCTCGCAACAGTATTTATATGGAAATGCTGGTTTAATTATTGTTTGCACGTCTTCACTGTTCATGGAACATTAACTTGCAGAGTTGAACATAGAGCTCAAAATGCTGAAGCATGAATGCAAATGCTCACGTTTACGGCAGGACACACTGTTTTGTTTCTGCGTACTCCTTTTTAGGAAAATTTTGTGGGTGTACACAAGGATTTTTTGCTTGATTTAACATCAATATATAGACAGGAAAGATGTACTACATCGTCACCCTGCCACGTCAAGATCACGGACCGGTAGGTCACAAGATTGAACAGTTACGTCTCATTCGAATAGCTAATGGGCCAATGAAAATATGGGTTTTCTCCATCTTATTGGACTCCCTCATCTGTTGATGACGCGAATGGTATAGGCGTATAGCACATGTTGGAAAGCTATTGCCAATTGAGCTGCCGTCATTGATGCTCATTCTCATTACAGCATTAATTCAGGGAAATACATCTCAAGGACTGCTAAAGATGATGCATAGGACGATTAAATTAAAGGTTACAATTTAAAGATGATGCATCAACCAGAAACCATTGTGTTTGATTACATGGGACACCAAAATAAATATGTCAAACAACCAAGACTAAACTGTTAGCTGCTCCTGCATCTTGTCCAGTTCTTTCGGGCAATCTTCCTGTTCCGTTAACAGCTGCTCCTGCATCTTGTCCACTTCTTTCAGGCAATCTTCCTGTTCCGTCATAAACATATTCCGGCAACGCAACCATCTCAGCCGTGGGGACAAAAAATAAATAAATCGGTGCTGAACTATTCTACGAAAAGGTGATTTTGGTTGCCCTGAACCATTCAGCGAAACTATCTCGATACTAGTTCACATACGAGATATATCTAGAGAGAAGTAGTGTTAACAAATAGACAATTTTTTTTTTAAGCTGCAACGTTTTTTGGCTAATCTAGCAGCTAAATCTAGTTATAGGACTTGGTCTAAGCAGGCCGCCATCTTAGTTACGTTCTTGGAAGAATATTGACATCGAGCAAGGGATACCCTCTTACGGAAGAAACAAATGTTTGATTTCATGCTTACTATAAATTTATTTGCATGACGGTCAATGAATTTTGTGTGAGTCGAGTTTACCTCTATAAAAATCAGTTTTATGTGGTAGCTAATTTGATAAATATTTTTTTAATAGTTAATCGAGTTTCACCGGAAGAAAGAGATTTCAGATTTGAGGTGATGTGGATATTGAATATGATATTGCTTTATCAAACATCATTCGAATTGGCCACTCGAAAAGCCATAGTTGCGGTTCTAAATTTTCTTTTTTTATCGTTGTTGTAATATTTCAATAGGTCTGGATTGTACTCATTTTCTCTTGAATGTTGAAATATAAAGCACTTGAATTGCTTGAGAATTAGCTGTAATCAGTTCTTTCTCTTTTCTACAAATCCTATTTTCCAGTTTCTTTGGAGCAGAGCCCTTGTTTCTCATATTAATTCCTTAATTTATATTTACACCCTATATCCACCCTACTGAAACGGCATATAGATGAGTTAGACGACTCAAGTTTGAGCACCGACCGACATGACCATTCATTTATGGGCTTTTAACATGTACGCAGATGAATATCGCATTATATTTTTTCTAAAATCTTTTTATTTTTTGAAAAATCGTAATCTTAATAACTAAAACGTGATTAGTTTCTATTAAATTTGCTACGATTATTTGCACATGTAGTCTTCACTGTTCATGGAACATTAACTTGCAGAGTTGAACATATAGCTCAAAATGCAGAAGCATAACTGCAAATGCTCACGTTTATGGGAGGACATGCTGTTTTGTTTCTGCATATTCCATTTTACGAAAATTTTGTGGGTGTTACAGTAGGATTTTTTTTTGCTCGATTGAACATCAAAATAGACAGGGAAGATGTACTATATTTTCACCCTGCCACATCAAGATCATGACCGGTAGGTCACAAGACTGAACAGTTACGACTCATACGAATAGCTAATGGGCCAATAAAAATATGGGTTTTCTCCATCTTTTTGGACACCCTCAGCTGTTGATGACGCGAATGGTATAGCATGTTGGAAAGCTATTGCCAATCCAGCTGCCGTCATTGATGCTCATTCTCATTACAACATTAATTCAGGTGCATCAATTCAGGTACGATTCTTGGTCGGGGGAAATACATCTCAAGGACTGCTAAAGATGATGCATAGGACGATTAAATTAAAGGTTACAATAAGATGATGCATCTACCAGAAACCGTTTGATTACATGGGACACCAAAACAAAATATGTCAGACAGCCAAGACTAAACTGTTAGCTGCTCCTGCATCTTGTCCACTTCTTTCAGGCAATCTTCCTGTTCCGTCATAAACATGTTCAGGCAACGCTCCTCTGTCATCTTCGACAAGTCGTGATGCAAATTAGCAGAGTGAAACAACATGAGAGCCGCTTTCCTCACGTGGAAGTCATTCTTGTCCGCATAAGACCTCATCCGAAGGCCCTCAATGACATGATCCTCGGGGTTGATCACCATTGTCTTCGCACCTGTGCTGGAGTCCCTCAGGAAACAACGTAAAGAAGATACAGAAGGGTCAGAGACAACAACATCGGCAACTCTGCCACCTATCACTTCCTTCATCACATTGCAAAGACACTGGAATTTCTCCTGCACTAATGTCCTCGCCTCATCCTCCACGCTCTTCTCCTGCATCAATGTCATCGCCTCATCCTGCACGCTCTTCCAACCTTCCTTGGCTGGCCCGTTAAGTCTTGGTCTCTTACAAGCCCTGTCGACATAATATTCAGCAACCCCTTCGAAGTAGCTTTGCAGGCGTCTTCAAAGTGACGGCATCAATCAACTGCTGCTGTTAAGGTATCGATTAAACTTCCAACCCTCGATCACATCTGGCTTGAAGTTACACACAGGTTGCTTTCTTGAAGCGCCTTCTTCCTGTTCTTCTCTAGATCTTTGTAACATTCAGCATCACCTTTCAGCTCAGGATGCTTGAGGATTCCTCCAGCATCAGCAGTTGAATGCATGTCGACTTCATCATTCAGCCTCGGCCATTCGGTTGAATTAGCACACAACTGTAACCAACCTCGTTCTACAGTTTTCCACAGAGCACAAGTATGGGAGTGGGGTGGTGGTGGATGAGGGGGTCTAGCAGGCTGCTGGAAGGCACAGTGATGACAGCCCTCATCGTACCATATGGTGGTGGTGCCCTACTACTTTCTGCCAATGTACCCATAAATTCTGTCCAGCCAACAAACAAATTCAACGAATTTAGTGTATCTTTTAAAGACTATACTACTTCAGAATGAAGACACACAACCACACTTGATAATTGCATTTTCAGGGTTCAGTTCCAGGACATCTTAATGGTATTTATAACCTGAAAACTGAAACATAAGGACATATGGAGGGGGAAGTCACTATTTCGTATCTTAACTCCTCTTTTTTGTCTCATTTCCATTATTAGATTCTTCATCTCTTATTCACCTTTGTGTTGTAATGTGGGGCGAAGTCACCGCATAATCCCCACACATGAAGTCTGCTAAGAATCACAAGAATTATATGGCCAACAAACGGCCAGGATAGGGTTCACATTATCACCACCTTACATCATGTGGATAATAAATTTCAATTTGTTGCATTTCCACCAAATTTGAGTGGGATACCTATAATTTCTGAGCCTCATTCAGAAATTGCCAACTTTTGACCCTACAGAAACCCCCAGCCTGCATTTTTTGATTATCAATCACCTGAACGAATAACACAAGAACAAGGATTTTTTTTTTTGGATTTTCCTTCCTCTATGCATAGATATTTTGCGAATTCAAATTCTAACTACAATATAAGAAATACACCAAAAATAATCTGTCAGATGTGTGGTATTAATCTAGCCCCAAGGTTGCAAAAAATGGTGGACTAGCAGAATTCGGATTGGTGGTAAATCTCATAAAATGGTTTTGTAAGTTCATGGGAGAGATTGGGAGGAATGGACTTGAAAACTCGTCTGGAAATCAGATTTTAGGATTTACTTCTCAAGATGCTGCAAACAAAAAAAAAAAAAAAAAAAAAGGTGGACCATCATATATAGCAAAAAGGATTTGATGCAGACCGTCATCACTATTCCTGTGGTACACAGTTTAGTTCCAGTTTTAGGATTATCGAGTCAAACAAAAGCTCTTTTGCTGCAAATTGCAAATAAGTAGGACTCATGTGGAAGTACCTTTAGTTCCTTCTCAGTGGCTAGGTCGTGAGAAATACCAGTTTCCTTATTCTTTCAACTGGATCACGCTCCTAGAATTCACACGGCGCCACAAATTACGGTCAAAATTATTATACGAGAGATGAAAGAGAAATTGCCACGCCGATAAACAGAATATGGCAACCACTACAATGACTATCTTACCTGTCTAATGCCGGATATCTCATCATGTGTTCTATAGATGCTTCCGGGGTCAGAGTAATGAAATGCCCATGGTACCTGTGAGTGTCCATTTCAAGAATCTAAAACCCACATAAAACGAAAGTTTGTCAGAGCAAAGTGAGTTCAAGTAACTCCCCGCTAGAGACTAAAAATATAACTCCCCCAGTATTACGCTAGTGGATGGTTATAAAGTAATTTAAACACACACATTCCCTCATAACCAGATAAAAAAGATAATTACCAAGTGTGAGCTCAACAGCTAATACAGCAGGAGTTTAAAGAGAAACAAACCCACAGGCCCAAGTCAAAAACAAAGATATTTATCTCATGTTTGTAAGAAAGAAATGAGTATTACTATAACATGTAAGGATATGGGAGGTCAGTCATCAGTGTTGAACAGAATGTCAAAAATCAACTAAAAATGAGTTGAACAAACACCAGGAGGTGAAAGTAATTACATAATTAGTTACGACAACGAGATAAATATATTTTTTTGCCTAAAATAGCTCCCCAACTAATAAGACACTTTAAGGGCACTAAATTTTGAAATGAAATTTCTGGAATGATTCATTACTTCCACAGCATGTCTGTTTCGTACAAGGAATCAAGTGTGTATATCAAATAGGCCAGGTGAAGTAGCCACATTTTGCATGGTTCATCTGCAACAAGGTTGACCATGTATAAAATCTTGAAGCTTCAGAAGACCATAAGTATATATTTTCTCTAAGAGTTAATCTCCTCTATCACAAGCTTATTCAAGTCACCTATCGGATATCCCACTTCCAAATGGGTTATGGCCATCAGCAAGGTCTATACACTAGTAAGTATAATATAGGTGTCACAATGGGCTAAGCGAAATGGATATTTATGTAGACCATAACGTCTATTGGATTTTATCTATATTTTCTTCCTCTAAATCTTGACTGTTATGCCATATCGACTTTTCTGACTTTCAGAGATATGTCACGATATCCAGATTATCATCCTTCCGATAAATCCAATAGCTAATTTTTTATTTTTTTTTCATATAATGTTTGTTATTTTAGTTTCAAGTTTGCAGGAGACAAATCATTCATATGCGCACCATCTCATAAGTGGTAAACTTCTATATCAAGAATAAGCTAGAAGTCTAGCAGCATTCTCTAACATCTGTTTTCAACTCATTGCCAAAAAGTAATCATGAAAAACACCCTCAAAAGAAAATGAAGAACACCAATAATACGTAACATCAAGATTGAACGAAGCGGCAAGGCGAGGTGTTGTTAACAAGAAAATGCTAGAAAATTAAAGTTAATAAACACTGATCTATAAATTAAATCAAAGAGTATTAACTATCTACTTCCATTATCTAGTTCATCATTCCAAGGTACGTTAAAAGAATGAACTGCATACCATATAGCTGATACAACTCTCAAAAAGTTTACAAAACATATACATATTACTGCACTTTCTATTTCAAAATGTACCTTGAACAGAAGATACTATATGTGTTGTTATCCTGAATGTAAATTGACTACGGACATAGATACTATATTATATATCTCGTTAATCAATAAATACCTACATTTTGCATAAAATTTCAAAATTATAATGGAAATTATAATCCATCTTGGAGAAACGACTCTTTTAAAATAGTGATATCGGAATCTCTTAGATTATCCTTTCATCAAATACTACTCCCTCTGTATCAAACCTGAGTGATACCTTAGGTGATTTTTTTTTTTTGATACGCTTAGGTGATTTTTTTGGTGGAAGCCTACCACTATATCTCTCTCTATAACTAGTAAATCATGATTTCCTAAAAGTATTTTATGTTACCTTACTTAGTTGTTCTGCGAGGGGAATTTTCCTCCACCCCTTGTTCTAATATCTAACGTCAACTTACAACTATTGATACAATTCTGATCCTACTGAATGACAAAAAACCATGTTATGACAATTTTCCTCCACCCCTTGTTCTAAATCACTCAGTTATTTCAATACAATTGATGCTACTGCATAATTAAGCAATTCTTTTAAACACAAGTTCATAATTCCATGATATAAATTAAGGAGCACATATCTCATCTTTGGGAATGCCTTAAACATTTTAAGCTGATCAAAAGAGATCTTTATATTAACCTCCATCCTTAATAGTTAATACATAAGCCAGGTCTTGAATCTAGCACATGAGGCAAAAGAACTAAGGAAGGAAAATTTTGAGGCACAGGAAAGCATCTTTGATGAACCTAGACAAAATAATGGAATTTATTAATTTAATCAATTTATCAATCCTAGATTACCTATGAAGCCTGAGACTTGACCACTATACCAGTTGAATGACAAGAAACCATGTTCTTTTACAGTTCTATAAGCATAGGACATTCCATCTAATCGCCAACAACCAGTTGGTCTAAGAACTGGCGGTTTTACTTAACTAATATATGTATTAAGAAACAGATTATAAAAAGTAGGAAGTTGGCTGCTATGTGGTATGGATTTAATTAAAATGCAGCAGAAAAGCCTCTTTCAATGTTACTCACAATGGACAATTTTGCAGACATGCTCCTTCACAAATTTGCAAGCTTGTTTCGCAGACTCACAATAAAGGCGTCCAAACCATCTACCTGTTTTAGAACATACACCAATGGGGGAACCATGAGGAAGAAGTAATACCATAAGATGGTCAATATTTACTTGATTATTTAGGCTTAGGAATAAGACTCATCCCATTATGTCCCTAGAACAACAAACATCACACTTTATTACTAAGAATTCCATATGGGAAAACAATGACTAACTAGAAATCATGGAGGAAAATATATAATCATGTTACATGATGCAAACATATTTCTTGAACATTATAGTGCTAATTCATCGTTAAGCATGACAGTCAGAAAGTTGTGCCTGGGGTTGGGGGTACTGCTCCTAAAATGATGTGCCCCAGATATAAAACATTTCTATGAGGTAGCGTAAATCTACAGATAAAAAAGCACATAACTAGTTAAGAGAATGCTAAATAACTACACAAATCCTCAAGGCTCAAGGTTGCATTGATGTGTTGGAACACCCACTTACATCAAAAGGATACTGCCAAAAGTGCATTGTTACTCGAGATCCTTATAACGTGCTACTCTCCTTCTCACTCCAATCCTTCACCCCGGCATACAAAATCAACAGCTCTCAACTTGCGGACATGAAGTTCAAATTCAATCTCGATTACCACGTTTGAAACCTCATTTTGGTTTCATTCGACTCCTACACAACTATTTTCACTAAACATAACAAACAGTACACACCCAATTCCATAGCAAAGAAAGAGACCTGAAACTGAAAGGTGACCAATCGGCACCACTCTTTTAAGGAAGGAGGGAAGAAATCAAGGCTTAAGCTAACAAAGATTTATGATTAGTGAAATTTTCCTGATCTTAATATCCCTAGGGGGAGTAATATACTCCCTCCATTCTATCTAATCCCCAAAGCATCTTTGAAAGCATACGTACACATTGTTATTAGCTTAATTTTTCTCCTTCGGAATTTCAAATTGGGTCAAAGCTCTCTCTAGTGTTAGTTTCCATACTTCTAAAGGAGAAAACAAAAAAGCCTTAGAAAGACAAACTCGTTTAGTCATGTAGACACAGTGAGATGATTTGCTGAGCTGATCAAATCATCCTCAATAAATATCCACAATAAATCACATAACATTCAATTTCTCCAATTGATATGTTCTCTATTCTAAAAGAAAGTACATATTTGGATTGAAAATTGAGAATTGTGATGCCTTAAAGTAACCACTGTATATAAACTAAAATGTGCCTTCTATCTATATGAATTCCCAATTTTGTTAAAAAGAATCTAAACAGGTGGAACTCAATTACGATATAATCTCATAATCCAAATAAACTAAAACCATATCTTTCATCACGAAAAATCACTGCCTAAGATGGTTGATTTGGCTAGAAAACCTAAATATAAACAACAAATTCAGATTACCAATTTCGTTTAACTGAGGAATTCAAATTACCTCCTTCGACGTAAGCCATGGAGTTCTCCTCTGTCCGACTCAAACCTTCTAATTCCTTCAAAAATGAAACAAAATTACAACAAAAAATAATCAGCCAAAAATGAAATTCCATAATAATAATTTGAAGTAGGAAAACACAATTCTTAACTTACTAACCCTCAGCTGATCAACACTAAACCCCTATTTCAGATGCATCTCTCTCAAATTGTCAAGATTACACATTATCTTTGTCACCCATCGAGTCACCAACCCCTGAACAGATTCCGCGAGGCTTAAATACCCTAATCTATTTGAATATCAATCAATTTAGTTTGAAGTACACTGTGGAAGTACGAGAGAGAAGAAGGATTAGGGGTTGTTTATAAACGAGATCGGGTTTTTGATTGACGAGACATGAGAGAGATTTGGAGGGAAAAAATTGGGGTTTAGATTTCAGGTTCTGTGTAGGAGAAGAAGACTAGAAGGCTCGAGCTCGTAGTAGTTAGCAATTCGGGGTACGGGTAGTAGTTCGGGACGGCATATGTACGGGAATTATACGGATTCGGATAGGTCGGATTCGGTCAAAAATCCGGTCAACGGTTCGTTGTTCGGACAAATAGTTCGGAACAACGATACGTGCGTGCGTATTCGTTTTATAAATGTGAGTTCGAAAACGCTTAAAATTAAAATACGTATATGATAAATTTATAAGTAATGACCTTATTACGAGACTAATAAGATGGAAAAAAACATTTTTAGCGTGATTATTTAACAAAGAAGTAAACAATTTATTACAAAACGAATTTATAGATTTTTAAACAAAAATCAATACATAAAACACTGGTTAAACAACTACCAATAGAAAATTTTAACTAAATAATTGTATTTAAATATAAAGTATATACAAAATCAAACAAAAACCAATCACAGTCGAGAGAGTTACCTACGGGAGAGCGAAGTTGGGCGTTGGAATCTAGCCTTCGGAAGTATCGTTTGGATGTGGTCGGATTCGGATCGTTCGCGAATCATTCGGGATTGATTCTAGAATTACTAAATAGGGGTTGGACCCCACGGATGGGTCCCAAAGGCACGCGTTTATTGTACATTTTGGTCACCTTCTCATTTGATCGGTGAGCAAAACTATCCGTCAGCTAGCCGTGGGACAAGGTTGTTGCGGACTTGACAAGACCAAGTCCCTCCATCGTGTCGGTATAGGGGCTAGGCCTTCCATGTTGAAGATAAATTTCGTTTTCTTGCAATTTTCGGTGGTCCTGTTTTCCATTCTTTAACTAATGTGGAAATTGAACTATTGTCCCTCCTTCTGATGGGCATTCACAAATATCCCTAACAGACTTTACAAATATCCCTAGTGGCATAACTGAAATTTTCATTAAAAACTTAGTACCACTAATTCCTTGTTTAACCTTCCTCCCCATTCACACCCACACAAATTCTTCTTCTTCTTTATTTCTATCTAATAAACTAGGAGATAAATCTCCATCGCCTCTGTCGCTCTAACCACCACCATCTCGATCGCCTCCACCACAACCAACACCACCACCTCCGTTATGTCCGCCATTACTATCAACAAACTTTATCTTCTTCTTTGTCGTTTGAAAATTGAGTTTGGAAATCGATTCATAGCGATTGAGAGAGATCTCGTTTTCTTTGGTTTCTTTGTGTGATGAACTCGTGGAAGAGATCGAGAAGATGAAGTTGTTTCGAATTGAGATAGAAGAGGAGGAGGTTGCGTCATTTGAAGCGTAAAATAGGATTTGATCGCCACCACAACTAGCACCACCACCGGTATCAATAGATCTGTCACGATTTACTTTTGATTTCAACTGATTTCATACAGATTCAGAGATCGATTTGCTTTTGATTTCAACTGATTTCATACAGATTCAGAGATCGATTTGAGTTTTCGGTTTTTGATTTTTGGTATTTCGAGTTTTGATTCAATTGCAAGTGGATTTTGAGTTGGAGATTTGAACTCAGTGGTTTGAGCTCGATTTGCTTTTGATTTCAACTGATTTCATACAGATTCACAGATCGATTTGAGTTTTCGGTTTTTGATTTTTGGTAATTTCGAGTTTTGATTCAATTGCAAGTGGATTTTGAGTTAGAGATTTGAACTCAGTGATTTCAATGTGGTTACTGGGTTGTGCAGTGGAGAAAGGTAGCATTTTTCAGACAGTGACGGTTGCTGCTACGGATTATAAATGGTGGTTGATGGTTTTGTTGGTGGATCTGAAACTGCAGCTGGTGAAATGGTAGCATTTTTCCATCAGCATGGATAAACATCCATTGTTGATTCAACTGCAATGGATAAACATCCACTGTTGATCCAACTGAAATGGATAAACTACTGTTGTTGATACAAAATTATCTGAATCGATGGTGGCGGCGGCAACAGTGGCGGTGGTTGCTGCTATGGATTATTAATGGTGGTTGATGGTTTTGTTGGTGGATCTGAAACTACAGCTGATGAAATGGTAGCATTTTTCCAACTGCAATGGATAAACATCCACTGTTGATCCAACTGAAATGGATAAACATCCATTGTTGATCCAACTGAAATGGATCAACTACTTTTGTTGATACAAAAATATCTGAACCAGTGGCGGCGATGGCGGACTAGTGGTGGTGACGGCGACAGACTAGTGATGGTGGAGGACTTTGGTGGTGTAATGGTGGTGGTGAAGGAGTGGTGGTGAAGGAGTGGTGGTGGCGGTTGGTAGGTGGTGGTTGTTGAACGGTGGTGGTGGTGGAATGGTAGTTAAATGTTGGTGGTGGTGGTGCTAGTGGTGGTGGTGAAGTGGTAAAAGAAGAAATTAGTTGTATTTTGAAATAAAGAAAAATATTACTATATGGGTGAGGGTATTAAAGTAATCTAATATTAAATGGATAATGTTATAAAAAAGTACTATATATTTTGTGTTGTATAAGGATATATTTATTGGGTGTCAAAAGTAGAGACATATAAATAATGTACTTTTAACTAATTATGACTTAGTTCTGTCAAGTAGTGCTATCATTGGCTTCACATCGTGGTATATTATTAAGATATTTGGAAGTCAACTTAGACCTCCATTAGTATCAATTGCAATAACTTGATTTATTGTCATTTTCATGACCATAGTTCTTCAAAATATATGTGCAATAGAAACTTAGCAAGATTAATTACAGAATTTGAAAATGTTTACACCATTACTTCAATTGCTACAACTACTTTTGTTCCTGCAGATCATAATCCTATTGTCATCATCATCAGCCGTATCATCGACAATCGAACAGGCGCTACCTGGTTGCCAATCGAAATGCGGGAATATTACTATTCCATACCCATTTGGTCTGGGTAGATGCTCATACGATGAAGATGATAATGGAGATCTGTATTACATCGAATGCAATACAACTTTTAATCCTCCTAAACCATTCATTGATTTAGCTAATTATCCATTGGAAATATTAAGTATATCGGAGACAGAATTTCGCATCAACAACCCCTTCATAGCTACCAAATGTTACGACGACAAAACAGGCAAATTGGTGTTGGACAAACCACTTTACTCTTTGGATTTGACTTCTGTTCCGTTTTCCTTCTCCTCCACCAAAAATATGTTCGTGGGGATCGGGTGCAACACATTGTTAAGCAAGAGGGACGAGGCTAAACATGTAGATCAACGTTACAAAACAGAGAATACAAATGATACTGTAGAATGTACATCAACATGTGCGAGTAGGGCAGATGTGATAGAAGGATCCTGCAATGGTAGTGGGTGTTGCCAGACAACCATTGAGAAGTATTCCAACGTATTTGAGGTTAAGGTGGATGAATTTTCTCCGTCTATACCTTCAAACTATCGGTCTTTCAGCCCATGCCATTTTGGGTTCTTGGTTGAGAAGGGACGATACACGTTCGAAGCATCGGATCTTCTACTGGACGGGCGCCTTACTAAACCTGACATGGTCTTACCAGTGGTGCTTGATTGGGCTATAGGAGATGACAATTGTCAGGGAGCCCTGTCTGCATGTAAGAATAACAGTTTTTGTTCCGAATCAATTAAAAGTCCTGGATATATATGCATTTGCGATAAAGGTTATGAAGGAAACCCATATCTTGGATGCAAAGGTATGCACTTAATTAACTGCAAAAGTCTCCCAAATAAAATTATCAAAAAATTATCGTTGATGTCTTAGTGTTTATTAGATGTAAACGAATGCGAGGATCAAAACTACAACCCCTGCTTTGGAATTTGTACCAATACAAATGGAGGCTACAATTGTTCTGCTTGTCCAGAAGGAAGTTACGGTGATGGAATAAAAAATGGTAGTGGTTGCTCTATTCTTGGCAAAGAGAAGCTTCCAGCAGCAGAAGATGCACTAACAAAAGAGGGATTTCCAATACTAAAGGCCACGCTTGGTAAGCAAATATTCATATTATATATATAATCCTTGTTTTTTTCGTCCTATTTGGCTAAATCAATAACGAACCAAGATGATATTAAGTATAGTAATTAATGTTGTTGTAGGTATTGGTCTAGGATTGCTGTTAGTTGTTTTTTGCAGCCTTTTCCTATACATAGGCTTAAGGAAGCAAAAGAGATTCAAACTGAAAGAGAAGTTCTTTAAAGGAAATGGTGGAGGACTATTAAAACAGCAATTAACTTCAAGCGAAGGTGGTGGGGAATCAACAAAGATCTTTACAGAAGAAGAATTAAAACTGGCAACCAACAATTATCACGAGAGTCAAGTCCTAGGGCGAGGAGGCTATGGTACTGTTTACCAGGGAACTTTATCTGATAATCGTGTTGTCGCCATCAAGAAATCTAACATAGTAGACCAGACTCAAATTGAGCAATTCATCAATGAGGTGGTTATTCTAACACAGCTTAATCATCGAAACATTGTGAAGATTTTAGGTTGTTGTTTAGAGACAGAAGTTCCCTTGCTTGTTTATGAATTCATACCAAATGGTACCCTTTCCCAACATATCCACTCTGAAGGCGCTACCTCTATGACTTGGGAAAGTCGTTTAAAGATTGCTAGCGAAGTCGCAAGTGCAATTGCTTATCTACATTCAGCAGCATCTACACCAATCATTCATAGAGATATCAAGTCTACGAATGTATTGCTAAACCAGAATAACGTCGCTAAAGTTTCAGACTTTGGTGCATCAAGATTGGTTCCCTTGGATCACACTCGTTTGAACACCCTTGTTCAGGGGACCTTAGGATATTTGGATCCGGAGTACTTCAATTCAAGCCAACTAACAGACAAAAGTGATGTTTACAGCTTCGGTGTTTTGCTTTTAGAGCTTATAACAGGTGAAAAACCAGTTTGCCTTGAGAGACCAGAAGAACAAAGAAATCTTGCGACGTATTTCGTATCTTTAACGGACAAATATGACGTGTTCAGACTCATTAATGTTTCATTTGAGAATGTGGGAAAACAGGAACAAGTTCTAGCGGTTGCAATGTTGGTGAAGAACTGCCTTAACGGGAAGGGTAAAGATAGGCCGACGATGAAACAAGTTGCAGCGGATTTACTAAGTTTGGAGAGGTTAGAGCCATGCGGATGGGATACTCAACAACAGTACTACGAAGGAACAAATATCTTACTATCTGAGCCGACAGACCTTTATGGTATGCCAGGGAGTTCCATCGACTACTCTAGTCAGTACAGTTCGGAGTCAAATGTTATGGCTTTCATGAACAACCCACGCTGAATATATTAAGGGCGTTATTAACTTATATACCCGTATAGAGGATTAGCATTTATGATTTCCATCGATTTTATAGCTTTTTGTATTGGAAAAATAAATTTTTTAATTCCAAATTCCTCTGATAACTATGGCATTTTCCCCACGACTACCCTTTGAGATTCTTTGAATGTTCCTTTGAATCTAATCTTTCGTGGGCCCAACGTGAGATCAGAATACGCTTAGTCACTTACGGCCTGGGTTGCACGGACGCTCTATTTCTTGAGCCGTGTCCGCGTCCGACTCGCGGCGGACACGGGATGCGCGTGGGATGCTGACACGACGCGTGTCTGACGCACCAATTTGCGCGTCTGCCCGCGCCTCGGTTTGGACGCACCGATGACGCGTGTCCGACGCATTTTTTTTTTTTTTTTTCATACAAACTTTTTCCTTTATTTTTACTATTATTAACCAAATGAAGAAAGACAAACATTTAGATAAATAATTTAGGTCTTTATTAGGATTTTGTAATTGGAAATGACATCACATATACCCTTAGTTGGACATGTGTTGATCTAAGAATGCATTTTGATTGTGCTATGTGTTTAATAGTGACTGATTATTTGACATTCGGAGTGTATAAACAAACGATATCTTCTTTTCTTTTGAAATCTATATTATAAGGGAAAATGGTGTTTTTCCATATGGACGGTTATCTACATTTGGGACACATAAAGGACGGTCTAGATTTAAGTTTTTCAATCTACATTTTTATCATATAAAGAAGGGTTGAGATTGAGCCCCATATTTAAGATTTTCAATCTACATACAAAGAGTGATCTAGATTGTGCCACATATTTAATAAGCTTTTGCATTTCCTCTCAACCCTCTTAATGTCATTTATTTGGGAGTTACTTTTCCCATTTAATGCGAAACCATTTTGTATTCTAAATTAAATTCCCTTTTAACTTAATCATTATGAAAATCAACATTTTTAGCATATAAAGAATGGTGGTGCCTCATGCCTAAATTTTTTGGTCATATATGAAATTTGATTTCTTTTTGTTTCTATATGTCGAATTTTGTGATCTGGATTTTGTTTCTTCGTTTGCAGTTAAAAGATATTCAAATATGATTATACTAAATTAATTATTTTCACTCCATGAAAATCTTCTTGATTTTGGTTGAAGAAGTCAAAGTTAAATTGGACAACATAAAATAATAAAAGATTAAATCATTTAATCTTGCAAATAATTGACAAAGAAAGCCCCGGTTCCATTGTTATTGCCCTTAGAATTTTTAAATATTTTTTAACTGTATTGCTACTTACATCAAAGAGTTTTCAGTCTCTTATTGGACTATGTCATGTACATGTTGGTATCAAATGGATTGGAGATTCCTGATTAATATTCTTTTTTTTATATCATATGAACCTTGAAATTACATATCTTCATACGGTCCAGGCATATCTTAAAGATTTTATGTTTTTTCTTTCTTTATTGGGAAAATGTCAGACAAAAATACATTTCTGAAAAACAACCATTTTGGTTTTTGGTATAGTTTTTATAGCGTGGATCGTTAGAAGCCTTCGCATTAGATTTATATAGTATTATTATCTAGGAATCTGACAATAAGCAAAAAAATTTCTAACAATAAATCTGAAGAGAAGCCGTTTTTAAGATCCATATTTTCCCTTCCTATCTCCTAAGACTCCAAGAGTATGTGATTGGTTTTCAATTATATTCGATGAAAAAAAAAAATGCATTAGAACATCAAAAACCATTGATTGACCATCTTATGCCTACTAATATCCGTATGAGGATTTGATTTTCACATCCTTCATGTAGAATTTTAAATAGAATGATCATAGAACACCCTCTCATGTGTTACTTCACAATATTTGGTTGAAATCTGTTGGTATATCAATTAGAGTTTCACGTATCGCTTGCTAAATTTATGGTTAATGAAAGTTTATTGAAAATTTCCATACACCAAGAACATAAAAGAGAACCAAAAAATTACCATGGAGATACATTACATCCCTCCTAGGTTGACCGAAGACGAGATAGGAATTTAAAAGGCTATCATAATTGGAACACGTATTAGGTTTAACAACTGCTCAAATACCAATAGAATCTAACATACTACCCTAATTTTCTTCGAAGGTTACACTGAAACCCCAAATGGAAAACTGATAGAACTATTCAACCAATGACAAAGGGAGCCTAAAATCGAATGAAGGGAAAAGATGAGCAACCACAGGATTTCTTTTCTCGGGAGACACGATGTAGTTGAGTTTTAAGGTTAATGTATACGAATTGGCACTCTAACCGAATTAATTATATTAATGTTGGAGATTCACTTTAATTATAAGTAGGAATACTAAAAAATTACAAGAAATCGAAGTAATTGAACTGCGTTCACAGGCATCATCGAATGATTGCAATGGGTAGACAAACGGTAAGTGATAATTTGGCGGTATAGCAATGGGACCATCACATTTTATAACTTCAGAAACATAAAAACAATGGTGGAAAAATATTTCATGCCAATTTCATTGCTGATGGATCGACCATCAGGTCCATCACACTAACAACTAATGATATAAAGTAATATACATGATATAAATTGATAGTAGAATCGGAGTATGATCCGCAATAATATAAGTAATCGGAATTGCACTAATTTTTAGCACAAAATAACAATCTAATTAAATGATGGCTGCACTGCATTTGTAATTTGGAATGCAATCGACAAGTTGATTCTATTCAAACAAGGAATTTCTAGGAGTTCCAGCTTAGGAATTTAGGTTTTCAAGTATGTTGGTATTGTTTGCAACAACTGTGAATGGATAGTTATCAATAAGCATAGATGAAACTAGATGCTGATTCCACTATACGCACTTACATTGGATATCTTTACAACCAAAAAAATTACTCTCTGGTGTATATATGTCTGTGTACATTCATATATGGACATCCTAATCACCATCTAACAAGAAACCGATCCCGTTGACCATAATAATATCGATCAAAGCTTCGAATTCAATTTAAGAAAGATTACCATTCTCCGAGTTTCCCACACTCATATCATGGTATTATCGCAAGAAAAGAAATATACAACTAATACCAAAACAACTCATAGCCCCGTGCCATTATGGCACGGGTCATATTCTAGTTTATACATATGTAACATCATTTTCTAATTTGTAAGGTCGGAATACTTGACTTTGCTGTATAATACATGATTATATGTATAAATAATATATAAATAAAATATGTATATACGTGTCCGCATCCAAGTTTTTTGAAAATTTTGTAGTGTCCGCGTCAGCGTCGGGTCGTGTCCGCGTCTACGCGTCCGCGTCTGTGCAACCCAGCTTACGGCTAATATACGTATCTTTCCGTCGGCCCCATCTTTCTTCTCTCCTTTCAGATCATAGCTATCGGAAACCCATTATAATCTGATTTTTTTTTCTTCAAATCATGTTATTTACATTAGAAACTAATAAATTTTCATCTTTTATTCATTTCCTTCTCTAGATTTTCTCATGATCCCATCCTTATATTGCTGCCACAGTAATCCCCATACCAAATGTGAAATATGTTAATCTTAGCCAAAACTTAAGGATGAATGATTTGAATGTGTGTTGATATAATGATTTGAAATTGGATATAAGATAATTAGTCTTGTTGTACAACAATCAGAAATACTAATGGAATAAAAGGAGCACTCTTATGAGCTCGATCAAAAGTATGTTTAAAAAGGAAATTGTGCATGGACTTGTTTGAGGAAAGATCAAGCAAATAAAAATAAGAAAACTAAGAGGTAAGTAATGGAAAAAGAAAAGATAAGTCTCCCCAACTCCGAACACGTGTGTGATTTAGATCAGAAAACTTAACTTTACAGTTCAAGTTATTTAAGGAGACAAGGGTGATTATGGAATTAACACTTATCGACATGCATAGTGTGACGACCCAAATCATAAACATGCTTAGATGATAGGATTACAACCTAATTGAAGCATCAATTCCAGATTTACGATTTTAAGAATCATAATTACGTAATGTGAACTAAAACCAACTTGAACCCAACACTATGATATTTATAAGTGAAGAACTCTCAAATGATATTAATATGTTAGTATGTTGTTTACAATAACCAAAGAATATACATATGCAAAGGATACATAAATGTAACACAGTTCGGTAACGCTTTAAACTACGGAAACAGATATCTTCAAGTGCATCATTTCTTCTAGTAACTGAAACTGAAGTGCGAACAAGTGAGCACATCATCCCAAAAGGGTGCTCAATGGAAACATGTAACTTTCAAATAATCATTAATATGCTTCACATATATAAAAGAATATAATTTGAAAGAAACAAGATGAATCTGAACATTCAGCTATATTTTCATCAAGATCAGAAAGTTAGACAAACAAGTATGATATGCACATGAGTGATTTCCCCAAAATAAAATAGTATATGTATAATAACGAAACGGGGAAGAAGCCGCCCTACTAGGTAATATTAAAATGGGGAAGAAGCCGCCCTACTATTCTTAAGCATATATACTATCGAAACGGGGGAAGAAGCCGCCTTACTAAGTAATATTAAAACGGGGAAAAAGCCGCCATACTTAACTTAGCAAGGAGCCGTGGGGAATCACAGACACTCCTTGCGGGGAAAACATACAACGCATATTACACGCACATCAAGACACATACATACATTTATACAAATGGTAAAACACACAATATGCTAAAAGTAACAAAGACTCATCATGCTCTCATATAGAAAGAATGCTCAATGATTACAAGAAGGTTACAGAGTTCCCACCTATTTTGATGACAAGCCACGCCTACCTAGAAATCCACAATCCACTGGTTCATCCTTTGAATCGTTCGTTGTTAATATAGACTAACTGTTATCAGACAAGCACTCCAAGGTTTAGACAATAGACTCATACAAGGTTCATAACATAAATTCATACAAGTCTCTAGTTACACGTTAAGTGAAATAACTAATGGTTCTAAATTTTATTAATGGTTCTACAACCTGCTAATAAGTGTTTTAGGCATAAATGAAAATCTACTTATGCAAATGGGGTCCAATTGGGTGTCATCGGAAAGCCCTTGAAAACTGCTACAACTTTGTAGAAGGAACCGAAAGCTAATTCGGACCATAAGGGGTCCGAAACATCAAAATAGGAACACTAGGCCTAAGCCCATTGTCCACTAAACTCAGCCCATTAACACAAGGCCAAGTCTACTCAGTCAACTAACAGTCAACGTAGGTCAAGCCATGGTCAAAGTCCAGTCAGAGGTCAACATAGTCAAAGTCAGATAATCAAGGGAAAGGTCCAACTCGGTCCACTGAGTCCGTTTCGAGTCGAACCGATTCAACTCGGTCAGATACTCCGAGTCACCGAAGCGACCGGGTGACTAACAGCCTAAAACACATGGCGAAATCCTTAGCACAAGCTAGAGCCATTGCTCGGGCCAAAGAACACTAATGCACAATTATTGTGCAAACACGTAACCTGCAAAACTACATCCAACAACCTAACTCTACTTCATACAACAAAGTCTTCTATCTTTATCAAACCAATATCATATCATTCAAAATTTACAACTCTCCTTACAACACTAATACAACCACCTCAACTATGCTTCAGTATCAGTTCAATATCAACTTCTTTCCACATTCAAACACCCCTACAATATCCTAACATTCCTATAACTCTTCACTCCGTCAATACTTCACAATATCAACACCCATTTTGTAACTTCGGTTCCATCTCAAAGACAATAACCACCAACAGAATCTAATATTCATCTTCTTCAATCACCATCAAAGCAAGCTCATTGATTTTCTCCCTCGACTATAGCCGTAGCACACACTTTAACAACTCCACATATAACTTCCACCTGAAATCCTAGAATAAGCTCATGCCTCAACCCTCCAGGCACAAATCCATCTGCAACAGCACCATCTCAGCTTCTCCTTCCATCACATACACATTTCCAAATTCTGCAACCAACTCAATCTCAGTTCAAGTTCATAACACCACAATTACTTCCACCACCAATTACATTCACCTTTGTTACTACCTGTACTTCAACTAAAATGATCACCACCTCTATCCCCAACTCAATCACCTAAGCAACAACACAAACACATGCAAATTCATTCATCTTCAATGCTTCAACACATAACACATCTCTACTCCTTACAATTCTGTATTTACGGCTCAACTGCACATCCTCCCTATTATAGTCTTCTAATTCCTTGAAATCTTTAATTAAGCTTTACAATTAATCAAACCCAAAACCAATTCTTCTTCTTTCCAGCATCATTCAATTGACTCTCAATTATAAACTCAAACCCTAATTTCTAATCTGATTTAGGGAAGAACTGGAATTCTAGTTTCTCTATGAAATCAAATTAAGCTTCATACACCCATTTAGACTTCAATCAAACACAAACCCATATACTAATTCAATAAAATAACAACAATTCCAAGAAGAGAATCGAATTAACTGAAACCCTAAATTTATCTTACCGTTTCTATGAGATTGAATCGATTCCTCGAATCAACACCACCATGAATCACCAAACCATCAAGAGATTCATCAACCTTTCTGGATTTCATCATCACAAGAACAAAAACCTAATTTGATTCAGCAACATCAATTCAGGCACCTCCATCCCGAGCTCAACCAACCACAGTACAATCACCTACTACTTCGATTCCACTTACCGACGAGTTTCTAAGCAATTTCTCACACGATAACAACTCAATTCTTCGAATTGAGATGGACAAAAAGAGAAGGAGAAGAAGAACAGAAAAAGAAGAAGGAGAAGAATAATAAGAGAATGAAATTCTCTTCGACGCGATTGTGGTGATAAGGCCAACAAAAATGATTAAGGAACCCAGGTACAAGATAAGGGCAGCCCCAGTCGGTTTAAGACAATTTATAATTTTTCCATTCATACTAATCAGATAATATCTTCTTCGTCTGGTATTCGTTTGACACATCCGAGTAGTCCATTCCACGTAACTTTGAGATCTATCAAGTGACACTGGTTTCATATCTAGATCTTTGTTGGATTAATTTCTATTAATTAACGTTTGTTTTGAGCTAATCGAGTTATTAGCGGTTAATTCGTCTCTTAATCATCGCTAGACCAGTCAAACAGCGTTGACGAGATTGAGGGTCCTTACATTCTCTCCACCTTATAACAATTTTCGTCCACGAAAATTGAATCGATTTACTAACCAATGCAAGTACAGCTCATACTTACAAACGTGAAAAATCCAACTCGTTTCAAATGAGTTCAAAACAAAAAGAAATGAAATACAAACCTATATGTCTTTCTATAACTAAATATTAGAATTTGTATCCCTAGAGTCAATAGACTAATTCCTTTTAAATTGATTATTGATTCTAAGTATATTAGGAAAAACTGAATAAGGCTCTAATGAAGTTTATGGATTATCAGTTTACTAATCTAAGTAACGTCTCTTTCTTGATCTATAATTTAATGGTTCTAAATATATTTAAGGAATAAGACATTCAATAATATCTTAAGGGTACTGTAGATCTATAAGAACTACTAATAATGTTCTTACAGTGTTGAATTGACTACGTTTTCATAATTCTAAATAAATTATTCTCTACTTCTCTATTAGCTTCTAAAATATAATTTAATTGGTTTAACCTACAAACTTTACTTCATACTATATATACGCATAACAAGATAAGAAACAACCAATAAATCATTTTAGTTCTTGAAATCTTTTAGTGATTAATTAAGATTTATCTCACAACCCAACGCAGTTCTAGGATAATATAGTCAACCAAATGACATTGGTTATTCTTATTGTCGCCCATGTAAGATCTAATAGTGAGCTCTGATACCAACTTGTGACGACCCAAATCATAAACATGCTTAGATGATAGGATTACAACCTAATTGAAGAATCAATTCCAGATTTACGATTTTAAGAATCATAATTAGGTAATGTGAACTAAAACCAACTTGAACCCAACACTCTGATATTTATAAGTGAAGAACTCTCAAATGATATTAATATGTTAGTATGTTGTTTACAATAACCAAAGAATATATATATGCAAAGGATACATAAATGTAACACAGTTCGGTAACGCTTTAAACTACGGAAACAGATATCTTCAAGTGCATCATTTCTTCTGGTAACTGAAACTGAAGTGCGAACAAGTGAGCACATCATCCCAAAAGGGTGCTCAATGGAAACATGTAACTTTCAAATAATCATTAATATGCTTCACAGATATAAAAGAATATAAATTGAAAAAAACAAGATGAATCTGAACATTCAGCTATATTTTCATCAAGATCAGAAAGTTAGACAAACAAGTATGATATGCACACGAGTGATTTCCCCAAAATAAAATAGTATATATAATAACGAAACGGGGAAGAAGCCACCCTACTAGGTAATATTAAAACGGGAAAGAAGCCGCCCTACTATTCTTAATCATATATACTATCGAAACGGGGAAGAAGCCGCCCTACTATGTAATATTAAAACGGGGAAGAAGCCTCCCTACTAAGTAATATTAAAACGGGGAAAAAGCCGCCATATTTAACTTAGCAAGGAGCCGTGGGGAATCACAGACACTCCTTGCGGGGAAAACATACAACGCATATTACACGCACATCAAGACACATACATACATTTATACAAATGGTAAAACACACAATATGCTAAAAGTAACAAAGACTCATCATGCTCTCATATAGAAAGAATGCTCAATGATTACAAGAAGGTTACAGAGTTCCCACCTGTTTTGATGACAAGCCACGCCTACCTAGAAATCCACAATCCACTGGTTCATCCTTTGAATCGTTCGTTGTTAATATAGACTAACTGTTAATCAGACAAGCACTCCAAGGTTTTAGACAATAGACTCATACAAGGTTCATAACATAAATTCATACAAGTCTCTAGTTACACGTTAAGTGAAATAACTAATGGTTCTAAATTTTATTAATGGTTATATAACCTGCTAATTAGTGTTTTAGGCATAAATAAAAATCTACTTATGCAAATGGGGTCCAATTGGGTGTTATCGGAAATCCCTTGAAAAATGCTACAACTTTGTAGAAGGAACCGAAAGCTAATTCAAACCATAATGGGTCCAAAACATCAAAATAGGATTACTAGGCCTGAGCCCATTGTCCACTAAACTCAGCCCATTAACACAAGGCCAAGTCTACTCAGTCAACTAACAGTCTTTGACAGTTAAAGGGGTCAACTAACAGTCAACGTAGGTCAATCCATGGTCAAAGTCCAGTCAGAGGTCAACATAGTCAAAGTCGGATAATCAAGGGAAAGGTCCAACTCGGTCCACCGAGTCTGTTTCTAAGTCGAACCGATTCAACTCGGTCGGATACCCCAGTCAGTGAGCTGACTGGACTGACTAACAGGCCTAAAACACATGTCCAAATCCTTAGCACAAGCCAGAGCCATTGCTCAGGCCAAAGAATACTAATGCACAATTATTGTGCAACATAGAACCTGCCAAAACTACATCCAACAACCTAACTCTACTTCATACAACAAAGTCTTCTATCTTTATCAAACCAATATCATATCATTCAAAATTTACAACTCTCCTTACAACACTAATACAACCACCTCAACTATGCTTCAGTATCAGTTCAATATCAACTTCTTTCCACATTCAAACACCCCTGCAATATCCTAACATTCCTATAACTCTTCACTCCAGTCAATACTTCACAATATCAACACCAGCTGTAACTTCAGTTCCATCTCAGCACAATAACCACCAACATAATCTAATATTCATCTTCTACAATCACCATCAAAGCAAGCTCATTGATTTTCTCCCTCGACTACAGCCGTAGCACACACTTTAACAACTCCACATATAACTTCCACCTGAAATCCTAGAATAAGCTCATGCCTCAACCCTTCAGGTACAAATACATCTGCAACAGCACCATCTCAGCTTCTCCTTCCATCACATACATATTTCTAATTTCTACAACCAACTCAATCTCAGTTCAAGTTCATAACACCACAATTACTTCCACCACCAATTACATTCACCTTTGTTACTACCTGTACTTCAACTAAAATGATCACCACCTCTATCTCCAACTCAATCACCTAAGCAGCAACACAAACACATCCAAATTCATTCATCTTTAATGCTTCAACACTTAACACATCTCTACTCCTTACAATTATGTATTTACAACTCAACTACGCATCCTCCCTATTATAGTCTTCTAATTCCTTGAAATCTTTAATTAAGCTTTACAATTAATCAAACCCAAAACCAATTATTCTTCTTTCCAGCATCATTCAATTGACTCTCAATTATAAACTCAAACCCTAATTTCTAATCTAATTTAGGGAAGAACTGGAATTCTAGTTTCTCTATGAAATCAAATTAAGCTTCATACACCCATTTAGACTTCAATCAAACACAAACCCATATACTAATTCAATCAAATAAAAACAATTCTAAGAAGAGAATCGAATTAACTGACACCCTAAATTTATCTTACTGTTTCTATGAGATTGAATCGATTCCTCGAATCAACACCACCATGAATCACTAAACCATCAAGAGATTCATCAACCTTTCTGGATTTCATATCACAAGAACAAAAACCTAATTTGATTCAACAACATCAATTCAGGCACCTCCATCCCGAGCTCAACCAACCACATTACAATCACCTACTCCTTCGATTCCACTTACCGACGAGTTTCTAAGCAATTTCTCACACGATAACAACTCAATTCTTCGAATTGAGATGGACAGAAAGAGAAGGAGAAGAAGAACAGAAAAAGAAGAAGGAGAAGAATAATAAGAGAATGAAATTCTCTTCGACGCGATTGTGGTGATAAGGCCAACAAACATGATTAAGGCACCCAGATACAAGATAAGGGCAGCCCCAGTCGGTTTAAGACAATTTACAATTTTTTCATTCATACTAATCAGATAATATCTTCTTCGTCTGGTATTCGTTTGACACATCCGAGTAGTCCATTCCACGTAATATTTCGAGATCTATCAAGTGACACTAGTTTCGTATCTAGATCGTTGTTGGATTAGTTTCTATTAATTAATGTTTGTTTTGAGCTAATCGAGTTATTAGCGGTTAATTCGTCTCTTAATCATCGCTAGACCAGTCAAACAGCGTTGACGAGCTTGAGGGTCCTTACATGGAATTGCTTCTCCAAGAAAACTCAAACTCCAACGGAACCGATCAATTCCAAGACAAAAACTGAGTTTATAAAGACAATTATACCCCAGTTAACTTGTATACGGGTATACAAGTTAACAGGGCCCGTATATTAATTGTGAAGTGTCTGTTTAGATTGCCCACATCAGTTTATGTGTGCATTTAGTATTTTATTGAATTACTGTTAACCGCCTGTACGTAATTGGTCTTTCTGTCTTTTTAACCGACTGTTGCCTGAGACAGTCTGGCTGGTAGCCTGGATATAAAGGCGGTCTGTATTTTTCTCTTTCTTCAATGAGAATTGTTTTTGTTGTTTTACCAAATACAACTATGGTATCAGATGGAGAAACCAACTTTCTCAGGTAAGATCCAGAGTATTGTTCTTCATTCTTTGATTCCCAAGATGATCTATCTTCATTTTCTGATTTGATTTCTTTTACCTATTCTTGATTTTATTTTCGATAATTACTTTCATATCTTGTTCTTCTTTCTTCATCTTCAATTTCTCAATCTTCAGATTTTGATTTTCTTGATTCACGAATCTCAAATCCATGGAAAATCCAACTTCTTTTTCAATTTCCAGAGTTCCAATTCATCAATTAACCAGTATTGTTCATCTCAAACTTACTGATGATAATTTCTTAACTTGGAAATATCTTATGCTTCATGTGATTCGCAAATTCAAAATAATGAATTTTCTTGATGGATCTCATCCATAACCTGTTCAATATACATCTCGTAGAAATGAAGCAAACGGTTTTTAGAATCCTCTCTACTTGGATTGGTTAGATGAAGATGCGACGATTCTAATGTGGATACATTCAACAATTTCTGACTCGGTTATTGCTTACTTTACGGGATCGAATACTTCGTATGAACTTTGGAAGCATATTGAAGATCGATTTGCTCGTGTTTCTTCAACTCATTCGATTCAATTGTGAACTCAATTGATGTCCGTTAGAAAAGGTGATAAATATATTCTTAGTCTTATAAATGAAATCAAGTTACTTGCCGATAAACTTGTTGTTGCTGGATCTCGTGTCTCTGATGCTTAAATTGGTTGTTGTTACTCTCTATGCGTTAAATTCTGATTATGCATCTTTTGCTACTTCAATTACCGTTTGTACTCCCCCTGTTTCTAGTATTGAGTTGCAAAATTTGCTTATTAGTGAAAAGACTGTTATTTCTGAGAGGTATAAGGATTTACGAGATGAATCTACAAATCGTGCTTTTGCTGCCTCCATGACAAATTTTTGTGGTTGTGGCCGAGATTTTCATCGTGGTTATACAATTTTTCACTCAATAGGTGGTGGCCGTAATTCTTTCAATGGTGCTAGAGGTTTTGGTAGTGGTTTACTTCCTTCTCCTTATGCATCTTCTTCTTCTTCTTCTTCTAGTTCAGTATCTGCTGGTCCTCCTCCTTCTGACTTAGCTTCAAATGATAGACCAACCTGTCAGATTTGCAGAAAATATGGGCATGATGCTAATGAGTGTTGGAATCCACTCAACTTTGCTTATCAAGGGATTGATCCTCTTAAGAACATCCAAGTTTGCTTGCCTCTGCTAATGTGTTTGGTGAAAACCATTGGTACATGGATTCTGGAGCAAACAATCATTTAACTGCTGATGCTGGTCACTTTGAGGCATCTACTTCTTATGGTGGATTTGATTTTGTTACTATAGTTAATTAACGGTGAAGGTATCCTCCTCATATATTTAATCTTAATCACATTTTACATGTTCCCAAAGCCTCTCACAACCTAATATTTGTTCATAAATTTGCTCAAGATAATTCTTGTTCTCTAACTTTTATATCCACTGATTTTTGTATCAAGGACCAGAAATCGGGAGAATTCAATTTCAAGGGCCCGGTGAAAATAGACTTTATCCTCTACATAATCAACTTCAGTCCACTTCTCCTTTATCTTCTTTTGCTGCTTCCACTTCTGTATAGCATAAGAGATTAGCACATCCATCATTTGAATCATTTAGTAAAATTTGTAAGTCAATAAAGCTAGACAATGTCATGTCTAAGCCATTTCTATGTACTGAGTGTCAGTTAGGAAGATCACATAAGAAACCTTTTCAAGTGTCAAGTTCTGTATCATTGTTTCCCTTGCAATAGTTACATCTTGATGTTTGGGGTCCTGCTCCAATTACCTGTGTCAATGGATATAAATTCTATGTTAATATCATTAATGATTTTAATAAATTTTGGTGGGTCTTTCCTCTTACTGTTAAATCAGATTTTACTTCTATTTTTCTCACTTTTAAAACTGAAATTGAAAACAAATTGTCCTGCACTATCAAAACAATAAGAACTGATGGTGGAGGTGAATTTGTGAATCATGAACTTAATAAATTTCTGTCTTCTTATGGGATTTCTCATGAGCTTATTTGCCTTCACACGCCAGAAAAAAATGGTGTTGCTGAGTCCAAGCATAGGCATCTTTTATACATCTACTGGTTTGATGCTTTATCCGTTGACAACTACACCATCAATATACTTCCCACTAGATCTTTAAATTCTTTATCTCCCTTTGAGAAACTTTTTAACAAATCACCGGATTATCACTTCTCGAAGTGTTTTGCCTTTTTTTGCTTTCCTTGGCTAAAACCATATGCCTCTAACGAACTTCAACCTAGGAGTGCTAAATGCATATTTTTGGGTTACAGTTCTCAAATTAAGGGTTATAGATGCCTAGATCCTATTTTCTCACAGAACATATGTCTCTAGACATGTTGTTTTCCATGCAGACTGTTTTTCCTTACTCTTTTCTTACTTCTACCAGTACTTTGAGTGATGTTCTTTATGCTTTTGACATGTCAGTCACTACTCTTGATAGTTCACCTCCACCTTCACTGGCTTCTTATTATGATATTTCATCCATTCCTTCCTCTGTCACTTCTCCTCCTATCACTCTTGCTCTTGATATTTCACCTACTACTTCCTTCCCATCTGTTCTTCCTACCTCTGACACTCATCAGATGGTCACCAGATCTAAAAATAATATTTATAAGCCCAAAATACTCTTTGCCACAAGACATACCTTACCAGCTACTTACTTGAGTACTCGTATACCTCCAACTCCTGCATGTTACTCTCAAGAAAAGAAGATCCTTGTCTGGTGTGATGCAATGGTTAAAGAGCACACTGCTTTTATTGATGTTGACATATGAACTAAAGTTCCACCAGACCCAATTCAGAATCTTGTTGGTTGTAAGTGGGTTTACAAAGTCAAATATAATGCAAATGGGTCTATTGAAAGACACAAAGCGCGATTGGTTGCCAAAGGGTTTCATCAGCTAGAAGGATTAGATTATACAAATACCTTTAGTCTTGTTTTTAAACCTACAACTATTAGGATTGTTCTTTCTCTTGCAGTAAACTTCAATTGGCAGCTCAAACAACTTGATATTAGCAATGCTTTCCTCCATGGTGATCTTAAAGAAACTGTTTACATGACTCAGCCCCTTGGCTTTGAAGACAAAGATCATCCTGAGTATGTTTGCAAGTTGCAGATGTCTCTTTATGGGTTGAAGCAAGCTCCTAGAGCTTGGTATGAGAAGTTTTCTATTGTTCTTCTTTCTCTGTGCTTCAAGCCTTCTGTTGTAGACACATCCTTGTGTGTTCAAAAGTTAGGATCCGAACTTACTATCCTGCTGGTTTATGTGGATGATATTATCATTACTGGTAATGATATTTCTCACTGCAACAACATCATTGCTTATTTGGGTTCTCAATTTCCTGTCAAGGACCTTGGTCAACTTCATTACTTTATGGGTCTTGAAGTTGAAAGGAACAGTTTAGGTTTATTCTTATGTTAAACCAAATATGTTATTGATCATCTTCAAAAGACAAATTTAATTGGTATTAAACATGCGGCTTCTCCTTGTCCAGGATGATTTCAAGCTCTCTGCTACAGTTGGAGAATTGCTTGCTAACCCTACAGATTACAAATCTCTTGTTGTCTCCTTGCAATACCTTACTTGGACCAAACCTGAGATTAGCTTTGCTGTGAATCGAGTTTGTCAGTTTATGCATGCACCAACATCTACTCATCTTTTGGCTGCCAAGAGGATTCTCAGGTATGTCTAGAGCACTCTTGGTCATGGTTTATACTTTTTTTAAAGGTTTTACAGCTTTTAAAGGTTCTTCAGATGTTGATTGGGCTGATAACCTTGATGATAAAAGGTTAGTTAGTGGCTATTGTATATTTTTTGGTGAAAATCCAATCTCATGTTCATATAAGAAACAACCTATTGTTTATAGAAGTAGCACTGAGGATGAGTATAAGGCCCTAGCTTCAAGGCTAACTGTGAGGTGCTTTGGATTTGTCAGATATTGAGGGATTTGTATGTCTTTCTTTCTGCACCTCCTTCTTTGACTTGTGACAACAGAAGTTCTCTTGCAGTGGCTTCAAATCCTGTTTTTCATAGCGAGAATCAAACAATTGGCTATTAATTTCCATTTTATTAGAGAACTTGTGCATGCCGAGAATATTCAGGTTGTTTATATTTTCACTCTTGACCAAGATGGAGATGTATTCACCAAGGGTCTTGCTTCTCCAAGATTTGATTTTCTGAAATCCAAGCTTAGATTTGTGTCCTCTGCTAAGCTTGTGGGGGGATAATTGTGTAGTGTCTGTTTGGATTGCGCACATCAGTTTATGGGTGTGTTTAGTTTCTTGAATTACTGTTAACCGCCTGTAATTGGTCTTTCTATCTTTTTAAGCCGACTGTTGATTTGTGATCTGATGTAGCCCTTTGGATATAGAGGTCATGTACGTATTTTCTCTTTCTTTAATGAGAATTGTTTTTGTTGTTTTATCAAATACAACTATATACCTACGCTTTTACTTCTTTACTGTGCGGAAGTTCATTGTTACCATCCATCGTGCACTGAAATTGCATGGATTCAAGAGATATTAAACTTAGGCTTGGTAATGCTTCTATTTTTTCAAAAGCACTTTCAAAACCTATATATGTTAATAATTTTTGAAATTATTGTTTGGTAAAAAATAATTAAAGTGCTTTTTATCCAAAGCACTTCCCAAATTCCTCAATTTTTAAAAGTTGGGGAGGAGGAGCTTTTAAAAGCTAAAAAATCATAAGATGTGGTCTCACCTAAATTTAATGCTTGATTTATCATTTTTATCCTATTTTATTTCATAAATGACAAAAATTACCCTTAAATTTATATAAAATATTTTTTTATTTTTATATCTTGTATTTTATTTCTTAAATATTATTATATATTATTTTCAAACTATTTTATATACCATTTCGTTTACCTTAGGGGAACTTAGTGAAGATTTTATTTGTTTTTTCAAGCGTCTGAAGAATTGTTTAGTTAGCCATGACGCTGGCAGTGGTCTAGGTAGCTTTATTTTTCATAGATCGGGTGTTGCTATTCAAAAGGGAGTTGGGGCTCAGCTTGTCGCTCGGCTACCAACTAAAAACTATGTTAAGTTATAATAAATCAATATTAAGAAAAATAATATCGAAAACTAATTCTTGTTTACTGCATTTTTCTATAAACATTTATCAATAATAAAAATTAAAATTAAATAATTACTTAATTTTAGTTGATTTTTTGTTTGAAAACTATATATATTAAGAGATAGTTAAGGAAAATATTTTTCTTAACAATCATAATAATAGTAACAATTAGTAAATTTAATATTAAATATATTTATATTTAATAATGAAAAATTAATTATTTTTAAATCCAATAAAATTGAATAAAACTATTTTCAGAGATATGTCCGTTTTTGTTATTTGCTACAACAACAATGGTTGAATTTGATATTTTATCAAACAGACTTTGATTGTTTTTTTAATCGGCTTTAACTTTAATAAATATTTTACCAAACGTCTAACTTTGTTTTTCTCACAAAGACATCACATCAACGCACAACAGAAAAATGCTTTAGCCACAACAATACCAAACTAAGCCTTATACTGCTTAAATATATAAAAAGAGTGAGAAATATTGTCATTTGAACAAATTTTATTGTGCACAATTTAACATTTCAGCCATTTTTTTCTTTGAAAATTTTAAACAGACTGTCCTTTTGAACCCTGTTTTGAGGCATACAAATATGTTTTGAGGCATATCCAATAAGGAAAAAATAAAATCACTAAGTAATAAAACCAATAACCCCTTATCCATCATATTTAATAATAACAGTAATACCCGTATTATTTATATATTTAAAAATTTCTTTTTTTTTGAAAAATAGTTAAAAATTCTAATTTTTTTCCAGTATGTACAAAACCTAGACCTAGGTTTGGCTGATAACTTATCAGCCGAATTCACTCTTTAACTGATGAATCTGAGTTCAACTGACTCGAGCAAAAAATAAGACACCCGAAATGTTCGGTTAACATATTCGTGTTTTATTACCGGCCGAATTGTTCATCAGCACTTTCAGAATGAAGAATAATGAGTATTTCGACTGATAATTCGTTTCAATTGTAAGCCGAACTTCACTCTGTATCTGCCATAAAACTCTAGTTTATTTGATTTACTCCTAATCTATCAATCAACATATGAAAATAAGATAGCGGTTTGTGGGTACTTTTTATTGTTCATTTCCTTGAAGTGAGGATCTGTTTCTTGCTCTCCAACTTCATTCAATTCGGTTTCTACTTCAACTTCTTCTTCTTTTTTCACTAATTTGCATATTAGAAAACGGTTAGATCCTCTACGTTTAGTCGAAGACGATGAAATTTGTAGTCGGGTTAGCATCGGTTGGGTAAAAAAGAGAGACGAGAAGAAAAATAATTGAAATTATTTTTTAAAGTAAAAAAAAATTATAAAAAAATTCTTATTTTTTGAAAAAATAAAAATAAAATGAAGTAAAATAAATTAAAATATAAACTAATCAAGGTTATCTAAGTAATTTAACTAGCTTTACACACCCCTTATCAACCTACACTAATTTGGGTAAGCATTTTGTATGCCTCAAAACAGTTTTCGTCATTTCGGACCAAAAGTTCTAAAAACCGCCAACTCCCACCATAAAACTTGTAGCCTCCCCTATAATTCCTGGGAGGCATGGCCCACTCACACTCATTCATGTGGGTGGGTGGTTTTTAGATTATCCAAAAGGACGACCAATTTAGAAGGACTTTTAGGCCGGTTCATATGGGAGCTGGTATAAAGATTGTTTTGCCATGCCACATGGCATGAAAAATTAGTTTCCCCACTATGGTAAAACTGACAAATTTAATTAAAGTAGTATATTATATTGTGTTTTAGGGGATCATTGTTAATAAAAAATCTAGTTATTTGTATTTGGTGGGGTCCTTTTTAGATTTTAGGTATTATAAAATATTTTGTGGGGCCCTTTAATAATAAAAATCTGTTATAATAACTAAAAAGTAGGAGAAAAGAAAAAAATAAAAATTACCTAGCGGTGGAGACTACACCGGGAAGTTTACACTACACCGAACGGTCGAGACTCGACCGCTCGGTGGAAACTTGACCTGGCCTGGCTAAGTGGCAAATTTGCCACTTAGCCAGGCCGATTTGCCAGTTTACCACCTCCATAGTGGGTGCTTAAATGGAAAACATTCATGTTTGCCACACCATAGGAAGGGGCCTTACTCTTTTTTCTTTAGTGGTCAGGTCTGCGTCTGCCCGTCTATTTTTTATTCAATTTTCTTTTAAATAAAATCTCGATGTGAGCTTTGACAAAAAAAATTAAAAAAATAAATAAACAAAAGACATTAAAAACCCCCAAGCATTTGAATGCGGACCATGGTATAGGTTGGGAAACATACACCCCAAGAATAGCGGAACATGAAATTAAAAGAGGGCATGGAGATTGAAGAGTGTTTTGAACCAACGTTGGACAATGATAATTGGTCGACCAAAGGGAGACCTTTTACAGGGTAACTTATATGGATTTTGTCTGTCACAGATTTATGCCTCAAAATTGAGTTCCAAAAAAAAAATTGATTTTCCAAAATTGATTAGATCTAAATCGTTTTTCTTCAAAATTTTTGCAGTAAATCATAACATCTCTCATAAATCGAAATAAATATCGAAAAATATTATCCATGATCAAAAAATTTCTTCATTGAAACTTCAGTGAAAAAAATTGTTTTCTTAAAATTTTGATTTTTTCAATTTTCATAAATAGTACGTCGTTTTTCTTCGAAAATCTACCACACTATAGTTTATAATCATTTTATTTTATATGGGTTGAAAGGAATTTGGATAAAGTTGATCAAAATCGAAGAATTTTTAGTTTCAAAAGAACCCAGAAAAACGAGTCGCGCGCTATTGATGCGGGCGGAGAAGAAAGGCTCCATGGGTAATTTTGTAACACATATAATTGTTACAAATTCCGTTACCGCGACCGTTACTAATTTATCGGGTTCCTATAAAACCGTGGTCAAATAGTTTATAATTAATATATCTGTTGCAAGTTTTTTTGTTCTTCTTGGGCGACCCTAACTGCTGCGGCAGTAATCTAGTTAAGGAGGAAAATAAACAAGCACATATCCACAACACATGACATATTGCATTTGCCGCTAAAACTATCTGAAAAAATTACTGTACTAAAAAATAATTAAATGCTCTTTACACAACTCTGGCAAGAAAATATATGAAAAAGCGGGGGTCTAACAACCACATCCAATATTTCTCTTAGCAATTTGTATGGACTAACTCCAATATAATTCTGAGAGCAAAAACTAATAAAGCGAGCTCAATCAAGAAATATATCAAAGAGTTATATCTCTGTTTCCTAATGTAATCAACAAATCAAACAAATATAAATCTGTGAGCCTGATAAATATAAGAAACAACTTGGATAGTATCAAAAACCAATATCCAAGTGTCAATCAATTTAATCAACAACCAAAGGTTGGATTCACAATTGATTGAACTTACGCACAACCTATGATATTTTAATTATATAAACAAATATAATGCGGAAAAGAAATAACACAGATACCAGAAATTTTGTTAACGAGGAAACCGCAAATGCAGAAAAACCCCGATACCTAGTCCATATTTGAACACCACACTGTATTAAGCCGTTACAGACACTAGACTACTACCAGTTAACTTCCGAATGAAATGTAGTTGAGCCCTAACCAATCTCATACTGATCAAGGTACAGTTGCGTTCCTTACGCTTCTTGAACCACGCCGGATGCTGCACACTTGATTCCCTTAGCTGATCTCAACCACAACTAAGAGTTGCTACGACCCAAAGTCGAAGACTTGATAAACAAATCTGTCTCACACAGAAAAGTCTATTGAATAGATAAATCTTTCTCCCATAGATATACCTACGAGTTTTGTTCCGTCTTTTGATAAATCAAGGTGAACATGAACCAATTGATAAACCGAACTTATATTCCCGAAGAAAAACCTAGTATTATCAATCACCTCACAATAATCTTAATCGATTAACGAAACAAGATATTTTGGAATCATAAACGATGAGACGGAGATGTTTGTGACTACTTTTCAATCTTGCCTATTGGAGAATAAATCTCGAGAAAATCTTAAAGAAGATAGTAATCAATCACAATAGAAAACAACAAGATCAGAACACACAACATCAGAGAAAATAGTTGGGTCTGGCTTCACAATCCCAATGAAGTCTTTTAGTCGTTAACCTAAGGTTAAAGAAGAACCGACTCTAGTCGCAACTAGTATCATACATGAGGTGTGGGGATTAAGTTTCCCAGTTGCTAGAGTTTTCCTTTATATAGTCTTCAAACCAGGGTTTGCAATCAATGTTACCTTGGTAAAAAAGCATTCAATATTCACCGTTAGATGAAAACCTGATTAGATTCTAGCTAAAATATTTCAACCATTAGATCGAACTTAGCTTTTTATACACAAATTAAATGTACCAAAATTTAGATAAAGGTAACCATACCTAAACGTGTACACTTAGTTGGTTCAACAATAGTTAACCAATGGTTAGCCATATGAGAACTTTCATATCAACCTTATTCATCTTTGTCATAACCAGTTCAAATGACTCAAATGAAATTAGTTAGAGAGTTGTTAAATTGTTTATATTCTCATCGAAGTATACAAGACACAATTGAAGCACAATCAATTTTGATTCAATCTAATCATTTCATGAACATTATAGCCACGGTTTGCAAAAGATTGCACTCCTTATTATATAAATGTATTAGTATATGAACAAACTGATTTTAAAATATAACCTACTTAAGTATGCAAATGTGTACGCATACCTAAGTAGCCGGACTGAGTTTGGTTACGCTAGTACGCGTACGGGTACGCATAACATATTACACTTCCAAACTCCAACAGAAATTCACGGAACTTGAACTTCCGCCAGTACGCGCACGGGTACACATACTTAGTTCCCGGACTTCCAACAACCAACCAGTATGCGTAACTGTACACATACTATGGTTCCCGGTTTTGGAATTTATACAAATGTGAATACACACTATGTTTATATCCAATCATGGTTACATGTTCTAAACCATCATTTCAATCATTAAAACATTCTTAAAAGACGGGAATAGCTGTCTCACACAAACTATTAGCTTCAAAGCAAATTTTAAGTGATCGAATGATCAATACGAAACATTCCGAGTCTACATCAAATGATTGTCTCACACAAATCATGTAAGATGTTACAAGGCGATTTTCACATGATCATATTTTGACTTGAATAAAAGATGAACTTGGTTAATGCGATATCTTACCAACACATATTTCGAGAAATAGATAAGCGAGATAATCTCAACTCGAAATATCAAATGTGTACAATACGACTTTTGTCTCAAATAAGAGATAAAGTAGATAGACTTTTGAGTGATAGATGAGTTCAAGCCTCCACATACCTTTTGTTGATGAATTTCCACAAATTCCCTTGAGTAGTTCTTCGTATTCATTCGATGAATGCCGTGAAGTCTAAAGCTTAACTACTTACTATCCTAGGACTTAGATATAAGTAGATTAGAAATCAAGACTTATAGTTTTGGCAACTAAAGTTGAAAAACAAGCTTGAGATAGCAATGCTTGCGAGTCACGCGAAAAACAAGCTTGAGGTAGCAATGCTTGAAAAACAAGCTTGAGATAGCAATGCTAGCGACCCGAACAGAACGGTCACATTGGTTGGAACCAAACGCAACTTTTATTCACATTCAGAAATGGATTTGGGGCCGTCCCAAATCCATATTTCCTACACTACATGGCCACGTCTGTAATTTCGAAGACTATCCTCAACAAGTTAACTCAAATCATAAGGGACTTCTGGTGGGGGCATGATAGAGATAAAAGAAAAATGCATTACCTTAAATGGGAATGGTTCAATCACCCAAAGGAAAAAGGCGGCATGGGAATACGATCATTATTGGATCTCAATCAGGCATTAATGGCAAAACTGGCATGAAGATTTCTTCATGATAAGGATTCATTATGGGTAAGAATTTTGCAGGCTAAATATTCGAGAAAATAGTCTTTTTGGGAAGCTAACAAACCAAGAAAATGCTCTACAACATGGTCGGCAATTCTGGATAACAGAAAAGAGTTACAAAAAGGATGTAACTGGCTTGTTGGTAATGGTGAAGATATCCACATATTCACAGATCCTTGGATTCTGTCGATCCAAGGAGGTATTCCGCCTATAAGATATGGTGCAGATATAAACATTACCAAGGTTCACTAACTTATCAATGCAGAAACATGTGAATGGGATATGCAAAAAATTATTCAAGTTGTAGATGAATATACTGCATCCATTATAATAAACTCAGTGGCAGCAAATAATCTCATTTAGAAGCTTATAACCATGGGGACTTCACATCACAGTCCTTCCAGAAATTACTTCTTAACGATCAAGGTGAATCCTCTCACTTTGGTGAAATTTCTTTCCCTTTGGAAACGATTCTGGTCAGTAAAAAAAACAGCCCCAAAAATCAAAACTTTTGTTTGGAGGGCTTTACACAATGGACTTGCTGTAGCCCAAAAGATCAGCAGATTTGTGGAGGAAGTACCTCCAGATTGTCCCATATGTGTCTCTGATCCTGAAACAGTAAATCACCTTTTGGTTCATTGTAATTTTGCTCAAGATGTTTGGGTTGCTTCTTCCTTGGGACTCAGAATTCAAGAAAATCCGCATTTGTCCATCTCCCGGTTAATGGAAAGCTGGCTTCAGAATAGTGATAATGAATACTCAGCTGCGCTAGGAATGTCAATTCTGTGGGCTATATGGAAAACTAGGAACTCTAAAGTTTTTGAGAACAAAGTTTCTACCGTAACAAGGACTCTCAACCTAGCGTATTACATCGGTTCAACCTCTACTATAATTTTCGGATGGATAATCATCTTGATAATACTCATGACAATTCTAGCAGGTGACCGAGATGATAACATCACACTTGGTCTCCTCCTCTGAATACGTGCATAAAGATAAATATTGATGTATCTTGGAAAACGGTTTATATGCATGTGCAACAGTTGCAAGGAACGATAATGGAGATTTTATTGGTGCCGCTACTAGACTGGGTATTTCGATAGTTTTGTCTTTGCCGAAGCCGATGGTTTTTGTCCGGAAGTCGAATTAGCCGTTGTGCCAAAGCTGCGAAGCGTTAGTTTTGCACTACTACGAGGTATCTCAATATCGCCAAGAACACAATCAAACACACAAGAATAAAAATTATTTAACGAGGTTGAATCATCGGGAATGAATAAGCAATTTTATATATCACCGTATAGGTTGGAATATACAAAGCCTAAGCAGAGAAGAAGAGAACTCTTACTAGTTCTGGTGTATTTTCTCTAGTTCTCTCTATGACTATTTATACACATCAATAGATCGGACACATTCCTTAACAAGGATTACTTTCCTACAAGTATAGGGTTTCCTAACTTAGCTCTAAGAGACAAACCTCTTAAGCCGCTATACTTAGGACACAAAGTACTTGGTTTCCTTAACCAACTAGATTTCCTAATCTAGACCTTGACCGACCTACCAACAATTCTCCACCTCGGATCATGCATTCATGCATGAGACGATCAATAGATAAAATCACCTCCATCTTCCAATGTCGATTGAACCATCACTGGCTGCCTACGTACCTCAATAGGAATCAAACCCAACCGTAGTTCTCTCAAATGGCCTTGCTAGAAGACCTCCACCAGGTTCCTAAAAACCTCTACCCAAAAAGGTCCTTTCACCAAACCTAAGGATGTGGATCAATTTTGAACAATGTCGAAACTTGATCCCAGATACTACTTTAGTCAACATATCAGCTGGATTGTCTTTGGTATCGATCTTCACAAGTAGAATGTCTTCTTCTTCAATAATTTCTCTCACAAAGTGAAACCGTACATCTATATGTTTGGTTCTAGCATGATTCACTTGATTCTTAGCCAAATAAATTGCACTTACACTATCACAATGCACAGGCAGTTGGTCTTGCACAACTCCTAAGTCATCTAGCAAACCTTGTAACCATATATCCTCCTTAAATGCCTCTGTCACTGCCATATACTCCGCCTCCGTAGTTGAAAGCGCCACAGTAGACTGCAATATTGATCTCCAACTAACTGGTGCTCCTGCTATGGCATATACATACCTGTAGTTGAACGTCTCTTGTCCAAATCACCATCATAGTCAGAATCCACATACCCAACACACAAATGATTGTTTCTTCTATCCTTCACAAACTCCAAGCCAACATCAATTTTACCATAAAGATACCTCAAAATCCATTTCACATCATGCCAATGTCCTTTACCAGGACAATGCATATAACGGTCGACCATACTAACCGCATGTGAAATGTTCGGCCTTGTACATACCATCGTATACATCAAGCTACCAATGACCTCAAAGATATGGGACTTGGGCCATATACTTTCGTTCTTCTTTAGTAGTGGGAGACATACGAGCATTCAACTTAAAATGAGCATCAAGGGGAGTACTTACGGATTTAGTTCCTTCGTAGACACCAAAATTCTGTAACACTTTCTTCAAATATGCTTTCTGAGACAAACAAACATTACCCTTCTCTCTCACGTTGAATCTCCATACCAAGAATCTTCTTAGCCTCTCCCAGATCTTTCATCTTAAACTCAGATGACAACTTGCACTTCAAATTATCAATCTCTTTCTTGTTAATCGATGCAATCAGCATATCATCGACATACAAGAGCAAATATATGAAAGACCCATCACGTAGCTTCTTGAAGTATACACAATGGTCATAGTGACTTATTGTGTATGTTTTGCCTATCATAAATCGGTCAAATCGCTTGAACCATTGTCTTGAAGACTGCTTCAGCTTGTACAACGATCTCTTTAGTTTACATACACAATCTTCTTTTCCAGCAACCTTGAACCCACTTGGCTGAGTCATATAGATCTCCTCTTATAGATCACCATGTAAGAACGTCGTCTTAACATCTAGCTGAACTAGGTCTAAATCATATTGTGCTACCAAGGCCAATAAAATACGGATTGATGAGTGTTTTACCACCGGAGAGAACACCTCATTGTAGTCAATCCCTTCTCTTTGGGCATAACCTTTTGCAACTAACCTTGTCCTGTAGCGTACTTGATTCACCGAAGATCCTTCTTTCTTAGCATATACCCACTTGCACCCTATGGCCTTCTTACCGTTCGGAAGCTTCATAAAAATCCATGTGCCATTCTTGTAAAGAGACTCCATCTCGTCCTTCATTGCTCCTTCCCATTCTTTACACTCTGCACTGTGTACAACTTCTAAATAGGAAGTAGGAGTACCATCTTCAACAACTGGTAATGCATAAGCAATGTAATCATTCATCCAACCAGGCTTCCTGGTTGATCTTCTCGGTTTGCTGGTTGTTATGATCTCCGTGACCGTAGCTTCTGTATCTTCTACTGACTCTTGTTCCTCTTCCTAAATAGTGTCACTATCATTTGGAACTTCAGTAGTTACCTCTCTTGCAGACCCAATGTCTTCAGAGGTATTCTGAACGAATACAAACTTAACTGGATTTGGTGGAGTTGCATCAATCTCCACCTGCTGCAAAGGCTCATTAGTATTGGTGATTATGTTCTCCACCTGTCGAGAACCCCAAGACTTTATCATAGACATCTCATCAAATGTGACATCTCTACTCATGACTATCTTCTTCTCAACTAGATTCCAAATTTTGAACCCTTTCACTCCACTTTTCATACCCACAAAGATTCCTTTCACGTCACGGCTATCAAGCTTGTTTTCACTAACATGATACCACGCAGGATAACCAAAGATATGAATTGAGTCATAATCATAAGCTAGTTTACCAAACCACTTCTCCATAGGAGTTTTACCTTCTAATGCAGCTGATGGCAACCTATTAATACGGAAGCACGCATATGTAACTGCCTCAGCTCAAAAGGCTTTACCTAATCCAGCATTAGATAACATACATCTTACCTTCTCCAGCAAAGTACGATTCATGCATTCAGCTACCCCATTCTTTTGCGGTGTCTTCTTAACTGTGAAGTGCCTCTTTATCCCCTCATCCTGACATACTTGCAAGAACGGATCACTCTTGTACACTCCACCATTGTCCGAATGTAGTACTTTGATCTTTCTCGCGCCTTGAGTCTCGCTTGCCTTTTTCCACCTCACAAAGATTTCTAGGACTTCATCCTTATGCCTCATGGTGTACACCCATACGCGCCTAGAATAATCATAAATGAACTACACAAACCAATATTTCCCTCCCAATGATGCATTCTTGGAAGGACCCCAAACATCTGAGTGAACATAGTCAAGAACTCCACTAGTATTGTGGATAGCTGTGACAAAGCTTGTTCTTGTTTTCTTGCCCTTAACACAATGTTCACAAAATGCTAACTTGCAGGCAATAGCACCTTTCAACAAGTCTTGTTGAATCAACCTATGCAACGACTTCTCACCCGGATGTGCAAGTCTCATGTGCCATAGCTTTGTTTTCTCAGTAGCCGCACTCCCGATGTGTTCGTAAATAGACACATCTCCCGTTGTTGTACTCCCAATCAAGTAGTACAAGTTATGATGATGTGTGCCCTTCATGATTACCATAGATCCAGAGATTACCTTTAGAACACCATTTTCAACGACTATCTTATTGCCCTTAGCTTCTAAAGTTCCGAGTGAAATCGATTCTTCTTTATGGCGTGTACAAATCTTACCTCCTTCAAACTCTCTAACCATACCATCATGCATCTTGATACGAACACTACCAATCCCAATCACCCTGCAGTATGATTGTTTCCCATACGTACTTCTCCATCAAGCTCTTCAAAAATTGATAACCAAATCACGATATGGACATATATGATATGTTGCTCCAAAAGATCTAATACCCATGTACCATCTATAATAGCACAAGCCGATGGTGTCACAGCTTAGCGAGAAATCGAAGCATCATCTCGATTCTTCATTACCTTTTGCAATGTTCACCTCGGTCTTGTTGTTATCTCCTTCTCTTTCCTTACGCTTAGGACAATCCTTAGCCCAATGACCGAAGTCATGACACCAAGCATGCACACTCATCTTTCTCGCAGTCGCGTTCTACTCTTAGAACGTGCTCTACCTTTCCCATAACCACCGCTTTCCTTTTCCTGTCTATTGAACGACCTCTTGCAAGAAGCAAGTTATTGTTAGCTTCACTTGCAAGGTCTTCACGATCCATCTCCCTGAACTCCTAACTACGCAATGTTGTAGTGACCTTTGCGTATGTCATCTTGTCCTTGTCGTGCATTAATGCTATTATCACGGGTTCATACTTTTCAGAAGAAAGTTTATCGACACAAAGCTTGTTCCTCGTCGTTGATCTTCTCATCGTAGTTAACCAACTCAAAGAAGAAGTTTATTATATGAATCTAGGTGCTCTGCTAAGGTTGCACCTCTCTTCATGTTATAGCGATACAAATTCCTTTTAAGATGTATCCTATTGGCCACGTTCTTCACAAGGTATTCCTTCTCAAGCTTTTCCCAGAGATCCTTAGCTGAAGTTTCGTGCTGATATTTAACTCTTACTTTAGTTGCTAAACACCCTCGTATCGAAGCAAGACATAATTTATTCATCTTGTTCCACTACTTTTCAAACATCTCCATTGGCTGACCTTATAGAGCTTCTTCTAGGTCAAGATGGACAAGAGCATCCATTACGTCCGTTCTCCATAAACCAAAGTTATTGCTTCCTGTAAACTTTTCTACCTTGAGTTGTGATCTATGTGAATGAAATATTTCTTCTTTTGTTTCTTTATCTTTATTTGTGGGATCCGAATGTTCTCCTAAAGGATTTTTCGGATCTTCGTCCCCATCAACCATTGTTCACAAATAACCAAATATAGATAAAAACAACCTTCACTTCAACTGCAATTCGAGTACATGTATCCAAGAGCGACTCATTGCTCTGATACCAATTGTTGCGCCAAAGCCTGCGGAAGCGTTAGTTTTGCACTACTACGAGGTATCTCAATATCGCCAAGAACACAATCACACACACAAGAAGAACAAGTATTTAACGAGGTTGAATCCTCGGGAAGGAATAAGCAATTTTATATATCACCGTATAGGTTGGAATATACAAAGCCTAAGCAGAGAAGAAGATAACTCTTACTAGTTCTGGGTATTTTCTCTAGTTCTCTCTATGACTATTTATACACATCAATAGGACTTGACACATTCCTTAAAAAGGATTACTTTCCTACAAGTATAGGGTTTCCTAACATAGATCTAAGAGACAAACCTCTTAAGTCTGTTATACTTAGGACACAAAGTACTTGGTTTCCTTAACCAACTAGATTTCCTAATCTAGACCTTGACCGACCTACCAACATTAGCTACTGAGATGACATTTCAGTCGATCATCATCGAAGGAGATAGTGAAACTGTAGTCAACTGCTTGAATGGTACTACTAGGTCTGCTCCCTGGAGAATTTGGAAGCTCAGAGATGACATCAAAAGACTTTCAGACAACTTCACTGATAGTGCATTCACTTTTGTGCCAAAACTGGCTAATATGGCAGCTCACTCTCTTGCTGTCTATGCACTTTCTCACAAAGTCCAAGATAAGGGACGAACTCTATTTTCCCAGCTAACATCACTACTCTCTGGAATGTAGTTCACAGTTAGCCTTCCTATTTCCTTGTATACCAAAAAAAGAAAAAAAATCCAAGAAAAGAAATTTAGGAATAAAATAGAGGGCAAAACAGGATATTGAAAAAAAAAAAAAAAAAGTTAAACTCAAGGTTATACCTATCTACCTACTATGTACGTGGGAAGGATTAGGAGGGAGTAGTCAAGTAACAAGAAAAATAAAAATATCCGAGGACGAGTTCAACATGCGTCTTCATGGACGACATGATTATCAAACGCTTGAGTGTTTTTGGAAAGGGTGGGGATCATGTTACAAAAGGGTTTGACAAATTAAATTGAAATGCCCTTAATTTTCACTTCCGCAATTGGTATTCTTCAAGATACGTGCAACACAGACTGTTGCATATCCATATTCTGATTACAGATCAATTAAACTCGAGTACTACTAAAAAGAGATTTAATTGATTAACCAAGCTTGCATACAGAGAGAAATTTAGAATAGTTGAAAATGCTTCTACCACTACTTCTGCTTTTATTCCTGCACATTATTATCTCAATATTATCATCAGCTGAATCATCCGTAATCGAACAGACAAAACCTGGCTGCGAATCTAAATGCGGCAACATTACAATTCCTTACCCATTTGGTTTTGGTAGTAGTTGCTCCTACAATGAAAGGGATGCTGGAAACTTGTATTTCATTGAATGTAATACTACTAATAATCCTCCCAAGCCCTTCATCCGATTATCGAATTCTAAGTTGGAAGTCCTAAGTATATCTGGGACGGAAGTTCGCGTCAAAAGCCCTGCCATAGCAACCAAATGTTATGACCCCAAAACTCTCCAGTTGGTTATAGACACACCTGGTTACATTATGGATTTGCGAGGTACCCCATTTACCTTCTCCTACACCAAAAATAGCTTTATTGGGATAGGGTGCGGCCTAGATTTGATTTTGGATTATGGAAGAGGTGCTTTGTCATCATGTAAGAGTAGTGCAGATGTGATAGAAGGATCCTGCACGGGCAGCAATGGGTGTAGCAAAATACCCATGGAAAAAAATTTAAAACTTATTAAGGGGCGGGTCAAGTTTTATTTTGGAAATGCAATACGTGTCAATTTCAGTCAGTGCGCCTTCGGCTTCTTGGTTGAGATAGGAGAATACAAGTTCCAAGCAACAGATCTTCTACGGGACGGACGCCTTACAAATCATGACATGGTCTTACCGGTGGTGCTCGATTGGGCTATAGAAGAACAGAGTTGTGAGGTAGGGCAAACAGAGGCGTCTACCAATGCTTGCAAGGATAACAGTTTTTGTACTGAAGCTGTCAATAATCCTGGATATGTATGCAATTGCAGTAAAGGTTATGAGGGAAACCCATATCTTGGATGCAAAGGTAGGCACTTAATTGCTTAGTTCCAAAAGAATATATAAGAATGTTGAGAGGTTATACTTGTATCCGTATTACGCTAATCAGTTATGTATATATATATTATAATTATATGTGAGAGCTTTCTTAATGTTTAACAGATGTGAACGAATGTGAGGATAAAAGCAACAACCCCTGCAATGGAAATATATGTACCAATACAAATGGGGGCTACAACTGTTCTACGTGTCCAGAAGAGAGGAAAAGCAGCAGTGGCTGCATTACCGTCGACAACGAAGCAGTTCCATTAACCAAAAAAGAGGGGTTTCCAGTAACAACGGTCGCTATTGGTACACTTTTCTTCTCTACTTTTTTTCATATAATTGCTTCATTTAATATCTACTATCGGGTTCTAACTAGCAGTATATATATATATTGTTGATCTAGGTGTTGGCCTAGCAATCCTGTTTGTGGTTGTCTGTGGATTTTTTTTAAACGTAAACTTAAGGAAGCGAAAGCTATTCAAAATCAAGGAAAAGTTCTTTAAGAAAAATGGCGGATTACTGCTACGGCAACAATTACCTTCGAGCGAAGGTGGCGAAGAATCAACAAAGATCTTTTCTGCACGAGAATTAAAATTGGCAACTGACAATTATAATGAGAGTCAAGTCCTAGGGCGAGGAGGCTATGGTACTGTGTACAAGGGAACTTTATCTGATAATCGTGTTGTCGCCATAAAGAAGTCTAACATAATAGATCAGACTCAGATTGAGCAATTCATCAATGAGGTGGTTATTCTAACACAGCTTAATCATAGAAACATTGTGAAGCTTTTAGGTTGTTGTTTAGAGACAGAGGTACCCTTGCTTGTTTATGAATTTGTACCAAATGGTACCCTTTTCCAACATATCCACTCTGAAGGCGCTACTGACATGTTCTCTATGACTTGGGAAAGTCGTCTAAAGATTGCTAGCGAAGTCGCAAGTGCAATTGCTTATCTACATTCGGCAGCATCTCCACCAATAATTCATAGAGATATAAAGTCCACCAACGTATTACTAGATGAGAATAACGTCGCTAAAGTTTCAGACTTTGGTGCATCAAGATTGGTTCCCTTGGATCATACTCGTTTAAACACACTTGTTCAAGGGACTTTAGGATATTTGGATCCGGAGTACTTCAATTCAAGCCAACTAACAGATAAAAGTGATGTTTATAGCTTTGGTGTTTTGCTTTTAGAGCTCATAACAGGCGAGAAACCAATTTGCCTTGAGAGACCAGAAGAACAAAGAAATTTTGCGACGTATTTTGTATCTTTAACGGACAAAAATGATGTGTTCAAAGTCGTCAATGTTCCATTTGAGAATGAGGGTAAACAGGAACAAGTCCTAGCAGTTACAATATTGGCCAAGAAATGCCTTAACTGGAAGGGTCAAGATAGGCCAACAATGAAACAAGTTGCAGCGGATTTACTTAGTTTAGAGAGGTTGGAGCCGTGCGCGCGCGGATGGGATACTCAACAACAGTACTATGAAGGAAAAATAACTTTCTATCTGAGCCAACGGACCTTTACAGTGTGCCATGGAGCTCCGTCGACAACTCTAGTCAGTACAGTTTGGAGTCCAATGTTATGGCTTCTATGAACAACCCTCGATGAATATACCTACGTATGCTTTTACTTCTTTATATCAAGGAAGTCTAATGTGTGAAAGTTCATTGTTACCAGTCATCGTGTTGAATTTATAGAAAGAGCGAGTGAAATTGGCATTTCGTTAGACTGGGTCTGATGGGCATGCCCAGCCTCTTCCCAAACAGAAAAACCGTCACCTAAAACCCCTCTTCCCGCAAGGCTTCCCTAGTGTGCGGGAATTCCAGCAGGAAGACTCCGGATACGGCTAACTATTAGCCGTTTTGAAAAAGTACAAAACGGTAAATCATTAACTGTTCTACATTAAAGAAAAGGACAATGGTTGTCCGTTCCACAGGAACGGCTACTCATTCCTCGTTTTTCCTTTCTTAGAACGGTTACGAATGCCCGCTTCCTTGACTGTTTTTCATTTACACTCCATGTACACTCATTTACTTTTTAGTGTTGTTTTACCAATACTGGTTACACTCTATTTACATTCAAGGGATAAATTTTTTTTCGAGATTTGTTGGAGTAATTTTTATTTTTTATTGTGTTGGTTGTACATGTCTAAAGGTGCATTTTACTCATAGACGAATCACATTCTTTTTAAAAATTGTAAACCTATAACTTGTTTACACTGAAACGCACTGTTAGCCTCGGATTCTTATCATCATCAACGCACTGTTATTGATATCTCATTCAGATAGATATATCTCTTTATCCCTTATCAACAACGGGGAATTCTCTTATAAATAAAAATAATTTTTTCTACAAATAAAATCCATTAACCATTCAAAGAAACACCTACCTTGAAGCATAAAACCATTCTTGAAATATACCCAGTCACAAATGAATTCTAGCTGCAAAGGAAAACAGATAGCATGCGTTGAAGCAAACCAAATTGGTCCACTATGTTTTCTTGATGACCATTCCGCAATGCAGTGTCCTTGAATGTATTCCAAGTGCCCACAGAGAGGTTGTACGGGCATCAAAATGTTACTCGAAACGGAACCGGGACATGGTAGGTACTTGTGTTGCCAATTCGATAATTGTCGTGAAAATTAAATGCATAGTGGTTGGAAGATGCAATCAAGGCCAAAGATGATAGAAAGGTAAATGAACTAAGCAAGAACTTCAAAGACAAAGGGATAATTAAGGTTGAACACGAAAAGGTGGCGGCATGCCCAATCCATGATTGTAATTTTATTATGAAACTACATCGTTCTAAGATAAGAACACCTTCTTGAACATTTCAAAAATGTCCCTTGTCGATTGGGAATGTAATGAGTAAGTCTATTTTATGTTGCTCAATAATTTCTCTGGGAAGTTATTTTGTGTTTATGATGTAATGTTTAATCCTGTGTTTTAGTTTGGTCAATACTAGTTTATGATGTAATGTTTATGTACTATTTATGATGTTTATGTTTATGGTGTAACGTTTCATGTGAGGTTGTATGTTTTAGTTTAAATTAAAGATCCGAAGTTATGATTATGATATTAGATGTTGTTTGGGTAGGCTTGGGTTTCTGTCAAAGCTTAATTCACAGCCCGTTTCGTTTAAAGGTACATTGCCCAAATATTAAATAAATCAATGACTATCTCTTGATAATTTAATGTCATTGATGTGATCCAAATAGTAGGTGTCTCTTTAAACAATTAGTGGTTTTCGTAATAATGTAAGGACGATTGTGAACATGAAACCAAATTCGTAAATAAGTAAGGACGACTGTGAAAAGTTCAACGTCTATTTGAAAAAGTTTTTTTTTTCTGTACTTTATTTACTCTTTTTATGAAATTGTCTGCAGTACCGCGAAGGTCATCTTAAGTACGAAGACAAACAAAGTAATGGAAAAAGATGGACACACGAAGCAGTTTTTCATATTCTTAAGGCGCATCAAACAGAATACGATCCAGAGATTATTAATTAAGTTACCGGGGTTTGAGATGGAAATTATATATTTGTTATTGGTTTTGTGGGTACACCTAACTGAAAACCCTCGCGTGGTTTAAAGGATTGTTATATGGGCTAACAATGTACGGATGATTATGATGTTTAGTGTTATATGTTTTAGTTCCAACGAAGGTAATGTTTAGAGTGATTGTATGTTTCAGTTGATAGGTCACATTAAAATCAATTAGCAGTAAATATAAGTAACAGTGATGCTTAAATAAGTTCATTTTATTCAGATGCTTTAACAACGTAGTACAATTATAACGCCTTTAACAACGGTGAGGCCATAAAACGGATTTGGTATCTAACAACATTGCTAGATCGTTCTCGATGACCCATCGCAACAACACTGTAATCCGAAGGGATCACCTGTTGAACAAACATCAAGTTAATAATTTTATTTCATATATGTTTATAAAATCACATTTGATCATATATTTGAAACAAACCTTTTCGATATTGGGGAGCGTTATGTTTATGTAAAAGTTTTTCCTGCCGGGAGAAAGTATTACCACTTTCTTCAAAACTAATACTGCTCCCACCCTTATATGCTTTCCATACTCAGGATGTTCAACCACTTTGCGATGGACGTTTGCTGGCATTTTACCACTAGGATCCTGCAATAATATAAAAAATCCAACAATGAGTAATGGGTTTGAAGATCACGAAATTTAAATGATTTACTAAGTGGATAACCCAACATAAGTGAAGAATCACCTTCACTTTCAAAAAATAGTCATGGGTTTGCTCCTCGAGCAGTACAACCAACCTTGTGATTCTTTGGTTTATCGATTTTATAGATCCCAATGCGTTTCTCCCCTCTGCGTAAAATTGTTGCGCAAAAAACCAAGGGTTGCTTTGGAAATGAATATCGTTAACACCTCCAGTTTCATCCCTCTCTAATTGTTGGAGGACTTGTGTAGATACATCTTACTCTCCCATTACTCTCCTTCTATGTCTGAGATATTCTAACTCTCTGTGCTCTCCGGCCGGTCCAGGAATTTGTTTTCGGCTACTTGAGGCACCACATGAGTTAGGGATTAAACGCTCTGATTGTTTTACTATTGGACATGGGGTGAGGTCAAAAATAACCGATTTATTACGGTTATCATATGGGTTTGATGTGTTAGATACAACCGGTGTGTTTGTTGAGAACTCGATTGAACTTTGTTGGCTGACCTTCGAGTAACTATCTAACACCGCTGCAAGCTCGTCTTCATCAAAACTTTCCCATGGGTCAACGTCGGCCATATGTGGATGATTAATATGTCTGGAAATAAGATACTACCATCCACTTGTGAATCTCATTGTCGACGAGTTTGGGTTTTTATAAGCAAATAAAAGTGAGGTACTGCCATCCACTTGCGTGATAAGATACTACCATCCACTTGTTCTAGACATTGATAGACGAGACAAGACTTGACAACACGATATTTGAAAACTCAAAATGGGCCAGGGGAGTCTGCATAAAGAGGCATCATCAGAAGTGAATTTTATTTAGATATAGTAACAATGTAGTACACTTATTACAAATTCCTAGTACAAAACTTAAACCTAATTCACTGTCGCAAGCAACGCGACTGCACTTAGCATATGCAGCAGGCCTTTAAACCATTAAGTGAACGGACGAGTTATAGTCTCGTGAGGGTTTGTCAGAGAGGTATGCGCACAAAACCAATTAATTGTCGGAATTAGTATTCAATGACATCATAGTTCTCAAGTGCTAACAGTTGTGGGTTCAGATGAATAAATTGTTGCCTCAAACTAAGGTAGAAATTATAGAACTTAAATTCCGTTCCTTTTTGTTGCAAGTATAACTCCCTCGCATGACCCTCTTGCAATAAATACACACATATCAACATATATATTTTTTTTAACAAATATTTCTATTTTAAATATGATATATTTACATCGGTTTAACTTACAATTCTCACTTCATTCCATCCACCAGCAACATTACGATATAGTGGTATTTGTAGTGCTACGAATATCTTAACCTCATTTTTAATTATGGACACATGAGAAGATATTGTTTTCTTAGACTGTCCATTAATATTTCCTATTATGTCGGTAAACTCTTGCAGCACCAGCTCCCAAAACAAGCCAAAGATGTTTGTTTTCTTTATTGATTTGGACGATTTGGAACAAAACAAGAGGGCCCTAATCAGATCCTCATCTTCATCCTGAGAGAACCTAACCATGTTTGAACCCCAAAAAAGTAGGAAAGATAATTAAAAAAAAAAGGAGATTGGTTGTAGAAGTGTTTCAATTTTATGCCTATTTATAGCCAAGCATCCAAATTTTAAAATTAATTAAAAACTAAGTCTTATATTTCACTCCACGTGATTTATTATAAAGCAAAAGCATCTATAGACTATTCAATGTCATATAAGTAATTTGAAGTATCACTTCTATTGGTGGACAACTCACTGGGACGATATTGAAAACTCACTGTCATCGGTCATTGATGTTTATTGAAAAGTGCATATGACAGAGACTCTTGTTACACACTGTACTTTCTCAATCCTGTGTTGAGTGTTTTTTCTTCATGTTGTGAGGCCACATTTAATCGGTGGTGTAAAGGTTTTTTCGATAAGTGACAAATATGCATAAATAAAATCATTTTATTCAAATACCTTTATGGCGTAGTAAAATACATCATAATTACATAAAACTAAACCTAACTCACTGTCGCGGGCAACACGACTGCACTTAGCCGGTGCATCAAGCCTTTAAACTGGTCGGTGTCCCTAACGACCGAGTGTAGTCTTGGGAGGGTTTGCCAGAGATGTACCCACAAAACCTATAATGCATTTGTAGAATGGCTAATCTTCATCACCATTTTGAGGCGGATTCTGTGGTGGTTGTACCACGCTTAATTCCGGAAATGTATTTTTCAAGATGACGTAGCATTCGTAATTCTTGAACTCTCTCCTTGTATTTATAGCGTACATAGTAGTCGCAAGAGTTTCCTATAATCTAAAAATTTTTAGGTAAGTAAAGAAACGAAAACGGTTATGAAGTGGATAGATGGACAAGATACACTTACAAGTCTTTCAACGGTCAATAAAGTAGATCTATTATGTTGCTCATAAATATTTTTTTGGATGCGTATGTATTGGCTCACTCCTTTTTTTATTACACCAACCCTACTCTTTATATTTGCTTTTGTTCTTTGATGAACGTTTATAAATACATCTCTATAATTATCGAAAACCTGTCTCCAAACTTTTGTAGCCGGCACCAAATGACGTCGAACCTCCGGGAGAGTAACAACATCTATCCAAGCATTTATTATAGCAATATCTTCTTCTGTGGTATACAAAGGCATTATGGATTCTTTTGAAATACTTACATAAATGCTAATACAAGAGGATCAAGATATTTGTTAAGGAGATGCAATTTAGGAGAAGAAAATCTATTGTTTGGTGTGTGTTGATTGGCGTATGGACAACTGAATTTATAGGGTTTGAATGCACTGTTAAATGATCGTCATGTCTTTCAATTGACTGAATGACCTAGCAAAGATAAAGTGACTTGTAAGTCACTAAAAAAAAAATTATTATTTTAAAAGTAAATAAAATTAGTGATGGAATGGTCTTGTCTTCGCCAAGATCATCCATACTGATGGAATGACAACACAATAAGTGTAGCACAACTAATATAATACAACACATTATATAGTTTTATTAAACTGTGGATCAATTTCTCAGTCATCGAGGTTATATATAGCATAAGTACCAAGCCTTTAAACCTTTAGGTGACCCTAAACGACGAGTGCTATCTCGTGAGGGTTTACAGAGAGGTGTGCCCACAAAACCTATCGCTAACCAGTGTATAGAAATTATTCATGCATCACCAGAAGTTCTCTTAATCTCTGTTAGGAAATCTGGGAACATGGTCTTTATAAATATAAAAATTTCCCGGTGGGGAAATTCAACGCCTTTAGCTTGTCGGTACTTTTCCCTGTGAAAAAAAAACATTAATATCATTGTTTATCTATTAAAACAAAACATTAAGAAATTTTTATATTTACCATAATTTGAGTTGTTATGGATTGGGGATCGCGGCAAATCACGACAGCTTCGGCTTGGTAGGCATAATATAATTGCATTTCCTCCTGAATTGCTCCATATCTGTCCTTTATGTTATCCATGGTTCTTTGGAGGTAATTTCCAAACTCTAGCATATAATTCTCCCACACCATCTCCCAAAAGGTTTCCGTTGGTAAGAAACCAAGCACAACTTCACGACGGGAGCTGATTTTCACCCAAGATTTCATGATCACAAAATCTTCAGATGAATCAAACACAACCATTTTCAAAAAATATTTTTCAAGGAAAGGATATGTTGAAGGAAGATAGATAAAAACAAAAAAATAGTTTTTTGGTGTGAATTATTTAGAGGCTACCCAGTCTTTTAAAGGATTCTACGTAGTGAAAAGGTCGCTATGGATAAGTATGAGCCATTCTTTTTTAAATCAAAATAAAATAAATGTTAATGCTACAGACAAACAATGTCAGAAGTCATTATTCATGGATGCTATAGATTTGAAAAGAAATGTCACTGCACATGAAAATTTAAAATCTATTTTAACAAAGAAATATAAAAGTTTCATACATATTAAAATAGAGTTTCATACATATTAAAAAAGAGTTTCATACATATTTAAACAATAAAGCCATAAAATTATGTTTCTGGGAAGAAATAAAACGACCTTTGTTGTTGGTTCTCATCTTGGGTTTCAACAACAAACTCCATATCTGTATTTAAATCCACACTACTATTCAAGTAAGGATTTTCTTCTTGACTCAAACCAGGGATTGGGTACTGAGGACTAATACCGATGTCCCTCACAACTGGGTTATACCCTGTACTTTGATCATCCAAACTAGAAGTAGCTTGACGCTTACGGCTACACTCACTAGAACCATCTAAGCCCAACATACAAAATTTCCCATGCACAGAAGCTTCTTCTTGGGATTGGTCAGTGCTAAAAGCACTAGGAGATGTAACACCAGTATCGGAAGGGCCATACGTAAAACGGTCATACAAAATCTTCTCGAGTGCATCATTCTTTTCAACACTTAGTTGTGCCAACCACTTACACTGATCCTGTAACATTATTGATTGGTAAATAAAAAATACAATAATAAATTAAATTTATACTAATATATTTACAAAATAAAGGTGTATTAACTAACCTCGATGCCATATATGTTACTCTAATCACGTCGATGGGTGATATTTGGAAGATGATGTATTTCACGTATTCCATCCGAGTTGACATACGGAAATGACCACTCTATCCTAGGAAATGTTGATGGCGTCTCCGGTTGGGTATAGACAAATGTTTCTGCAAACTGACTTGGAGCAGGTACATTAGGAACGAAACGAGAGCTTCTAATGTTACCAATACCAACCACATCGTGGTTTTGAACACGACTCAAATCTAGCAACAAAGGTCATATGCTGATAGTTGTTCACCAGCCAGCATATTCGGTATCATTGTCTATCAAGTAATGAACCCTTTCAACTATATCCTCCGTTTTAGTGATTGCAAAATCAGGAGGCTGACAAGGAATTGTAATCAAACCTAACACCTGCCTCAAACATATCTCCCCAAGATAAAGGACCTCATCTTTCGTATCGACTACTCCCCTGAAATATATTCTCTTTCGACTAACCTCTCTTGCTAAAATTATTTCCTCATCTTCATAGTGTCCATTGTGTACCCATGGTTGCCAAACAACTGCTCCAAGTGACACTCTCAGATCCATCTGTGTTTTAGCGTTGTTCACAAAATGTTTGCCGGTGTTTGTTTGTTGCACACCCTCTTTATGGGTTGATTTAAACATATTAATCGCAGGGTACATTTGTTCTGGTACCAATGATCCAAATTTCAGTAATGGTTGATAATTACGAAAGTAAATATAGTACCAATACTCTAATATCATCCACATTGCTGCCATGTTATTATCAACACCACTACAAACCTTGTCCAAGTTGTTTAACAGTCTACCATAAATAAATGAACCCCAATCATACCTACCAAGTTTTTGTAAGCTTTCTGAATCGCCAAAAACAACCAACCATGATTTTGAAACATTAGAGGAAGTCGTTCCAGTGAATACTTGACCAATAACCCAAAGAAGAAAAATCCTAGTCAATTCCTCCCAGTTCTCAGAGTTGTACAGGTTTTTCCTACTATTTATATAAGATGAAAGGTGAGAGATACATACATGAGGATTTACTATCCCATGGTTTTTTAGAAGTCTTGGATTCTCGGGGTGGGGTGGGGGGTTGAGTTGGAGTTGGGCATCATCTTCATTATTTGAAGATGGACTATTTAGGTTGGCGATCACACCGCTAAAGTACAAATCATCTAAACTTTCAAAATATTCTTTGGATAAACTCCCCGAGAAAGTTATAGGCTCACCTTTACATATAGGAATTCCAGTTAACATTACAAAGTCTAAAGGTGTCAATCCTATTTCAAAGCCTGGGAAATGGAAAGTCTTGATTGTATGCCACCATCTAGCTACTATATCATTTGTGAGTTGCACATATGAATTCTTAAAATAAAATGAAAATATCTTGGAAAATCCACAATTGTCTAGTACCTGAAGTGCACGTGGATTATTCCGTACAACGATATCGTAATAATCCTTAAGGCTGCCCAACTAGTCCTCAGTTTCATCTTCGATGCATTTTTACCGGATATATGTCCTTCTCTACTTTTTACAGACAATTTTTGGTCCGTCGGGTACTCCATACCATTATCTAAATGCACCAAACAAACAAATATTAACGTATGAATATCATTGTTTGAAAAAACACCAAACAAATGTAAACCTCTTGGAGGAAAAACTTAACTTCATACTCAAAACCATATCTTACTAACAAATTTGGATTCCCACATTTCTATGAATTGTGTATTATCCAAATTGCAAGACATGCAACATCATTAGGATTATTTAAAATCAAATGTCACTACAAATCAACCATGTTCATCAATAACTAACCAATCAACCATGTTCATTAATAACTAACAAAAAATTATCATGTTAAATAAATTTTAAACAAACACAAAGCAGTAACTAATAGTTGTGGCATTCAATTAGTGTTAATAACCTATCAATTTTACAAAATAATCTTAATTGAAAAGAAAAATGGAAATTAGGGTTTAAGGTTAAAATGGTTTACCTTTAAAGATTGAGTTGTTAAAACGCCTTCAAATCAATTGCAACTTCGAATTCACCCTTTCTTACACAAACCCAAACAAAAAAAGTGGAGAAAATGATGGTTTTTGATTTTTTTTACAGAGGGGAAGAAGATGAATCTCTGGAACTTTTAGGTGCAATTATAGAACGGTTAATGTTTAGCCGGTTCAATCGGGTTGGACTGGTCAAGATAAGAAGAACGATAAATGAATAACCGTTTTTAATGAAACGGGTGATCTCTGACCGTTATATGAAGAACGGTTGATTACTTACCGTTTTTTTTTTTTTGCTTAGAACGACTAACCATTAGCCGTCCCTGGATTTCTCTAGAAAAAACCTCAAGAGCCAGGCCCTTCCCAGGCTGAGGTGTAAAGGCGTTTGGGAAGTGGCTGGGCATCTACATAAGACCCGGTCTTATGTTATATACTAGATCTTAACCCGTGCCGTAACGGCACGGGATGTTTTGTCTCTAATACGATATTGTTCACATTTCTCTTGCTTCATTTTATTCGTGAGTAATTATTTTGATATTCAAATAAGTTTTGGGAAACAAAATGGGTTACCTGATCTTTTTATTTTTTACTTAAGCATGTTATTCCAATTTATTATCTGGACGGAGTAATAATGTTGTGCCAACATGAAAATAAAATAAAAAAATACAAGAAATAAAATTTTCCCCATTTATTGTTCCATCATACCATAATTTCAAACTTCAAAAGAATATTTCATCTAACAGTACATAAACCTAAACTTCCAATCCAACTCCATGATGTTTATGAATACATTTGTTCCAAAATTATTGATAACTAAGACTCTAAGGAGTGAAGCAAAAACCCATAATATTTTCCCTACTATAGATAAAAACTATTTATTTATTTTTTGCAAATGTGAGAGTTATAAAAATGAAGAACCCTTGGCTATTGGAAGGCCGAGATATACACATGTGAGTTGAAAAATAAACTTATAATAGTAAATCAAACCATGTGTAAGATTCTTTCTCAATCATATTGATAACATAATATTGAAGAAATTCGTGGATAAAAAGATTTCACACCAACTATGCTAAGTAGTGCATGAATGACGTTCTCACATCTAGTGTTACTCAAGTAATTTGGAGTTTTAAAGAGCATAGTCATATTGATATTTGTATCTACATAAATTCAACTAACCTTAGAAGAAAAATTATTAGTTTCAAGGTAGAGCCGACACAAACTTATGTCGCTTCAATGTATACAACACACATTGGGTTTAATCGGCCTTGAGATTAAACAAATACCCCAATATTAGTCAAATAATGTCTACAAATACGGGATCGAAACAATGTGCTAACGGGAAAAATGAGAGACTAACATCAGTTCTACAAAGAAAATACCTATATGTATCAAAGTTTGTTAACCAAACATGTATTCAAATTAAAAAGTCATCAACTTAACACAAAAATATAAAAGAACCCAAGTTAAATCAATACTTGCATAAACAAAACTTATAAGAGAATTTTATAATTATTAAATACCTTTAAAATCACTATTAGAGATTTAATTGCATGCCTCGCAACGGTAGGAGGAAATCACCAGATTAATTTGTAGAAATTTCACTTGGATATGTAGCAATTCGGAGAAGTTTACACCGGTGGTGATGCGTTCCATCTAAGTGTTGTTCGATTGATTATTTTTTTAGAAGGTTTCGGTTTTCATTGGACAAACCGAGAGGGCGTTTCATTATATTCATTATCATTCGTAAATCCAAGACCAACTCGCCTATGCTTACGGGATCTCAATACAACCTTAGATTTATCTATTGGACGGAGAAACCTTGATACTAAATATGTAGTTTTTAGTGTTATTTATTATATAACGTTGACATCCAAATGTTTTTTTCTTCTTCTTAATTTTCATGTATTTTAACCAAGTTTATATTAGCATTAAGACGATCAACCACATTTCTAATTTATAGTGTTATCCTTTTTGTAGCGAAGACATAATTAACATAGTCAATTACTACTCATCAAAACCTACCGAGCACCACAAACCACCAGATATTACTTCTTTCTCCACCACCACCATTTTCCATCCCTCATAGAATATTGGGCACACTTATAACTTTTAATCTCACACGTCTTGTATAAAGTTTAGATTTAACAAACTTAGGTCGTCAATTAATTTATTCAACTATATGTTTTTTGTTAATACTGAAAATCATGCGTACGAACGGTTACCAAAGATAGCAATGGCACCAAAAACAACCATTTTGTCTTATATGATTTGGTATCATCCCAAAAGTATTTGTTATCCGCCTTTTTTGATCGTGTCAAAACAACCAACTATACTTTTCACAATACAATGTTACCCGTCATGTAAAAAATTTATTATTTTTTGATTCAAAAAGAAAAACTAATACCACCGCCATTAAAACCATCCAGCGCCACTATTTCTTCCACCAAAACTAATGTTACCGCCTCCACCACTTTGTAACACATTCCACCGCTTCCACCACTTACTTCTTCCTCTACTACCACCACCACCACTAATATCTATTGAAATATTTTTTATCAAAATTATTACTTATTTATGGAGATATGTATTAATATTAATTAAGGGATATTTGGGATATTTATGATGTAAAATTAATAAATCATTTATCATGAGAAATTAATGTTTCCTAAATTAATAAAACACTTATACTAATTAATATTTAAGTTGAACAAACCATAACCATAGATTTATCTTCTCTCTAGACAAATCACTTATACTAATTAATAAAATATTTATACTAATTAATATTTAAGTTGAACAAATAACCACTATTGATTTATCTTTTTTATCAATTCCAACCAAGGTGGAACAATGGTTAGAGGCCACTCTTATGACACAATAGGTCATGAGTTCGAACCTCCCAGATTATAATTTTTAAAATTCAATATCTTGACTTGAGTATTCATTTTTAATTCATAATATTGGAATGAACACCACGTGTTGTAGTGTGTGGCACGGAGGATCACGACCTTTGATTTATCTTTGCCAAGGATAAATCCCGACCACCACTCATATAGGCAAAGTTAGCCTTGGCGCACGTGTGGGTTATGGGTGTGGTTCGCACAACCACCACGACCCATGGGATTTATCTTTGCCCAGAATAAATCCTGGCCACCACTCAGAAACAAACTGTGCTTTATATTGTAGATTAAAATATGTTGTGGATTTAAAATCTAAATAAAAGAAGAAATAAGCTAAAAATAATCTGTCAGATGTTTGGTATTACTCTAGCCCCAAGATTGCAACAAACGGTGGACTAGCTGAAGTCATCGTTCCGTTGTAAATAAATGGTTGGATTAAATGGCAAAATGCCCCAAAATCGACCCTTACCTTGTGAAAATACCTCGGATGTTAGGAAATACATCAAAATGTCCCAATCCGTTAAATTTTCCGTTAGACAGAGTTAAAGAGTCGAAAATGCCCTTCAGGGTATATGGTTCATAATTTAAGGTTCAGTGTTTAAAACTCAGGGTCAAGGTTTAGGGTTCAGGGCTTAGGGTTCAGGGCTCAGGACTTAGGGTTCAGGTGGTGGTGGTGGCATTGGTGGTGGTTGGTGGTTGTTCGTTTGGTGGTAGCGGTGGTAGTGGCGGAGGCGGACTGGGGCATTTTGATTAAAAAGGATAAAAATGGAATTTCAAACCCCACTGACCGGTCAAGATGCCCTATTTTGATCAAAGTGCCCCAAAAATAACTGATTGGGGCATTTTTATTTATTTTCTAACGTCCAGGATATTTTCACAAGATGGGGTCGATTTTGGGGCATTTTGCCACTTGTCCCTAAATGGTTTCGTAAGTTCATGACTATACAAGCGTTAAACATTAGACAGGACAATTTCGTATCAGTATATACCATAACGAAATGTAAAAAAGAAAAGAAAAATATACCTCGAACTTTATGGGTATATATATATACGTAGCTTCAATTCAGAATATACTAAAGCTAAGAATGTAATGTCACTATTCAACCTCTTATATTTCTTCAATTATAAGTGGACGATGAAACTTCCGTACAGGAGCGATGAATTACTCTAGATGGGATTTAATCCTTCAACAAGAAAAAGGCGGTAATTTTAATCCTTCCAAGAAATTTGATGGCAAATATCTTTGCAGCAAGATGGGATTTTTTTGGAACGCCCGATTGGGGATATGGAAATTAATCGGGGATAGAGGAAACGACAAAAACTGGATTCAAATATCAAAACAGGGTCACCCCTTATCTAAGTATTTTATTTAATACCTAATCTACCCCTCACTAATCAGGTTTAGTGTTTAATTATAATTAGGAAAAATTTAAGATTATTTGATAAAAGATTAGTGTGTGTTTTTATTTGTATTTGGGTGAGTGAGGTGAGAGTAGAAGGAGGGAAAAAATATTTGGAGGGAACTTTTTTGGTGAAAATGGAGGATGATTGTGAACAGAGAATTGCTGCTGCTGAATCTTTAGCTCAACTACAACAAGGATCATATCTTGAATCTTCAGCTAATGACAACAACTCACAATTGCAACTCTTTGTTGAGCCAACACCCTTGAATTATGATTTTTACGAGCATGAAGAGTTTTTTTGAAGAACCTACACAAGAAAGTAAACTTGCACAACATACAAGCATCCCCAATACACAGGTAAAGCTGCTAGGAGGTTGAAAATTCGATTTTTTTCTTTAAACTCGCCATTTTTCAGCTGAAAAACCTCGGTGCCGGCATGGTAATGGTATGAATACTATGCCGGGAGTCTCCATACCGGAATGTTATTTATACTACGTCCATGCCGGTAGACCGATATCCCCCATTTTGAATAACAATCCGGCATAGTATTCATACCAAAAACTATGCCTGTACAAAAGTTACTTTTTACCTACCAAGGAATATAACACGGAATATTCTACCGGCATGGTTTTATTGATAGTTTACCATGCCGGCATTGCATGAAAAATGTACAGGAAGCAATGCCTTCCAAAACCAAATACCGGCATAGAAAATTAATTAACAACTACGCCGGAAATGTGTACCGGCGTGGAACCATCTATAACGAGCATGTCGGCACTAAAACCGGCGTTGTTCAATTATAAAGTTACCATGTCGGTACCTAGCAAAAAACATACAGGAATAAATGTTTTCCAAAGCTAAATACCGGCATGATATATTAATTATGGGTTATGCCGGAACTAGGTGCCGGCGTGGAACCATAGATTACTATAATACCGGCACCTGTGCTTCCGACGTTGATTTTAAATGAAATTTGAATGCGGGAGCAGTTTTCAAATTTCGTCTTGATTTGTTTAGTTCACCATCTCCGGAACATTGTGAATCATGCCGGAACTATCTTCCGCAAAGAGTTTTAACTTATTTTTGAACTAATTTATTTTCTTTTCATTCGATCCTTAGGTGTGACATATATTGATCCAACAAATGCAAATCCGCTTGATCGGGATACGTCGGAATACTATAAAATGCCTCCGGTATGTTTCACCTAGTGTCTTGAACTTTATTAATGGATTGTTTGTAATGAACCTTCTAATCTCCCATTGTTTTCCTTATGTTTCACCTAGTGTCAAAGGAAGCAATCGCTTGGGCTAAAGAGATGGCTCTTAAGAACATGTGTGTGTTGGTGAGGAATACCCAAGTTCAAATAGCCGTTTTGAGATGGTTTGCGAGAGAAGTGGGCAATACAAGGCGAAGAATAGCCACAAGAGAAAGGGTTATGTATATCCAAAGAAGACTAATAAGGTATACAAGACTCGTACGAGGAAGGATAACTGCCCCTTTAAGATTGTATTCCATCTAAATGACAAGAACAATGAATGGGATTATGCGGTTTGGTTCAGCCGTCATAACCACAGGAATCCGAAAGATTTTGTCGGTCACTCCCTAGTTGCGAAGCTAAAACCTCATGAAATGGAGGATGTAAAGAGATTTACCAAAGCACTTATCAAACCGAGATAAATTCTCAGAGGCTTCAAGGAAAAGGATGAGACGAACGTGTCTTCTCTAAGTACAATTTATAGCGCACAAGCAAGTATTAGAAGGGTGGAATAGGAAGGGAGGACCGTTATGCAAGAATTTGAGAAGATAGTTTGGGATCACAACTACACGCATATCATTAAAAGAGGGCCAAACAACAAGCCTCTTCAAATATTTATTTCGCATCCTTTGCTTTCACAATTGGATAATACATGTTGTGGTGTTCTTTTGATGGATTGCACCTACAAGACAAAAAAAAATACAATATGCCATTGTTCAACATCGTGGGGCAAACATCGTACAAGGTATCATTCACATTGGCTTGGTGTTTAATGGAAAACGAGAGGGACTATAATTATCATTGGGCATTACGACAACTGAAATTATTCTTCCGGGAAAATCAACTTCCGAGGGTCATCATAACCGATCAAGATGACGCATTAATGAAAGCAATATCCGACGTCTTCCCGGACGCACAAAATTTCTTATGTACATATCATATACGTCAAAATATCATAAAAACTTGCCATGCCTTGATTGAACCCACTAAGGCGAATATTAAGAAGAGAATGATTGTTCAACTAGAGGAAGATTTTCACAAGAACAAATTATCACCCGAAGAAGAAGAAGATGAGAGGGGCAAGATAAAAGAGCGAGTGGACAAAGAACATGCGGAAAATCATAAAAATTGGTTGGAATTTTTAAGAGATTGGGAGAAAGTTTATTGGTCTCTTACCTAGGATATGTACGAAAAGAGATTGGACAAGTTTATTGCCGATTGGAACGAAGTTTATCCGACTGCCGTCTGGTATTGTCGGACTCAATGGTTGGATAAGTTCAAGGAAAAATTTGTGCGTGCATAGACAAACCGGTATAGATACTAAAAGAATGAAGCAACTAGTGCAGCGGAGTCCGCTCATGGGAGATTAAAAAATCTCATCCAGTCCGGCTAAGGAAACGTGGTTACGCTCACCGAGTCAATGTAGCAATACTTTAAGAGTGATATCGATAGGATCAAGAAGGCCTTTGAGAAAAGCTCAATGGAAAGGATGACTCAATTTCTTAGATATGGTAAGTTGCTCAAAGGAATAGAGTTCAACGTCTCTCATTGGGCAATAAAACATATGATGAGAGAAATGCAAATGGAGATAAACTACGGAAAACCGGGTGATGTGTGTATTTGTCCCGACATGTCTTCATTGGGGCTTGCGTTTCGTCATATGCTTGTGAAGTATGAAGAAGTGATACCTATTGAGGTTATTGATCCATTTTGGAAGCAATTATCTTTCGACCCCCCTACGGAAGATCCCGGACAATCACCATGAGATACGAAAGAAGCTAAGGAATTCTTCGAAGCTTACTCACGTGGAAACTCGGTAAGCCGACAAGTCTTGTTGAGCCAACTAAGGCTAACTACTCGCCCATGGATCGCACAAAGTGAAGAGACAACAAAGGGAGATCTGATAGGTAGACCACAAACTAAAACAACAAGGAGAAAACAAAGGAAAGAATTGAAATAAATGACTCAACGTGAAGAAGAACTCGCGACAACTAAGAAACGAGATCTAACCGCATTTGAGATTTCAGAAGCAAGATTCGCGGAAGCACCGGTTCCAAACAAAAGGGTTAGGCCGAGGAAGGAACCGATATCAAGCCAACAACAAACGACGGATTCCGTATCCACAACAAAAGCCGATGGATTGGAGGTTCCAAAGAAAAGGGGTAGGCCGCCAAAGGTACCAACATCAACCCACCAAGAATAACAAGGTTAGCATTCCGAAGACACACACATAGTCGATGTAGCGTAGGTTCCAAAGAAAATGGGTAGGCTGCCAAAGGTACCAACATTGATCCACCAAGAATAACAAGGTGAGAATTCTGAAGCCACACCCATAGTCGATCTAGCGGAGGTTCCAAAGAAAATGGGTAGGCCGCGAAAGGTACCAATAACAAGTGACAAAGAACAACAAGGTGATGAGGCGGCAGTGCCAAACAAAAAGGGAAGGCCGAATAAGGAACCTACATCAAGTCAAGAACATGAAGATGAAAACTCCGAAGCCCCAACTAAAATAAGTGATAGCAAAGGTAAGCGACCCATATCTAGTCAACAACAATACCATGGTGACAACTCTGTAGGCACGACCAAAGTTGATGTAGTTTCGGTTCCAAGGCGAAGGGGTAGGCCAAGGAAGTATGGACTCCCATCACATCTTTGAAGAGCATTTGAAGCGTAGAGATTGCAGAGGATGGATTGGATATAATTAAGCTAAAAGTTGGTAATATGCAGATTTTAAGGATTCCAAAATAGGCAAGACTTATGGGCATTACCATACCAAAATTGAGTCTTATGTAGAACAACTTCCTGAGGTTATTCGTGAGTATATTGTATATACGGATGATGTCAATGGAGATGGAAATTGTGGTTATCATTTCGTGACCGAACAATTAGGAATGTTTGATATGGAGGTTAGTAGAGGGATGACACCATACCGATATGCTAGAATGAGGATGGTCAAAAGACCCTCAAGCTCGTCAACGCTATTAGACTAGTCAAGAGACGTATTTGCCGATAATAACTCGATTAGTTTAACATGAACGATAATTTATAGGAATTAATCTAACAATGATTTAGATACGAAACTAGTACCGTTGGATAGATCTCGAGAAGTTACGCGGAATGGACTACTCGAACGTGTCAATTAGATATCGGATGAAGAAGGTATTATCAGTTTTGTATGAAGGACAAATAAGTCATTTTGCTTGAACCGCCTGGCTGCCCTTATCGTTTGAACGGGTGTCTTAGTATTTTGGTCGGCCTTATCCTAGTCAATCGAGAGGATAACTCTTATTCTCTTTTCTTCTTCTCTTTCTTTCTTTCGCTGTTCTTTCTCCTCTGCGAGCGAGTAAGAGATCAAGTGGAGGTTTTGTGATCGGTAGGAGGTGGAGAAGATCGTGGAGTAGTTGATGGTGGCGGTGTTGTTGTTGTTGTTGAGTGTATGAGGAAGTTGGATTAAGGAGAATTATAAGTTAGGGTTCTGTGAGTTGTAGGTGAACTGATTTAGTTAAATGAGAAGAGATTAAGGTATGGGTTTTAATGAATCTGATGTGAAGTGGAAGTTTATGGGTTTGATTTCGAAGAACAACGGTTATTCGACAGATTTAGGAATTAGGGTTTGTAATATTTCTGAAGAAGATTCGGAAGATGAAATTGGAGGATTAGAAGATTAATTGGAGGTGGGTTTGATATGAATTAAGAGTTAATATTGAAGAATACCTTAATTTCGAAAGTTGGAGTTTTGTATTTGAAACTCAGATGGAGGATTGAAGTTACTAATGAAGTCGAGTTTGAATTGTATTTGGAAGAAGAGGATGAAGTTATTATGAGTATTGAACCGGATTGGTGTTTGAGCAAAATGGTTTGAGGTAATTGTTCTCCTTTTTGATTTTAGTTAAGTTATGCAAATTGTGTTGTTGAACCTATGGGTTTATCTATAGACAGAGAAGTTCATAATTGAGATTGGGTAATTATTGTTGTTAATAAGATTGAGTTGTGGTTTGAATTTAGGTTAAATTATTGAGATTTGAAGTGATATGAACTGGAATTGCAAGAATGTGAAATTAGAGGTGTGCTGGTGCTGAGATGGAATGCAGGTGATGTTGGTATGGTAAGTATAGAGTTTTGGAGATGTTAAGGAAGTTGAAGTTGCAGGACATGTCAGGTGAAGAATTTTGGTTGATGAGTTGTAACAATGGATGAATTTGCATTTAGTGGTAGCCGTGTAGATGAATGGAGTTACAGATGTAGAACATGAGTGAACTATTTATGTTCATTGTGAAGAATTTGGCACTGGGATGGTGTTACAGTGTGTGGATGAGAAGGTAATGGCAATGTAGTAGAAAATGTAGTTGTAGTTGTCATTGCAGAACTGGTGTTGGAGGTGGAAGTATTAGTGGAGTTGTAATTGTAAATTGTGGTAGTGATTATGAATGTAAGAACTGTTGCAGGCATGGATGAATCTTCAGTAGATAAACTTTTGGAGTTTGTGTGTGTATGTGTGTTGGGAGGAATCAGAGGAGCAAGGATGCTGTAATGATTGGAGGTGACGGATATGAGGTGTATGAGCTGTATAGGTTAGTTATGGCAGTGATGTTTGATAGAAGTGATAGTGTTGAACTGAATTCAGTGGAAGTAGTCTTTAGCTTGGCCGCAACTGGTGGATTATATGTTGAAAGAGTATGGCTTAGTACTGCAATTGCAGGTAAAGCTTAGAGTTGTACATTGAATTGTAGAATTCTGTTATAGTGAATATATTTATATAATGAGCAATGATAGAAGGGTTCAGGTTGGTGAAATTGAACTAGGATTAGAGTTGCAGGTGTGGTAGAATCTTTGGCTTGTGCCTGTGGCTCAGGCCTGAACCTTATGCCTGTCTGACTGAACTTACTCAGTCTGACTCGTTTTGTTTAGCTTACTTAGACTATCTGACTGAGTCGAGTTGACTATGTTAACCAGTCTTAAATCGGTTTGACTCAGTGGACCTTGACTGAGTTGTCTTCTTTGACCGAGTTGACCATTTGATCAGGACATTGACCTTTAACTGGACGTTGACTATTAGTTGACCCTTTGACTGTTATTGACCGTTAGTTAATCCAATTGGACTGGGCCTTAGCTTAATGGGCTTGTTTAGAGAACTTGGGCTTAAGACTAGTTACCTTATGCTGATGATTGGACCACATATGGTCTGAGTTAGCCTTCGACTTCTTCTACAAAGTTGTAGATATTCGTAAGACTTAGATAATGGACTATAGATCAACCTAATTGAATTAATAAACCTTAGATATGCTAAAGTTAGACAATGAAAAGGTGTAGAACCATTAATGGGATTAGAACCATTAGATTAATTGTATGATTCTTGTGTGAGTCATTTTGGCTAGATTCTTAGAATTCTTGTGTGATTAACAGTTAGTTTATATTTACAACGATCGATTCAAAGGATGAACCAGAGGATCGTGGATCTCGAGGTAGGCGTGGCTTGTCATCAAAAGAGGTGGGAATTTATATTTAACTCTCCTGTGATTATTGTTGTTTTATTTCACAAAAGTTTATGTTTAACAAATTCATGCATTATCTGCTTGTGTATTCCTTGCATTGTTTTATTTTGAATTCCGAAAGTATTGTTGTTTCTTTCAATCTTTCCATTGCTTGGAAAGGAATTGTAATGCTTTGTATGTCTTTATGAAATGTTTGGGAAATAAGAATTTCCATTTGTATGCTTAATAGGTGTGTAAGGAATTTGTCGACACCTATTAGGAAAATGATAGGTGTGTAAGGAATTGGTCGACACCTATCTGGAAAACGAGAGTTTTTCCATGCGTGGTATATAGGATACTGCTCCTTCATTTATATCTACATGAATTCGATCTTTTATGCCTAATAGGTGTGTAAGGAATTGGTCGACACTAATATAAACTAATAGGGTGTGTAAGGAATTGGTCGACACTTAATATATACATTGTTTGAAGAAGGAGTTAGTTCCATATACATGATTGTTTAAATCTGTGAATTGATTGCCTTTTAATATTTAGGAAAAACATGTAATGTTTTCTAGATCATTTCAGTGATTACTTGAAAGTTAAATGTTATTCCTACTGGGCACCCATTTTAGGGACGATGTGCTCACCCATTCCCACTTTCAGTTTCAGAGACAGATCAGAGTTGTGCAACGAAAGCTTCACGGGTTGAGTTCGTTAGTTGATTAGCTTCTGCTATGTTTATATTGTTATATATTCTTTTGTAAACCAAATGACTATTGTATATGTATCATTTGAGTAGAGTTCTTGTATATAAATATTTCAGAGCGGGGCTAGTTTTTGGGTTGAGTTTTGTAGCAGATTTCTTAATTGTATATCTAAGTATATGATTTAGATTCTTAGTGCCGCTTTATTTAGTTAATCTCTTGGATTAGTCAGCTACTAGCTTTGGGGGCGCTACAATGGCCGAACAACTTGTGAAAAAGAGAAGCTTTTATGAGTAATTGGTTGGTGAAGGAGAGGGGTTTGATAATATGTATGCTCAAGTATTAGGGCCCGAGCAAGAGATGAAGTTTCTTCCTTCTCAATATTGGATGAGAATGCCTCTTTGTGGGCACCTAGTGGTGGATACATTTAGATGTGTTGTTAATTATTTTACCCCCACCGTAGAAGTAACATTTACACCAAAGTGGCAAAAATGCGAAGGATCCCTTAAGAAGAGAAGAGTTGTTTTGGCGTTCGTGAACGGTAATCATTTCGTTATCTTAAAACTCAAAGAAAATTGTCCATTGCCACCTGTTTGTGGGATAATTAAAAATAAGGATCTAGATCCCAATATCTGGAAGGGATGGATGGCATTGTATGAGGAGAATCACCAATTTTGGGATGCGTTGGCCTTATCAAAAACACCTCTCCAAGAGGAGAAGATGCAACTTCATACGTGTGGAAGCGATGATGAGTAATTTGGAATTATGTGGTTCACTAATATGCAATATTTTTTTTTTTTTGAAGTGTGAATTGTAAACAATAAATCATATTTTGATGCCAATGCTTGGCATGATTATGTTTCATTATTACAAAGGATAGTTTTTTTTTTTTAAATCATTCTGTGCCGGCATTGAAATTACCTTTAAACGTCCATGCCGGTAACTAATTTTATTATACGTAGATTGGGTCAAATCTGTGCAGATAAAGGCTGTCGTTTTAACAATGATGTTCAACACCGCACGGACTCTACGGCATTGATTGTGTTGGTTCGACTACGCCGGTACCTGTGAAAAAACTACTAGTTTTTTTGAAAAATAAGACCGTTGGAGCATCAATCTATATAAAACCCCCTCATTCCTTGGTAAAAATGTACACAAAGCACCCACCAAATAACAAAATTCCTTCTTTCAAGAAAGCAAGCCTCCTAAAATAGATTAATCAAGCACGGTTCAAGTTTCAAAAGGAGATTCATCAACAAGCTCTATTTTCAAACCACAATCAAGCTCTACCTGCAAAGTAAGTAGATTCAACATTACTAACGATGGATTGGACAGTTAAAATGTTCTCTAATATGACGTATCACTAATATAATCTTATCTTACAGAGTCATCATTGCAGCTATCAAATTTGCAAGTTACCTTCTCATCTAGCCATGGATTGTCCTTTTATTTATTTGAAGTGTAGAAAATGTGATGCGAAACGCCAGTTTTGGGTTGCAAAAACTGATGATGCTGAAAATGGAAGAATGTTTCTAAGGTGTTTGAATCACCCAAAGTGCGAAGAGTTTCAATGGTTTGACAAAGCTGTTAATGGGGGTGATGGGTGTGATGGGTGTTATATGAAGGGAAAAGAATATGTTGAAAGAGAAGATCAACCAATGAAGATGGTCCTTGACACCGAGATTCCAGACGATGTCTTCGAAGATATTTGCGAAAGGCTCAAAGGTTACGCAATTGTTCAAAAGGGATGGAAATAGATTATGAGATCATCTTTAACCAAAATTACTCAATTCCATGGTTTTTAGTATGTTTTAATTTAAAGTTTCTTGTTTTTTAGTATTTTTTAATTTAAAGTTTCAAATCTAATGTAATAGATTATCTAGGAACGAAATAAAAAGAGCATTCGTAATGGTTCTATGATCAATCCCGACATTGTTGTTCTAATTTCTGAAGAGCTTACAGTGTACCGGCATGGAAGATATCTTTTCTTACCATGCGGTTTTATAAAAACTATCCAAGTTAAAGAAAATCGAGATTTAGTCATTGAATTTTAAAAATATTTCCATGCTTTCCGCCAGTTCAAATTCTATCTGGAACTTGAACCCTTTTTTACTACGTTAAATGGCATGGGTTTAGAAAAATAATTCAATGCTGGTACTTATTCTGACATGGAATTCTAATACCAAATCTAAAGCGGATTCAGTAGCAAACTCTGTTCGACTTAAACACTTCTATGCCGGCACCTGAGTGTGAATAAAACTTACCAAATAAAATATTTTACTAGAAATCTAAACATGTTCAACATAAACCAAATAACTAAATTGTGCTTAAATGTTCTTAATCCATGTATCATAGACAAAAGGTAAACCAAACAACTAAAGAGTTAATCCAAAAACAAAACTCGAAATTGTTTAAAACGTAACAACAACCATCGAAATAAAGAAACACAACTAAAGAGTTGATCACTTGGTCTTTTGCTTCTTGTGGACAGCCACCTTCCCTGTTTTCCCGAACAAATCTTTTACACTTGGGTCTTCAATTTTATCAAGCTTTCCCTCGACTTCCTTCATTTCTTTTAGGGATAGCACCTCTCCTTCCACGTACATTCAACCAAACATCTTCTTCAACTTGCGAAGCCGACGCCGCTAGTTTCATACATCCAACACATAATTAGTATATATATGCTAATATAAGATTATGTGTACATTAAACGACTAAGAAATTAACAATACTTACTAGCAATCCAAGAGTCTTATTAAGTTGGGGCATTGTAGGTGGTGCCTATGTATGAGTTGGAACGGGAGGGTTTTCTGGGGTGGAACATAGACGTCGTCCGGGTGCACGACAAAAGGATGTGACCATTCCAGATAATTATGAATATAGGAGGGATCGGCTTCATCACAGTTTTTCATAAGCTCCCAATTACTAATATCTACCACAACGAAGTGGTTCCATATCCCTCCAATGTGTTGGTTCTGGAACTGGCGTATACACTACCCTCAACTTTGTGGAAGATGTAATGCACTGAGCATGGTCAACAGTGTACCTTCCAGGAGCGGCTGTCATGAATATAGGTAGCAGCTTATATCCAAGTTGTCGCATGACACGCCGGGGATCGAGCATAATGTATCCCTTTGGGTAAAACAACGGTCCATTGTAGAATGCAATGTTATTAAACCTCACAATTTGGCGGTTTTCTCTAGACTCCTTGTAAGGGTCGAACACAACATCTTTGTTAGTCATTGCGTCCAGAGCCAATCTCATATCTATCAGTCGACGCTTGTTACCGGTCTTTGGAATATTGTTGAACTGGTATCTCTTAGCTCTAGGCGCCTCGGATTCGGGAAGGTCTATGATCTTCAAAAAGGGGAAGTCCTTGAACAATGTTGGGAAGTGTTCATAAGCCCACACTTATCCCAATGTGGAATAATACATATAAGAAGCAGTAAAATTTGTTTCTAAGTTCATAATAAGGGTATATGTGAACAATATACATAAGAACATAAGTTTAAAAACAAAATTACCTGGAGCAGAGTGAAATTCCCAACAAATTGGTTTGTAATAGCCTTAGAGGCCCTTCTCATCTCCGCCATCAAATGTGCCATTGCCACGGTGCCCCAAGAATAGTTATAGACATCTTCCAACGGATCCAAGTATTGATGGAGGTTTCCACTAACCCTGTTGTCATTAGTGTCAGGGAATACCTTAGTGCCCAAGATGAATAACAAGTACTCAACGGCTGTATAACGAATCACATGCGGGGTCTCATATCCATCCTCAGAACTTCTTACCTTTGTGTTTTCAGAGGTCTTCTTAAGCAGCGTCAGCTTGATTGTATTTGTCTTACTAGCCTTAGATACATAGAAGCTTTCCACAGAAGTTTTTTAGTCCCAACCAAACAGCTTGTTAGTGAGAGCGTGCAACTTCGACCATTCTAGGTCAGGACTGTTATCTCCTTCTAAAATTGATTTGCCGATAACATTCAAGCCTAGAATGTTCTGAGCATCATCAGGGATCAAGGTCATCTCCCCAAACGGGAAGTGCATGGTATCGGTTTCACCATGATAGCTTTCGACGAAGCAATTGACTGTCACAGGATCACACTTGACATGATTTTCAACCAAAGCGTATACACCAGAATCCCTTATTAATGTTTGGACCTCTTCACATTCCGTAGACAAATCCCAATGAGACGCGTCTTGGTTTCGGCAAACACGAACAACATTCTTATGATCCTACAATTAGGAGACAATACAATTAAGAGATTTTACATAAAACACACAACAATACATATGCACAACATTAAAAATTCTTATATGGGTTTGATAGATAGTACGAGCCCACGTGTCCTTGTAGCCAAATAGTATTCTCGGAACGTGAACTTCACCCCAAATTCTACCATCAGCGCGGTCAGGTATCATGTCATCAACATGAGGAAGGTGGGAACCTTTTACTTTGCCTTTGTCTTATGTCGGTTGTTGACTTGGCCCACCTTCCTCTATAACTTCACTATGGCTTTCTAATTGACTTCGATCAACTTCATTATCTTCCTCGTCACTTTCCTCTTCATCTTGCTCATCATCTGGCTCATTGTGCTCAACTGTTCCAATAGGTTCACGGATTACGATTCGACTACGGTCACCACCATTCTCCCAAATTATCCCTCTTGTATCAGCCCCCAAATGTTTTTTTCGACCTTGATCTTTCCCTCGAGGAGGCAGAGACTGAGGAGTATCGAGACCGTCCTTCCTTCTTCTCTTAATGACAGGATCTTTAGTTTTTCCTTTGTTAGCTGCCTTGGCTTTAGCCCTATATCAAAAGACATGCGAAATTAATTCACATCCAGTCTTAATAACGGCACAGATTCAGGTAATACCCACCATTTCGGGACCAAAAACGGCATAGTAATTTGAAAAACAAATCATGACGGTATATATTTCCGGCATTGAAAAAAAACTATCGACAATGCCGGTAATCCCTAAACTGTTCCTGGATACCAAAGGAGAACTACTGGCACACTCGAAAAAATCCAACTCCATGCCGTCACCAGGAACCGGCATACAATCCAACATAAGATCAATGTCGGTACTGATATCAATTTCTAGGGGTTTCCTGGATACCAAAAGAGCACTACCGGCATTGTCGAATAAATGTAAAGCAACGCCGTAACTAACTATCGGCATAGTGTTCAACCTTATTTCAATGCCGGTACAGAACATTCAGTTTCAGGGGAATCTGGGTTTGAAAACGGCATGGTATTCATACTAAAATCTATGTCGTAACTTATTCCCGGCACTGTCTTCATCCTAAATTGAATGTTGTAATCCATTACCGACACTGTATTCATACTAAAATCAATGCCGGTACGCATTGAAACTCAACTGTTTGAGCTAGGGTTCGCGATTCTAACGATTCTAACCCAAACCCATTGTTATAAATCGATTCAAACACTTATAAAACAGTTCAAACTCACTTACCTTCTTACGGAAGCCATGCTTACGAGAGGTTCATTGTCCGACTTTTCTGCTTCTTCTTCTTCTTGCTCTTGATCAATCAAAGCAAGCCTTTGTTTTAATTTTTGTTGACCAATCGATTTTGACTTCGATTGGGAATCTGATTTCTTTATTGGAGGCATGGTTATGATTCGGGTATGTTAATCGACGAAGAAATTTTTGAATCGACGACTATTCGTTGACGAAGAACGGATGAAGAACGATGAAGAAGAAGATGGAAGATTTTTTTTTTCGAAACCTGACCCTAGGTGAGTGCCGGAACTGATTTGAGAATGGGGGATAAATGGTTTGGTTTTTGATTTTAAGTTTTAGTTGAAAGGGTATTATAGTCTTTTCATAATATTTTTTAATTAACCAAAGGGTATTTTAGTATTTTCATACCCAAAAATCACCCCTTAACAGACACTATGGGTTGGGGGAAGTAATTTATATCCTCTAATTAATTTCCATATCCCCCAATCGTGGGTTCATTTTTTGCTGTAAAGTTTGGGTACAAATATTAATAAATGTGTCAAATACAGTAAAATATACCTCGGCTTCAAGGCCTTTTTAGTAGATGTTGGTGAATAGCTCAGAAGGTTAGGCATTGGGATTTCCTGATAGCAAATAGAGACAGGCATCAAAGAGCTGTGAGAATGGAAACATATTTATGCCGATTGCCGAGTACCCCGAGAGGAAAACAATATCCACATCTGAGTTAACCAGAATCGGTCTTTGATTTCATATACAATCGGTTTATGTGGACTTTCACATAATCCGATTCTAGCACACAAAAAAAACATACAAAAAACTTGGTATTTCTTCCATATCAGAATCAGGGGATATGGGCATGAACATCAACCGATTCTGGTTAAATGTTCTTCAACCAAAAAACACATATATAATAATCGGTTGATGTGGTCATGAACATAGACCGATTATCATAGGAATCGATACATATGGGCATGGACATCAACCGATTATATGGTCAAACACAGAAACCCAAAATTATTTGTATTTTTCAATTTTGAATGGATAAATCAATCACAAGTATAATTAAGAGTAATCGGTTGCAATCACAAGTAAGGGTAACTTAGTAAATTTACCAAGTTTAGACACCCCTTATCCCCTAAGCCTAGGTGGGTGAAGAAATCTATAGGCCTCATATAATTCACCTAGGCCCCAAACTAGCCAGGGGAAGACAAAAAAATACTTGAATCGAGAAGGTGATAAGATGAACAACAAGGGATGGTCTTTTAAGAAGAAACAAATATTTGATTTCATGCTTATTTCAAATTTTCATGACACTCAGTGAATTTTGTGTGAGATGAGTTTTCCTCTATAAAATAAGTTTTATGTGGTAACGATATTGGCAGCTGATTTGATAAATACTAGTATTTTTTTAAGGGATATTAAATGGTTGGTACCCAACAAATGACCAACACCTGATTTTGGTACCCAACATTTTAAATATTAAGGGATGGTACCCAGAATTCACGTTGACTGTCAAGTCAAACAGTTGACCTAACCAGGTTATTTCTAGGTAAGAGAATTCGTGTTATTACTTGTTAGCCTTACATCATTTATAACAATGACTTGAGTTGTCCTAACATCCAGTTAGAGACATGACGCATGTCGGCATCTGTACGTGATTTTTGAATTAATGGCCACGACGAAATATCACATGCGAGATAAACTCAATATGTTTAAGCCTCATTCAGTTCATTATCTGCTTTCATTAATTTCACAAAAAGCTCTAGTCTAAAACCTATCAGTAGTACCTCCAACAATCTCCAAACCCTCTCGCCACCACCAAGAACAAATATCTAAGCCACTACCATCTCGATCCATAACTTAAACCAAGTTATCCACCACCTAAACCTCTCCAAAACCCTCACAACACCTTCAACTCCTCTACTTCATATCACCAGCAGCAGGTCTTGGTTCTCGATATCGCAACAAGCAAGATCGTACAAATTCATTGAAGCAAAAAATCCATCCACCCCGGCTAACAAAAATGAAGCTTGGGCTAGAGTTATATAACATTTTTGGGTTCTTTTGCTGCCGAGAAATAGCCAATGAAAGTGAACTGAAGTCGTACAATTTGAGTTTCTTTTGGTCTCCTTTCCAAACACCTTGTGGACGTGGGTATGATGGAAAATCGTGTCTCGCATTCCTTATTTTCCTCTTATATAGCATGTCCTTCCCTGAAAATTCGAATTCAAAAAAAAACTTATTAATCCTAATCATTCATGAAGTCTAAAGCCTTCAAAATCCACACGCTTCATCAACCTAAACCAACCACAAACATATCAGTTTCAACTTATTTTAAAGTTTAAAACTCCACTGTTTTTTGCTAAAAAATTTCGATTTAGGATCAAACCCAAAAATCTAAATAAATCAAGTACTTAAACAAATATTTCTTTCACTTAACTTTTGATTTCATCTTTACTCTTGATTTAAAATTTGTGATTTGCCTCTTTTATGATTTTGAAATCTTAATAAAACTTCTTTGTTACCATATTTGATGCATAGTGGTATTTATAAAATACCATTCCTATCCTCTTTATCCTTGTTCTCCTTCTTACCCCCTTTATTTGGTTTATTTCCTAGTTTATCCTTTATGTTTATTATTTATTGTTGAAACCCTAGTTCTACTAGTTGGGAAGTTTGGTTTTGTTCAGAAAAGTGGTGTAAGAACCCTAAATCCTTCCTAAGAGAAGAGCCTCCAACACTTTGTTATTTCCAATTTGTAATTGGGTAGAAATTTCAATTTGTAAGAGATGCATCTATTATCTTCTAGTTTCCAATCTTAGAATTGGGTAGAAATTTGAAGATTATTAGAGAAGAACCTCAAATCTTTGTATCTTCCTTGTTCCAAGGGTAGTGAAACATCATTTGAATGTTAGTTATTTTTATTTCATGGTGTTTTGTTATAATTTAACATCCAATTTCAATTATAAGTGTTACTTTACATTAGTTGGTATCAAGAGCTTTGGTTTGATTTTTTGGGGGAAGGTTTGGTAAAGATACTAATATCATCATCAAGTATTTTGGGTTGTGTTTCTTTTTCTTGGTAGTTTTCTTAAATTGGGTATTTCAATCTTATGGTGTTTTATTATGATATCAAAAAGAAGAATGAAAATGGATGGGGAAGTAAAAGTAAGTAATGTTCAAGTGATGGGATTATTGAATAAAATGAGATATGAGATGTTTGATGAAATGCATCAATTAGTAGAAGAGAAATTTAAGAAGTTGGAATGTCTTTATGTGTATTCATTTGAACTTCCTAATGACTATGGAGATGAAGTGGAGCTAAAGAGTTCAACTTCAATTGGTGGGTATGAGCATCAAGAAGTTGCCCACAAGATGTTTGATATATTTTCTCCACCAAAGTTTGATAGTTTCTCAAGTTGTGGGGAAGGTGAGATTGATAATGATGTTGCTCACATGGTATTTGATACAATGTCTCCACCAAAATTTGATAGTTTTTCAAGTTTTGAGGAAGGTGAGATTGGTAATGATGTTTACTTTGATCCTACGTCGCCACCCATATTTGATGAAGAACCTAATGAAGAAATGGAAGAAGAGTTTATCACCGGTTATCAAATACAAAGATTGGGTGTCATAAACAAATACTCCATGCTTGAACTTGACGACGATGATCGAGGGACAAGGCATGACGCATTCCATACCACTTGTACCATGAGAAGAAAGGTAAGCAAGCTTATTAATGATTCCAATAGTTATGTTTATGCCATATCCAAAAATGTCATCCAAGAGATGAAATTTGAGAGAAAAATTCACCCAAAAACAAGCTCTTTATCAAGTATTAGCAAAGAAAATGAGAAATTAACTTATGTTGATCCAACTTGGGCTTCCTTTGAAGACAAGTATAATAACGCAAGTCACCATTCACAGTTGGAAAAACTACTTGGTGTTTCTTTGCTTCTTAAGTGTGCACTTGACTATCACCACAAGAGGTTAGACTTGGTGAGTAATTATAAAGGAAGAAATCGTGGTCGAGTAGTTTTCAAGAAGGGAAGTAGTGCAATCATTAATGAGTTCATTTTAGTTTTGGACTACATAGCATTAAAGCACATCAATTCTCAAGACAAGTTTTCTACTAGGCATGATAATTGGGTTTCTTATTTGCATCAATTCACTTGGTTTCGTATTGGGGCAAAAATGATTGGGATGAAGAATATGACAATTCGAGGACGAATTTATTTCAAGAAGGGGAGGATGATGCATAATGGTATTTATAAAATACCATTACTATCCTCTTTATCTTTGTTCTCCTTCTTACCCCTTTATTTGGTTTATTTCCTAGTCTATCCTTTATGTTTACTATTTATTGTTGAAACCTAGTTCTACTAGTTGTGAAGTTTGGTTTTGTTTAGAAAAGTGGTGTAAGAACCCTAAATCCTTCCTAAGAGAAGAGCCTCCAACACTTTGTTATTTCCAATTTGTAATTGGGTAGAAATTTCAATTTGTAAGAGATGCATCTATTATCTTCTAGTTTCCAATCTTAGAATTGGGTAGAAATTTGAAGATTATTAGAGAAGAACCTCAAATCTTTGTATCTTCCTTGTTCCAAGGGTAGAAGAAGCATCATTTGAAGGTTGGTTATTTTTTATTTCATGGTGTTTTGTTATAATTTAACATCCAATTTCAATTATAAGTGGTACTTTACATTAATATTTCAGGTTAATGGCCAAGACAAATGAAACCGAAACGTGAAAAAGGTATAGAACTAGAAAAAATTGTAATGTAGGGTTCAAATGAGCACGAGAAAGAAGAAGAAGAAGAAAGTGATATTTATCGATCTTATTATCACCGTTAGATCGAGTTCATCGCTAACTCATGACTTAAAGACGTCAAGTAACCGATATTTATTAATTAGTTAGATAACATATGGTTAGGTCAACTGTTTGACTTGACAGTCAATGGGAATTCTGGGTACCATCCCTTAATATTCAAAATATTAGGTACCAAAGTTATGTGTTGATCATTTATTGGGTATCAAACATTAAATATCCTTTTTTTAATAGTTAATTGAATTTCATTTGAAGAAAGAGGTTTCATAATTGAGGTGATTGAGGATGTTGAAAATAATATAACTTTATGACACATCATTCGAATTGAACCCTCGAAATGCCATATTGGCGGTTGAGATTTCTACATTACACATCTAGTATTACCTATGTTGCAATATTTCTATAGGTCTCAAATGTACTCTATTTTGGTTGAAACATAAATTGCTTGAGAATTATCTTTAATATGTCTTTTTCATTTCTACGAATCTTATTTTCCAGTTTCTTTCTAGCCATTGGTTTAACTATGAATTCCTTAATTAATTTTTATCGACACTGAATTTATTTTTACACCCTATATACACCAACTAGGTTTTTATACCGCAAATTCAATTCAATCAATAATATTGAATCGGAGGTGCATCCACCCTACCATTCATTTGTGGGAGGATTTGTTGTTTTGTTTCTACAGAATCGTTTTACAAAAATCTTATGGGTGTCCAAAGAGGATTATTTATTGCTCGATTGAACATCAAATAGACGTCCTTTTTACAAAAATCATGGGTGTCCAGTGGGATTTTTTTGGGGAAAAATATCGTTTGGTCCTTTTTTAGGTGGGTCCATGTCTTTTAGTCCTTTGGTCAAACGCCTTTCTTGTTTGGTCCATAATTATTTAAAAATATTTAAATAGACAAAAATACCCTTCCGTGTTAAATTTTTATTTTTGTAGCAGATTCTTCCGTGCTATAAAAAAAGACTTCATTCCTAGGAATGAAGTCCATACAAAAAGCTAAAATGACTTCATTCCCAGGAATGAAGTCCATACAAAAGCTAAAAAAACAGACTTCATTCCCAGGAATGAAGTCCATACAAAAGCTAAAAAAACAGACTTCATTCCCAGGAATGAAGTCCATACAAAAGCTAAAAAAAACAGACTCCATTCCCAGGAATGAAGTCCATACAAAAAGCTAAAAAAACAGACTTCATTCCCAGAAAAACAGACTTCATTCCCAGAATGAAGTCCATACAAAAAGCTAAAAAAACGTACTTCATTCCTGGAATGAAGTCCATACAAAAAGCTAAAATGACTTCATTCCTGGGAATGAAGTCCATATAAAACAGCAGCAAATGAACTCATCTTCGTCTTCATCTTCAAAACAGCAGCAGCAATTCATTTGTTTGATGAACTTCATCTTCATCTTCAAAACAAAAGCATCAGTTCTTGATTACATCTTTAACACAGCGGCAGATCTTTATCTTCTTCACCATCTTTAACGAACAAAGCAGACAACAATTTGTTGTTCGTCGTCTTCATCGCCTCCAAAAACAAGAACATCAGTTTGTTGTTGCGTCAGTTGTCGTCTTCAAGAACACAACGTATTCAGCGGTTTGTTGTTCTGGCGTCTTCATCGCCTCCAAAAACAAACGTATTCAACAGTAGCAACATCATCATATTCATCGAAAACATCATCTCCATCGTCTTCTTTCAACAACAACAGATCGAATCACCATCGTCTTCATCGAGAGAAAAAAACAGTAGCAGGAAAGAAAAAAAAAATGGAGAGAAAAAAAAAACTAGATCTGAAAGAGAGAGAATGTAGATTTGAGAAATAAGATATTTTCTAGGATTTTTTTCTATATGTGGTCCCAAAAGGATATTTCTCGCCACCTACGGTGACATTTACATCATCCATGACATCAAGATAGGACCAAACAATAATTTTTAGGACCAAACTATAATTTATATTACCAAATAGGACCAAACAGAGACATTTGACTTGGTCAATTGGACTAGAATCTCTCTAATATATTATTTCTAGGACCATATGGTATAGAGAAAAATATCGTTTGGTCCTTTTTAGGTGGGCCCATGTCTGTTTAGTCCTTTGGTCAAACGCCTTTACTGTTTGGTCCATAATTATTTAAAAATATTTAAATAGACAAAAATACCCTTCCGTGTTAAATTTTTATTTTTGTAGCAGTTCTTCCGTGCTAAAAAAACAGACTTCATTCCCAGGAATGAAGTCCATACAAAAAGCTAAAAAAACAGGGAATGAAGTCCATACAAAAAGCTAAAAAACAGACTTCATTCCCAGGAATGAAGTCCATACAAAAAGCTAAAAAACAGACTTCATTCTCAGGAATGAAGTCCATACAAAAAGCTAAAAAAACAGACTTCATTCCCTGGAATGAAGTCCATACAAAAAGCTAAAAAACAGACTTCATTCCCAGGAATGAAGTCCATATAAAACAGCAGCAAATGAACTCATCTTCGTCTTCATCTTCAAAACAACAGCAGCAATTCATTTGTTTGATGAACTTCATCTTCATCTTCAAAACAAAAGCATCAGTTCTTGATTACATCTTTAACACAGCGGCAGATCTTTATCTTCTTCACCATCTTTAACGAACAGCAGCAACAGTTTGTTGTTCGTCGTCTTCATCGCCTCCAAAAAACAGAACATCAGTTTGTTGTTCGTCAGTAAATCGTCTTCAAGAACACATCGTATTCAAACAGTTTGTTGTTAATCGTCTTCATCGCCTCCAAAACAAAGCGTATTCAACAGTAGCAACATCATCATATTCATCGAAAACATCATCTCCATCGTCTTCTTTCAACAAGAACAGATCAAATCACCATCGTCTTCATCGAGAAAAAACAAAGATGGCAGGCGAAAAAAAAAATGGAGAGAAAAAAACTAGATCCGAAAACGAAGAAGAGAGAGAATGTAGATTTGAGAAATAAGATATTTTCAGGATTTTTTTCTATATATGTGGTCCCAAAGGATATTTTTGTCACCCCACAGAGACATTTACATCATCCATGACATCGGATAGGACCAAACAATAATTTTTAGGACCAAACTATAATTTATATTACCAAATAGGACCAAACAGACATTTGATTGGGTCAAATGGACTAGACTCTCTCTAATATATTATTCCTAGGACCTAATGTTATTTCCTACTTTTTTTTGATGGCTCAATTGAACATCAAGATAGACAGGGAAGATGTACTACATATTCGCCCTACGGCCCTTCCACATCAAGATCATGGCCCGGTAGGTCACAAAATTGAATAGTTAGGACTCATATGAATAGCTAATGGGCCAATACTTTTCAATCGGTCAGTTAGACTCATCCGGTGGCGGAGCTCAAAGTTCATGCAATGCGCAAACCATTCATCACATAACTTTTCAAGTATTCACATAACTTCCCCATAAATATATAATATACAATCATTTTTAATTAGAAAAACAATTAATCATATGCTTAATCATACAAATAAAAAGTGCGTAATAATGAAATTGATATCACACTAGTACCTCGGGAACTGACTCAAAAGACATGACCTCCCAACAACAAGCTCAATAACCAGGAATAGATGCGAAGCACTAGCAAATTAAACCCTACAAATTATCTTGAGTCTAAGATTAGGAATTTCCTTTGGGGAACGAGAGTTGGAGCTAAGAATTCTCACTTGGTTAATGGAAGACTGTATTTATTGAAGAATTTGGGAGGTATGGGTGTGTTAAATCAAGAACAATGAATCACGCCATGCATGCTGGCGAAACGGTGTTGGAAGTTTGGTGTTGAAAAATCATACAAGATAAATATGGGTTTTCTCCATGTTTTTGGACTCCCTGAGTTGTTGATGGCGCGAATGATATAGCATATTGGAAAACTATTGCCAATCCAGTTGTCGTCATTGATTCTCATTCTCATTACAACATTAATTCAGGTACGATTCTTGGTCAGGGGAAATATCTCTCAAGGACTGCTAAAGATGACGCATAGGACGATTAAATTTAAGGTTACAATTTAAAGATGATGCATCTACCAGAAACCATTGTGTTTGATTACATGGGAGACCAAAATAATTATGTCAGACAGCCAAGACTAATTATGTTACTAATAAGAAACCTAGGTTCATAGAGGAAGACTCTAACTATCAACTAGGACACAAAGTATCAAGGACTGAATTTCCCAGTTGAAAGAGCATCTCTATTTATTGATTTTCAAGACTGAGGTTTACTTAGAATTCAAGCTAAGATAACTTGGGAATCAAGAAAATATTTTAGGTCTTGAAAATACAATACAAGAATAACATAGTGGTTCGGTTCCGGAACAGTGTATAATGACTTGTTCGGTTTTGGCAAATATGTCATGTGAACAATAAACAATATTATGTTCATTAAAACACCTATGAATTTAATCATGATGCACACACATAAGTGTTTAAGTGATCAATGAAGTCTTATAAGTATGTAATAGAGTCATAACAATGCTAAACATATTTGAAAAAAAATAAGTATTTGAGCATCTGCTAGATTTTACTGGGAAAGTTGATGAACCGTGAGGCTAATTCACGAGTCAGGGAGATACGGCTCGTGAACCGGGTTTGCCAACCCTTACTCGGCTCGAGAACTCATATGTACAATGTTCGTGAACAGGGTTCGCCAACCGTATTTGTCTTTTGAACTTATATGGACACAATTCACCAACCAGGTTCGCCAACCTTATGCCTTATATAGAAATACCAAAAAAATCAGTTCAACACGGTTTTGCCAAAGGTTCGTCAAATGTTCTCAACTGAACTTGTGGTTTATGAATCAATTCCCAAACCTTCCATGAATTTCTCAAACTCGAGATATCTATGTTTTGCAAAGAGGTTTGACTACTTACCCTGAGCAGAAATATCAGAAGTTCATGAACTTTTCTCTTATGATATTTGAATATTCCCAAATGATAAATTCAATTGTATGGGGTATTTTCAATTGATCCACAAATTAATTCTCAAACAATAAATTGTTTCGAAGTAATATTGTTAAGAACCTTTGAGCATATATGTTAGACTCACCTTTTCATATTTCTTACAAGACAAGCTTAACTCGAAATTTCTTCTCTATAAATCTACCAGAAATTATACGATATAGTCTCAATAGGTAGAATGGTAAGATAGTGAGTAAATAGAATGTCTCATTCTTCACAAACATAATATATAAGTTATTCAACTGTCTTCGTCGATCTTCAGTCTTCAAGGGTGATGTCTGATACTCAACTACCAAATTCTAACCTAGTCCGAGACTTGACTTAGTAGACAAGAAATCAAGAAATAGTTTTGATCATACAACATCGATATCAAGATTGAGATAACACAACTTGTGGGGTTCAACCAAGTATTGCTCAAAAAAATCTATCATGGCTTCATTTTGATTTGTAATAGCTGGTAAATTGGCGCAAAGAAGAGGATTTGAGTTATGTTTTTGTTCTAGATAATGCATTTTTCAAGCAATTCATCATGTGTCCATACTTTTTCATCATACTGAATAGTTGAACGACAACTTGAATTATTATTGAGAGTCTTAAGACGTGCATCATTTTCCTTATGATTCAACATTTGATGAATGTTAGCTAAATGGATATGGATGTTCTTGTTAGAAATTTTGAATAGAAATTATGTTAGTTATGATTGAAGGGTTGTTTCCAAGATATATGACCCTCCATGAATGGATTCTATCTAAGAGGTGTGATTCTCCATGAAAGGACTCTTACAAGAGATGTGACTCTTCGCGAAGAGACGCTATGTCCTTTCCTAAGAGACACCAATCAAGTATATAAACCTCACTCATGTTTCATTCTAAATACAAGAAAAACACACACAAAATCTGATTTCACTTGCATTCATTGTTGTCATAGAATTGAGAGATAAACACTAAATTTGGTTCGCTGTTTCCTTGAGTTTGGAGTGCTTCTACTCGAGGAAGAAAGATCGTTGTATCCCGGGAGACGTTTCGCAAGTAAGAACCCATTAGCACCGGAGTGGGGCGAATTTCGTCTTAAGGACAGATTATCCAATACCCGACTCGGTCTATGCATAATTCATAGTCTTCTAATTCTCTGGGTTTCTTTTCTTATTCTTTGGTTTTCGTATCTGGCATCAACATCAGTCGCATAATAGGGAGAAGATATCCAACAATCTTAAGACAAAATTTTTCTTTCTTCCTCTTTTTTTATTTTGCACACTGTATGCCTGTTTGTATTAGGCGGCGGTTGGTTGGGCTACGACGGTTCTGATTGAAAATTGAATCACAAAGTCTTTTTTTATCTCCTTCTTTGTTCTGTACGTTGTATACTTGGTTTATTGGGAGACGATTGGAACTAATTAATTTCAAGTGGAAGCAAATCTAATTTGGTGTACAGCACCAACTGTCGGTTTGATTTGAAAGCCCGTTATTTAATTAACGCTCGTTTTTCAATAATTCTTCGACTTATAGTTTTGATTCATTTATTTTGCTTCTTTGCAAATCGTTTATTACTTTGTTAGTTTGGAAAAGTACTGAACTCATTCGTTTCCTTTATAAACAGAGAATAACAATGGAAAACAAAATGGAAAGTTTTGTACAAATTTCCCGCAGATCGTTGGTACAGATGAAAACGATGAATCGGTGTAATATGATTTAAGTGAATATGATCAGCAATTCCAGCAAGTGGTTTGTTGACACCGGTGCGACATGCCATGTCTGTTCTGATAAGAGTGTATTCTCCCATTATCGGAAAAAGCCACATGGAGAAAGTATATTCATGGGAAATTCAGCAATGTCAAGAACTCATGCTTAATAACGTGTTTCATGTTCCGGACATTCGCAAAAATTTAATCTTGGGATCCTTGTTGATTAAACATGGATTCAAACTAGTTTTTGAATCTGACATGTTTGTACTTTCCAAGAATGAGATATATGTTGGAAAGGGGTAACTTAATAATGGTTTATTCATGATGAATACGCTGCATGTTGATCGTAAATGATTCTGTTTTTTCCATCGAGTCATTTGATTTATGGCATGAAAGATTAGGTCATGCTAATTACGGTTCTTTAAGAAGATTAATGAACATGAATTTAATTCCTAACTTTCGCATAAACGCAACTCACAAATGTAAAATTTGTGTTGAGGCAAAAATGACGAAAACTCCTTTTTCCCATTCAATTGAAAGAGTTACGGAACCTCTTGAATTGGTTCATACTGACATCTGTGATCTAACGATGGTAGAAAGCAGAGGTGGGAAAAAATATTTCATAACCTTCATCGATGACAGTACACGATATTGTCATGTATACTTACTAAGAAATAAAGATGAAGCCGTTGTAGTGTTTGAACATTACAAAATCCAAGTTGGGAATCAACTTGATAAGAAGATCAAAATTCTTAGAAGTGACAGAGGTGGAGAATATGAATGTCCACTTATTGAACCATGTTCAAGATATGGTATTATTCATCAAACTACTGCGCCTTACTCACCGCAACAAAACGGGGTTGCTGAATGGAAAAATAGAACTCTTAAGGAAATGATGAATTCTTTACTGTTGAATTCAGGAGCGCTACGAAATTTGTGGGGGGGGGGGGGGGAGGGGGGAAGCTTTGCTTACGGAAAATTATGTCATAAACAAATTACCCCATAAAAGGAAAGATAAAACTCCATACGAATTATGTAAAGGAAGGAAACCTTCATATAAACACCTTAAAGTGTGGGGGTGTTTGGCTAAAGTGGAGTGCCACTTCCTAAAAAGGTTAAGATTGGACCTAAAACGATTGATTTCATTTTCTTAGGATATGCAGAAAATAGTTGTGCTTACAGATTCTTAGTACATAAGTCTGAAATTTCTGATATACATGTGAATACCATTATGGAGTCAAGAAATGCTACATTTTTTGAAAATGTATTTCCATGTAAGAAAATTCAAAATTATGGTTCTACTAAGAGAACTCATGACAATATGGAAAGCACTAATCTTCAAATTGAAGAACCTCGAAGAAGTAAGCGAATAAAAGTTCCTAAGTCTTTTGGTTCAGATTTTCTAACATATATGATAGAAAAGGATCCTCAAACTTTTAAAGAAGCGATGTCTACCCCCGAAGCTCCTTTTTGGAAAGAAGCGTCTAATAGTGAAGTTGATTCTATTTTACAGAATCATACATGGGAAATGGTAGATCTTCCTCATGGTTGTAAAGCACTTGGTTCCAAATGGGTTTTCAAAAGGAAAATGAAACCAGACGGAACTATTGACAAGTACAAGGCTAGACTTGTCGTTAAAGGTTATAAACAGAAAGAAGGGTTGGATTATTTTGATACTTATTCTCCTGTTACGAGAATAACATCAATTAGGATGTTAATCGCAATTACAGCCTTATATAACCTTGAAATCCATCAAATGGATGTGAAAACCGCTTTCTTGAATGGTGATTTGCATGAAAAAATCTGTATGGAACAACCAGAAGGTTTTGTCATTCCGGGTCAAGAAAAGAAAGTTTGCAAGTTGGTGAAATCGCTTTATGGATTAAAGCAAGCACCAAAACAATGGCACGAGAAATTCTACAAAGTCATGATGTCAAATGGTTTTAGGATTAACGAATGCGACAAGTGTGTATATTCCAAGAATACAGAATTTGGGTATGTAATACTTTGTCTATATGTGGATGACATGCTAATCATGGGTAGTAGTATTGAAGATATCAAAACTACTAAGAAAATGTTATCTAGCCAGTTTGACATGAAAGATTTGTTGCAGATGTTATTTTGGGAATAAAATTTTTTAGAACACCGAGTGGATTAGTATTGACTCAATCCCATTATGTTGAGAAGATTCTTGATAAATTTAACAAGAATGATGACAACATAGCAAAGACTCTGTTGATTTGACTCTCCATTTGAGGAAAAATAATTTGGACCGAGTATTAATCAAACGGAATATGCTCAAATTATAGGAAGTCTAATGTACATTACAAATTGTACACGACCCGATATTGCACACTCGATAAATAAACTGAGTGGGTATACTAGTAATCTGGAAAGGATCATTGGAGGGCCATAACTAGAGTACTTAGATATCTAAGGTACACTAAGAATTATGGGTTGCATTATACTAGATATCTGTTTGTACTTGAGGGATATCTTTGATGCCATTGGATTTGTTAGAGTGAATCAAAATCCACAAGTGGGTATGTATTTACAATTGGTGGTGGAGCCGTGTCCTGGAAATCCTCAAAATAAACGTGCATAGCCAGATCGACTATGGAATCTGAATTTATTGCTTTGGATAAAGCAAGGGAATAAGAGAATGGCTTCCCGTAATTTTTAGAGGATATTCCAATATGGCCAAAACTTGTGCCCGCATTAATGTACATTGCGATAGTCAATCAAAGCAATGGGAAGGGCATGGAGTAGCATGTATAAAGGAAAGTCTAAACATATTGGTCGAAGACATGATCTGATGAAACAATTGCTCTAGTGGAATAATATCGATCGATTATGCAAAGTCTAAAGAAAACCTAGGCCGTCCATTTACTAAAGGTTTGACTAAAGAGCAAGTGTATAAATCATCGAGGGGAATGGGTTTAAAAGCCTACAATTAAGAGTGACATAATGGTAACCCAACCTAGTTGATCGGAGATCCCAAGATCTAGGTTCAAAAGGACAACTAAGTTATGTATAACTCTTGAGTAAACACCGTGGAGATAAAACTCCATCCTATTCCTTGATGAGACAAAGTGTGTTTCCTGAAATGTGTTAGGATAAGCTATGCTTTTAATGGTGCCTATATCTTGTATTTACAAGTGGGATACTACGGGGGTATTCTTAATGGGACATCACCTATGTGAGTGTAGAATTGTGGCGATTCTATGGAAATTTTATAAGGCTTTAATTTCTTAGAGCACTCATGAATCCGGGATTTGTTCAGGTAGAAATGAAAACAAACTTCCGTAGAACCAAATTAGTGAGAAAAGGCATTGTGTGATAACTATTGTCTTGGTTTACATTAAAAAACCGATTCAAGACATCGTGTTCACTGGTTAGTGAGTAAATACGATAGTTATTCACTAAGGAAGGTTCAAAGCCAAAATCTACCTATCCCCATGCAATGACTTTCAATTTATCTCTCTTTAGTGTAATGCATAGCATTTGCATTCTTAGAAGTTTTATTCAAATATGGGGATTGTTAGAAATTTTGAATAGATATTATGTTAGTTATGATTGAAGGGTTGTTTCAAGAGATATGACCCTCCATGAATGGATTCTATCCAAGAGGTGTGACTCTCCATGAAATGACTCTTACAAGAGATGTGACTCTTGCTGAAGAGACACTATGTCATTTCTAAGAGACACCAATCAAGTATATAAACCCCACTCATGTTCCATTCTAAATACAAGAAAAACACACACAAAATATGATTTCACTTGCATTCATTGTTGTCATAGAATTGAGAGACAAACACTAAATTTGGTTGTTTTTTCCTTGAGTTTGGAGTGCTTCTACTCGAGGAAGAAAGATCGTTGTATCCGGGAGACGTTTGCAAGTAAGAACCCATTAGCACTGAGTGGGGCTAATTTCTTCTTAAGGACAGAGTATCCAATACTTGACTGCGGTGTATGCATAATTCATAGTCTTCTAATTCTATGGGTTTCTTTTTCTTATTCTTTGGTTTTCGATATCTCTGGCATCAACATCAGTGCATAATAGGGAGAAGATATCCATGATTCTTGTTTCACATTTTAATAGTTACATCTTCTGCGTATTATAAGTTTCTTATGGAATGTTTGTCTTTGCATTAATGGGTTGTCGAATGGGAAGTATATAATTGGTTTGTTAAGAAGTTAAACCTAGACAGTACTAGAGAAAACACGTTTTGGTGGCTTGAGGTGATTAACATACCCTTTGAAAGGAACTTAATAAGAGAAGTGTTACTTTTTTAGTTGGGATTTTGTTGCTTGTTCATCTTCCTTCTCATAGTGTCTCTCAGTTAATATTGCATTATTGAGAAACAAAATAGTGAAACACAAGATCTAACATGCACGGATGAAGTTTAGGTTATGTGGATAAGCAATAGTGCTTCTGTTTGGTCCTACCTTTGTGGTTACTTTCTAGGGTGATTTATTATTGCATATTCATCTTCCTTCTCAAAGTCATCAACTAAGCTCTTATACTTAGTTCGCATTTAGTGTCTTAGAGAAATTGAAATTCATAAATCTATCACCTGACTTTTTTTTATATTCCTTTTTTTCATATTCATGTATATTAAGTGCTTTCATGTTGATGTATATTCTGCTGCAGGACAAAGATGTAGCTGTTGGGAAGAAAAAAATGGGTTAAAAATAGAGGATGAAAACAAAACAGAAGAATAGCGTACCCCTGACTTCAAGGCTCTTTCGATTCTTTTAGACAATAATTAGACCTTTCCACAATCAATTTGGCGAAGTAGGCCTGTCAATATTTGTCCGATATCCGGAATTCGTTTAGAATATTCGAAATCCTATAGGATTTTATCCGTTTTATCGGATAGGATATTTTATCGGATATTTCTTCCTTAACATATCGAAACGGATTAGACCCCATCCGAAATGTTAATATCGATAGTATAGGAACTTATTTGTAATTTATCCTAATTTCGAGTCTAGTATCGGATATTATCGGATAAAAATCCGATAAGTGTCAATTATGAAAATGTTTTACAAGGGTTTTTAAGCTTTTTGTTATAAATCCTGGATATTATCGGATATCCGACGGATTAGCCTATCGGAATCGATATCGATTTTGATATCCTATAGATATTATCTCCGATATCGAATATCCGTTAGTGCTTAACTTTGCTCGGATATCGGATTTCTAAATATCCGATGGATATTCTTCCATTGACAGGCCTATTGGCGAGTACAACAAGTCTCTCGAATTATACCTTCAGGATTCAGTGAAGCCCAAACACCATAATCGAATTCAAGGATTGTACTTCCTTGACCCAACCAAGAAACACATTGTATAAGGCTCGATGATGCTATTAGAGAAGAAGAAAATATTGATTTGATGTGTTAAAATGGGAGAAAACCTTCGTTATCTAAAGAGGATTTCCCTGCCTTTTGGAGATTTCTTTTCATCTCCAATGACACGCCTTCAACAGGCATCCATTAATGGTATCTCTTGGAAAGAAACCACTATTAGAAGAGACACGTTGATAGAAATTTACGGAAAACCGAAATAGGTTTTCAAATTCAAAACCAGAAAAAAATTCTACGAGACGCTGTTTGGCACTTTAGCGGCAAACATTTGAGAAGATATCCAATACTAGCTTCCACTACGAGGATTCAGCAAAAGTGAACATTAGAATTTAGGAAAAGAAATTGGGTAAGACACATTGCTGCCTTTCAGCTAAGCACTGTAACTGCTTCTAATATAATTGACGAGAAGATTTGTGTGCAATCTTATCCCCACTTGGGTGTTCCACTTGAAATAAAATGGCTAGCTCGTGACCTGAAAGATTCATGTGTCAGTGAGTATTGCATAATATCGGTGTATTAACATGTGATTAAGGATCAACACATTCATCCAAGACTTGGAAAAGCTTATTATTTAGGATGGTGAGTTTATATATGATCTTATGTGGTGTGGGCACTATTCTATTTCCTTGCAATGACATAGATTACTGAGTCTCCCGCCTATGATGCCAGAGTAGTTCTAATGCTTGATATTTTGGATCATATGAAAAACTATATTATTTAGAAGTTTTTTCAAACATTTTAGTGTTGCCTAATATAAAAGTATATGGCTTTGCAGGCATAACTCTTGCTTTCTAATTTACACAACTTTGTTCCCATCAGGTGTGTGGAGGATGTAATCTAAGTAATTGTACTCACCCTTCAACTTGATTGAATCCCCGGAGATATTGGTGATTGTCATACCCTTTGAGGTGATCAACATACCACCAAAAGGATTAAGTACACAAGATATTGGTGTCATTGCCTTATTCTTATTTTTTGCTTTCAGGGTTATACCCTTTAGATTCTAGCACTTTATAGAACTTCATCTATTTACAATATATTGGTTCTATGGTTTTTAAAATTTTCTTACCATACACAATCTTGGACTCGAACTAAAGAATGTTATCTTGGCTTTTAAATATCCTTCTTGCGAGTGATTCAAGGTTGTGTTTTAATAAAATGTGGTTCATGAATAACTTGTACTTGATATTGTTTGCAAACGCACCAGTATATATAGGTTTTACATTTAACATCAATGACGATCCAATTATATTATTTGGGAGGATGGAAATCTTGGTATATTTCTAGTGATATATCCTTCCCACTGTGGCCCTATTTTATTTTATTCGAAGCATCATGTTGTGTCGTGGTAGTGATATATTGTGAATTTCCGGTATAACCATAGTTTTTTTAAAGAGAAATCGTCACAAATCCAAAGGTTTGAGTCAAACCTTATAAAAGGACAAGGTATAAGTCAAACCTTGTTGACGAACCGAGAAAATGACCAACCCCGTTTGATCCCGAATCGTTACTTAAAATACCATTTAACCCTTTAAGTCTTTCAACTTAACCAAGAGTTCAATGGGTGAAGTGAATAACCTAGACCCATAAATCATAACCGAGCATTTCTAAATCTTTCCTTCCCCTCTTTATACTGAATCTCCTTCTGCTTCTCTCATGTTTTCCTTCTTTCCTTCAGTCTTCTCCTGGTTAAAACAAAGTAACAGAATGATCGTTGGCTTCTTTGGAGGGAATCCGCCATGTAATCTAAAATCAATATTCTTCTTTCACTTGTTTTTAGGTTGCTATTAAGCTTGTGTATTGTCTATTGTTGGTGGGTGGCTATGTATTTTCTAATTGAACCTTAATTTGGGTTTGTAATGAATCTAATAATCAACATGCAACTAACCCTACTTTATTTTTCTAAATGAATGTGTGTACTAGAAATTAAGATGCAGATCCTTGATTTGTGTTATGTTTTGATTGTCTAATGTAATATGTTGACAAAGCTTTATCTCTAATTGTTTTTGATTTTAATGTGTTGATCGTTTGACTCGATCTAATATTGTTCTTGAAACCTTAATTGGAAAAAGAAAACCCTAATTTTGATTATTTTGAATCGACTGCGATTAGGTTGTGAGGTATTTTGATGACACATTTTTGTGTCTAATTTTATCTCAATAGTATATATTGTTGGCACTCGATTTTGTATTTATTATGGTGTTTTATGTGTGTGTAGGTATTTTTGGGGAATAAACATTTTTGGAAAATTCGGCTCGAAAAAGTGTTAAAAAGCACCCCGGAGGACTCGTGTTAGTCGGACCCTCACTATTGGTTAAGGGGCACCCGGATGATAAGGGTAACCACCTGCTATTCGCACTTTGATTCGGATAAGGGGACTCCCCCTTTCTTCTTCGTTTAAACAAAATTTGGCGGGAAAATTACGTTCTTCACCGTATTCTTAGTTCGATTTTTGGGCGTGATATAGAGAGACTCAATGGCTAGAATCGATGGGAAGACTTCATAAAGACTAACGGGCATTGTATGATCAATGGTTTCACTTAATTGGCTATAATGGTGGAGTTGAAGAAAATCATAATCTCGGGTTTATCCTCAAACGAAAGCTTTGTTTGTAATTACGAAGAGTTTGAGCGAGACTCAATCACCAATTTGCTTGGTTTGGGGCCTCGTTTAACTCAACAAGACCAGAGTAAGTCCTTGATTCGAAGAAGGCAGGTTGAATACGTGGGATTTGGGTTAACAGAGAAGGAAGATATATTCACGGGTTTCCAATGTTCATTGAGTTTTGGCGTGTGTTCGAGACTGTTTGGTACTATCCGGTTTGTGCAAAAACGTGTTCGGATTGAGGTGGACTTGGTATTGACGCGTGAAGGAGATTCAAATGGAATAATTCCCATAATATGGTAAGATATTATTCTCGGGTAAAGAAGAGAATTATTTGCATTTACTCGAGAAATTTTGGAGAAGTCATGGGTATTTAATCGAGTTTAGAGAATCACAGAGGGGTACGGAGAGGATTGGGAGCAGCGATTTGAACATCACAGAGCCGAGAAATCGAGAGCCGCAGAATGAATGTTTTTCGCCTGCTGTGATCATCAATAACACGAAGAACAGATGCCAGTGACAAGGCGTTAAAAACTGTCATTTATTCTCAGGCTTAGCAACAGTTTCACAGTGACAACCGAACAAGAATCATGACGCTTTCTTTGTATCGTTTCGTAACAAGACAATTTGCAGCAATTATAGTC
>JAJJWW010008742.1:0-309337 GCA_023531295.1 Papaver armeniacum | reverse complement strand
TATTGGTCTCTTACCGAGGATACGTGACGGCAAGAATTCGACAAGTTTATTGCCAATTGAACGGTTTATCCAATCAGCCGGCACGTATTGTCGTAATCAATGGTTGGATAAGTTCAAGGAAAGATTTGTGTGTGCATGGACAAACCGGTATAGACACTACGGAATAAAACATGTAGCCTGGATGAGCTTCATCACCGTTTTCGCAAGCTCCCAGCTAATAATATCTACCAAACGACGTGGTTCCCTATCCCTCCAATGTGTTGGCTCGAATTGATCATACTTACCCTCAACTTCACTTTAGTTGAAAAGCTTTGAGAACGGTCAACTTCGTACCTTTCAAGAGAGGCTGTCTCGGGATAAGGTAATTGCTTATATCCAAGTTGTCAGATGACACGCTCCGGGGATCACCATAACGTATCCCTTGGGTGAAACAATGGTCCATTGAAATGAAACGTTATTAAACCTCACAATTTGGTGGTTTTCTAGTCTCCTTGTAAGGGTGGAACACAACGCCTTTGTAGTCATCACGCCCGCAGCCAATCTCATATCCGCTGCGACGATTGTTACCTCTGCTTCAAATATTGTTAAACTCGTATCTCTTAGCTCTAGGCGCCTCGGGTTTGGGAAGGTTTATGATCTTCAAGAAGGGTTAGTCCTTGAACAATGTTGGGAAGTGTTCATAAGCCCACACCTATACCAATGTTGAACGATACATATAAGAAGCAGTAAATTTTGTTTCTAAGTTCATAATAAGGGTACATGTGAATAATATACATAAGAACATAAGTTTAAAAACAAGATTACCTGGAGTAAAGTGAAATTCCCGACAAATTGGTTTGTAACAGCCTTAGAGGCCCTTCTCATCTCCGCCATTAAATGTACCATTACCACCGTGCCCCAAGAATGGGTAAAGACATCTTCTAACGGATCCAAGTATTGAAGGTGGTTTGCACTAACCTTGTTGCCACTAGCGTCAGGGAATACCTTAGTGCCCAAGATGAATAATGTACGCAAAGGATCGTATAACTAATTTGTACAGGGTCCCACCCATCCTTGTCTTTTCTCTCCTCCGTTTTTTCAAATCTCTCCTTAAGCAGCTTCAGCTTGATGGTCTTTGTCCTACTATTCTTAGATACATAGAAGCTTTCCCTTGTGTTTTGTAGTCCCAACCCAACAACTTATTAGTCGGAGCGTGCAACTTCACCATTCTAGGTCCTAGGAGAGTTATCTCCTTCTCGCAAATCGATTTGTCGATAACTTTCAAGCCTAAAATGTTCTAAGCATCATCGGATCAAGGTCAACTCCCCAAACGGAAGTGCATGGTATCATTCTCACCATGATACCTTTTCGACGAAGCAATTGACCTCGTCACGGAATCACACTTCACATAATTTTCAACCAAACCATATAGACCATTGACTCCCTTACTAATGTTTGAACCTCTTCATTCCTTAGACAAATCCCAATGAGATGCGGCTTGGTTTCGGAAACACGCACAACCTTCTTATGATCCCGCAATTAGAGATAATACGATTAAGAGATTTTTCATAAATACACAACAATACATATGCACAAGATAAAAAATTATTACATAGGTTTGGTACATAGTACGAGCCCACGTGTCCTTGTAGCCAAATAGCATTCTCGGATCCGAAGCTTCACCCCAAATTCTACCACGATCAAGGTCAGGTATCATATCATCAGTATGAGGAAGGTGTGAACCTTTAACTTTTACTTTGCCTTTGCCTTGTGTCGGTTTTTGACTTGGCCCACCATCTTCCTCTAAAACTTGGCCCTGGGTTACTAATTGACTTGGATCAACCTCATTATCTTCCTTGTAACTTTCCTCCTCACTTTCCTCTTCATCTTACTCATTGTCCTCAACTGTTCCAGTAGGTTCACGGATTACGAGTAGACTACGACCACCACTCTCCCATTTTTAACCTCTTGTAGATGCCCCCAAAATCTTGTTGTGACCTTGTTCTCTCCCTAGAGGAGGCAGAGAATGAGGAGTACCAAGATTGTTTTTCTTTTCTTTCTTAATGCCAAAGATCCTTAGCTTTTGTTTTCTTAGCTTCCTTTGCTTTAGCCCTATATCAAAAGAAACACAAAATAAATATAAGACAACTCACTTTCATATTTGATGCCGGCATAGATATACTAAAAAACAGCATAGAAGCACCAGTACCGGCATTGAGTCACGAAATATCTACAATACCGGGACCAAAGAACGACATAGTAATTTAACAAAACCACTATGCCGGGACACAATGTCGGCAATATCGAATAATTATGGGCAATGCCGGTAGTCTTAGGGAATTTCTTGTTTGTTCCTAGATACAAACAGATGACTTCCGGCACAGACGTAAGAATTCAAATCCATGCCGTAATAAAGTACCGACATGGTATTCAACCTAACATCGATGCCGGTACTGATAACAAATTTCTAGGGTTTTCCTGTATGTTAAAAGTAGACTGCCAGCATTATCTAATAAATTAAAAACGAAGCCGTAACAAACTACCAAGATAGTATTCAACCTAATTTCAATGCTTAGGACAGAATATCTCGGTTTTTAGGTGATTCTCAGAATTATATACCGCATAGTATTCATACTAAAATTGATGCTTGAATAACTAATTACCGCATTGTATGCATATTGTTTATGGGTGAAAACTATTTCGCCGGTTTTGGTAATTTGGGGTGTGTGGATGAGAAATGAGTCTAAACCTTAAACAAATGCACTACACGGGAGTGCTTGTAGATTCGAGAAATCAATCAGGCAAATCCTACTAAATCAAGAAATGGCCGTTCCGCATTTGTTTCTGGTCACAAAGTGAAGGAGATGGGGTTGATCTTAGGGAGGGAAGCGAAGAAGGTGTTGAGATTGTGAAAGTGTTGGCTATGTATGACTTGAATCGAAAAAGACAACTCGGCTTGCAGGATGTAAGCTATCGGGCCTTGTTTGGATACGATTGTATCAACACTTGCCTCACGTTGTCTTGACTTGTTCTTGTTGTTTGGAAATAGGGAGGAGAACCTATTTATACAAGTCATTTTAGCCTTATTCACGTCTCTCATGGGAAGTGGAGAAGTGGAGTGATGGAGTAGTGGAGTTGTGTGTTAGTGTTACACGACCAGTCTTGCCCACTTCTCCCCGCTGTCATCTCTAACCGTCCATGACTTCCTCGACACGTTCTTGTGATGGCGCGGCACGCACGCCGTAAACCGCCAGACCAATACCCCATTATGTATCTCCCAGTTTGTGACATGATTGATGTCTCGAGTGTGTGGATCGTGGGACCCACAGAAAGCAGCATGTAATGCTCGATTAAATAACTAAGTTATTTAGTAAGTCGATACCTGTGAAGTACCGTGTGTATTCTATGTAGGTACTGCATCATGATGTGGTAAAGTGACGGGTGGTGATCACCATGACGCCTCACTGACCAATTAACTCCTGACCAGGGTTGTATAACCAAGCCGGTGAATTTGGACGGACGAGATGATCTTTGAGACACTCATCTGCGACCGTTGATGGAATTAGGGTTTTTGAAGAGGTGCGCAAGCATCACTCTTCAGCTTGGTCAATCCAAGCTTGGGATACAATTTTGATAGGGCCGATCGTGCATGTGTGTAGACGACATGACGGTGTAGGCGCCTATATCTCATTGTCTCGTGAAAGTGTGATCCCGCCACTCAATTTGTCCTATGAAGTTGAGTGGTCGAGATCGATTTACTGTGATCCGGGTGCCGCAAAAGCCGCGCATCATGCCAATTTTGGGCGCGCGTTCCAAGACGACCAAGCTTGGTCGGTCATGGCGATCAGCCCGTGCATACGGTGTGGGATGGTGTATATACGCCCATACTTCATCGTCCCATAGAAACGTGATCTAAGCCACTCAATTTGTCCGGTAAACTTGAGCGGTCGAGATCAGTTTGTGGTTGGGAAGTGTGACCACGCCTAGATTGGGCGCGTGAATCAAGGTGTATAGCCAATTTTGGTCTTGGCCGATCGGGTGTGGAGATAGGTGGGCCTACAGTGATCGTGTTGATACTTAATGGGACTCTTAGTCTATTCTGGACCCTTCATTCATGCGAGGAGAAAATGGACGCTCGTGATCGCGACACAAACCCAAATTAGGTTTTGCCGGCCGTGTGTCATACCCAATTTGGGGGAGCACAATCAAGACGACCAACCATAGTTGGTACGACCGATCACAATGGTTTGGTATGTATGCCACCCTTTGGGAGTTCGACCATGCGGGGCTCCGCGTTGGCCTGCAGAGGAATATTCCAATACTTGCTTGGGGTCATGGATTCAATCTAAGCCATCCAATCATGCTGGTGAAGTTGGATGGTCGTGATCGTTTCTGAGACTGATATGGTCAGTCCAGGTTCAAATATGCTCAATCGGGATAATATAACACACCGAGAGTCGTAGCCTGTATGGGTATTTCGTACATGCTTCATTATTAATGCTTGGAGATTCTTGTTACTCTGCTGAGAACAACACTCAGTCGTCATGCCACACCTAATGAGTACAGAAATACGAGGCCGTCATGCATTAATTAATAATGTAAATTCACAGGTATATGGGATTGTTGCTACATGCTCCAACCTCGGATGAATTTTGTGTATTTAATTCACAGAATGTTGGGATTGTTGCCACATGCTCTATTCTAGGTGAATTAGTAAAGTGGAGAAGTATTCATCACTTATCAGTGGCTTTATCCTTTGCATGATGTCACGCATAATTTTGGCCTTTACAATTTTAGCCTTAAATGAAAATCCACCATCAACATTAAGTCCCCCGCCCGCATAATGGTTACACTATTGTGGGGTAGGAATGAGATGGTGACATATACAAACATAAGAAGACAAGATAAAGGAAGTCTACACGAGGGATTCGACCAATCGTGGGCAATCCTCCATACGTGCGTGACCACAGGCCTTGATGGACGGCTTCCTCCCTTAAGGGTTTGAGTTAGGAATAAGATTCTTCTTATACTGGGATTCCCGGGCGTGGGTGCTTACACACTACTGGTTGAATCGCTCGTATCCAGATGCTCTTCTGATTCTTGATTAGGGTTCAAAAGAAGAAAGCCTGACTTGGTCTTTTGAATCCCCATATATCGGGCGAAGCCGCCGTAATCGCTTTAGTCTTCCTTTAGGGTTTCTCAAGATATATGCATGTGTAGATATTTTGAACCACTTTTACGATTTTACAATAGGGCTTTCTCGTAAAAACTCCATTTCCTTATCATGTCGAACAACAAAGGGATCGTCTTCTTCATACCATCCAGGATCTTCCGTTAAACGTGCACGACTCGCGTCATGAGCTTCATGATGAATCCCCGCCGTGTTCTCCGAGTCAAGAAGATCATACCGGTTCGTCTCCTTTTCCTTTTCTAAACAATTGCTTGTTCTTCATAATGATCAGGTGAATAATCCTCTCCTTCTTGCAGAGATACCCTACCGGAACATGTGTGACAGTTATCGATGATGACGACTTAAACAGTCCTCTTCCTTCAAACTCAAACACGCCTACCCCTGTGGACCTCGAAGATGCTGATCTGGGTATCTCATCTTATGAATACCCCAATTCAGTCTTTCATTCGATTTTCGCATGAAATGTTTATCCTCCATTCGCCTTTCACGAGATGTCGATGGATTCTTAGTGCGGAAGGAGTTTGTGCCTTTGTACACAAAGTTATGGAGAAAGTACGGCCATATCGCAACCAGGAATGTGGTCCGGCACTGTTCATCTACTTTGGTCACCACGGTAAACTTCCTTCTTCCCATGATTGCTGAGATGGAGAATATTTATATCCACAACGTTGCCGAATCAAGCCTCGAAAAGTGGGAGAATATGGTATCTACCGCGAGTCCATGGAGTTCAACGTGGGCTGGTTGCGTTGCAGTGTCTTGATATCATCAAGGTTGATCGAGTTGGTATCCTCGTAAACGTTGTTCCCTTCCGCGAAAGCTATCTTGGAAGAGGAGAAGGCTCTGGGTCAGGAATCAAAGAAGGTAGAGCAGGAAGTACAGGACTTGAAGAAAAGGACAGAGAGATATCAAGCTAGACTGGAGATGATGCTCTCAAGGAACTATAATCTACTAGATGGCCTCCTCTAAGTCGCATTCAGCTGTATTCCCTCATTGTTAATGACGTTTATGCCAAAAGTTTTTGAACATCTTTGCGGAATAAATTGCATTGGTTTTTTGATTGGTGAAACGGGTTTTTTCATTGATGCATCTCTGAATATAATTGATGATTCAAACATGTAATGAAAATAAATGCATGTATTGTTGACAAGAGATAATGGTCGTGCATGATATGCCTTGAGCCACTTTCCATTGATGACTGATTCCCACCCGCCTCCGTCCACCTTAATGATCTTGTAGTAACCAATATTGTAAGCCTTGGTGACCGTGTAAGGACCTTCCTATTTCGGTGAGAATTTTGGTGCAGACATGTCTTGTTGGATGTGCTTGGCCGTTTTAAATACCAAATCTCCCACTTTGAAAATACGTGATTTCACAGTTTTGTTGTATGCCCTGGAAATTCTATTCATGTACAACTGAGTGCGTTCTTCTGCTTTGTTTCTCCCAAAATCCAGAGTGTCTAACTCCGCTACTCTAGAGTTAGAGGCTTCGCATTTGTTCCGGTGGATCCTGGCTTGGGCCGCAATCTGGCCGATGGGATTTTGATCTCTAGCCGGGAGAATTGCGTCCGCTCCGTAAACAAGTGAGTATGGGGAAACTCCAAAGGAGCTTAAGGTGATGTCCTATATGCCCATAGTGCCATTAGTAATCGGTCGTGCCATTCCCTAGATTGTCGTGTATCTTGTTCGACCGATGATCCGGATCAATGTCTTGTTGGTACTTTCACTTGTCCATTCCCTTGAGGATAGTAGATGGTGGAGAAGACCTGTTTAATGCCATACTCTTCAAGTAACTCGTACTGTTTATTGGCGAAGGGAGTGCCATTATCATTTATGATATGCTTAGGCACACCAAAACGACAAATGATATGTTCTTTAATGAAAGCCGCAATTGTTGCTCCTCAGTAGTCCCTCGCAGGGGAATGGCTTCTACCCATTTGGTGAAGTATTCTGCTGCATTATGATGTACTCGTGTCGCTTTGATGATGGAGGGTTGATTTTCCCGATAATGTCCAGTCCCACCAGAAAATGGCCATGGACCGCTTATCGAGTGCAAAGGGGTGGAAGGCGCGTGAACAAGGTTCCCATGAATTTGGCATTTGTGACAAAATTGAAACAAAAGCGGCTGCGTCATCTTCCATGGTCGGCCAATAGTATTTCTCGTGTATCCGGAGAAACAGCTTTCCTCTTCCCTTGATGTTCCCCTTCATGTGTTTCCTTCAAAGATGACTGGGATTTCTACCCAGCCCGTGCATCGTAATAGATCACCTCCGAAGCTCTTGAGATACGTGATCCCTTCGTGGAATACGAATCGCTTGGCCTTTTTGCTTTATCTTGATGGAATCCTTTTGATTGGCAGGAGTTGCTCCGTCACGGAGATAGCTAATGTATGGCTCTCTCCAAATCCCAGTGGGTTCACATTAAAAACTTCCAATTGATGTGGCGGTGCTTGGCAATTTGATCGGGACTTCAAGTAGTCCGGATTGAGTCTCCATCTCTAGCCAGCCTAGCCCGCGTTGAAGTCGTCGGTAAAGTGTTACCACCAATGATTGTCCACAAATTTCATTGTGAACACGACTTAGCCAGTAGTTGTGCTTCGTCATCCCCAAGACATCTTGACAGGAACCATCCGGGTTTCGATAATACAACATACCTTGAAGCATGAAGAAATTCTGGCAGGTTTTGAGACTCGACCTTTCCTTGGGAGAGTGAGTTGTTGAGCTCTTGAATGATCGGAGTTCACCAATCGTCGGTCTTGGTGTCTTTGTATTGTGATAGCCATGTCGATTCTATGGTTCTCCTCTTTACTGTAAGGGTTTCTTCCAAACCTTCGAACTTCAATTTGGAAGCCAGTGTTGCTAGACAATCGGCGTGTTTGTTGTTGCTGCGACCAACATGGGTTATGGTTGCATCGGCAAAATAGTTTAGTAACCTTTGTGCTTCTGATCGGTATGGAGCTAGCATTACTTCCTTCAGTGAGTATACCCCATTCATCTGATTCACCAGTAACTTAGAGTTACCTCTTATCTCCGCACGCGTGACTCCGCTTGCTTAGCTATTGACAGCCCTATGAGGAAGGCTTCATACTCTGAGTTGTTGGTGCATTCAAGTCCACCAAGGAGTATGAGAATACTTCCCAAGTTGGAGATACTATTACCACGCCCGCTCCTCCAGTATTACTGCTAGGGGTAGTAGAGCCATCAAAATACAAGAGCCACACTTCTTCTTCCAAAACAGAGATGTCTGGAAATTTTCCAAGAACATCCTCGTGGAGCCCTGTAGTGCCTTCTCCAGGGAATGCTGCTAGTAAGTCCGTGACTTCTTGACCCTTGATAGCTCTAGGTGACGTACATGTTATGTCCAGCTCTGACATTTGGAGAAGCCACTTGCCTGTCCTTCCCGTCAAGACCGGTTTTGAAAGTAAAAACTTTGCAGGATCAGATTTAGACACGAGTATCACCTTGTTGGATAGTAGGTAATGTCTAAATTTTTGAATGGAATGGATCAAAGCTAAACATGCTTTCTCCGATTTGGGATATATGAGTTCAGGATCTCTTAATATTCGGCTGCAATAGTATATGGGACGTTCGATTCCCTTATCGTCTTCCTGAGCGAGTAGAGCCCCTACGGCGGTGTCACTGAAGGCGGTGTAGAGACACAACGGCTTCCCTTGTACAGGAGACTTCATGATGGCTGGAGATGATAGTATTCGTTGAATCTTTCGAAAAGCTTCCTGCTGGGTTGCAGTCCAAACGAAGCTGGCTCCTTTCTTCAGTAAGGGGGTGAATGAGGCGGTAAGTTGGGCTAGACCAGGTATAAAACGTCGAATGTAGTTCACCTTGCCCATGAAACTCTGGAGCTCCTTCACAGTTCGTGGAGGCGGCATTGTGAGGATAGCCTGAGTCTTGGACGGGTCTACCTTTATTCCTTCTCAGTCACTTGGAATCCCACTTAATTTACTCAAGAGACACCGAAAGCGCATTTCAAAGGATTCATCTTCAACTTGTATTCTCGACATCTCTCAAACACTTGCCGTAAGACGTTGGTGTGATCTCGCTCGAGCCTTTGACTTGACCACGATATCATCTACATAGTCTTCTACTTGTTTATGCATCATGTCGTGGAAGATTGCCGTCATAGCACGTTGATACGTTGCACCGGCGTTCTTTAAACCGAATGGCATAACAGTATAGTAAAAATTTCCAAGAGGGGTTCGGAAGGTCTGTCTTACTTGCATCGTGCTCATACATCCTTATCTCGATTGTAGCCGCCAGTAACCATCCATGAAGGAGAACATGCCGTGTCCGTCTGGTGGCGTCTACTAACATGTCGATGTTAGGCGGAGAGGAAAGTCGTCCTTGGGGCAAAGATCTGTTCAAATCTCTGAAATCCACGCAACACCGAATCCACCCGTTTTTCTTCTTTTTACGACCACATTAGCTAACCCGGGTCGGATGATGAATAGGTCCGATAAAGCCAGCAGCTAGCAACTTTTGAATTTCGTTTTGATTTGTTCTTCCACTTCGTGTCTGAATTGCCTCGGAGATTGCTTGATTGGCTTGGATCCAGGTATGACATGTAAGTGGTGAGTTATCAATTTTTCGTCTAGACCCGGGCATTTCCTCGTATGTCCAGAAAACACATCTTGGTACTCCTTGAGTAGTTGGACAAGATTTGCACGTTCATCTACGGACATAGTCGAACTGATAGAGACAGCTCGGGAGATTCTTCATTCCCGATGTTAACAGTCTCGAGCTCGTCGGTTTGTGGAGCCGGTGCCATCTTGTAGCGCTGCGGAGCGTCCAATACCTCCTCTTGTGTTTCGTCGTTCTTGCAGCATTCAATTGGGCGGAGAGACTGGGTGCCAGTCTCTCCTGCTAATTGATAACAGCGGCGCCGGTATATTGTCTTTCACTTCTGATCACGGTTTGCCTCGAAAGTGCGTTCTCTTTTGGTGTGAGCATGGGTTGAAGCTTCACCGGATAAAGATGGACGCCTCATCGGGAAGGTGTGTCGTGGTGCTTAGCCCCTGACGATGCAAGTCGGTCTTCTTTTCTCGATTAAAGCCCACGTGGGTAGTGGGGTGCACAGACTTTGTCCGACCTTCCTCATGGAGTTTATTTTGGCTCGAATCAGTTCCACTCAAAGATATTGGTGCGTATGGAGACAATGATGCAGAATACGGATGACTTCCTCATTTAGCATGGTCTTCGTGCATTGGTGATATGTCAAGGGATGACCTTATTGTCATGAAGCCACGGTCTCCCTAGTATCATATGGTAGTCCGGCTCTTTTCTATGACTTCAAATTTCACTTTTGACTGAACGGGTCCCACTGATAAATTCAGATTGACATACCCGTATGTGCTGGTCTGGTTTCCTTCGAAGTCCGTCATTGTGGTGGGCTGCCGCTGCAATCTTGCATGGGCTAACCTTGGTTGTACCGAGAGTCTTTGAGAGTAATCACATTCGAAGATGCTCCTGTGTCGATGAGGGCCCTCCTCGAACTCGAATCCTTGATGCGTGCGGTAACATGTAGGGCCCGACAGACCTTCCTCCGCCATCATGTCGCCTTCTCGTAAATGTAACATTATTTACGTATGTTTCCGATGCGGTTAGGACTTCGGACGAGAAGGAGTCGTGTACGTCAAGAGCTATTTTATTAATTGCAAAGAAACGTCTCTGCCCGTTGATTCTTCGAGAGGTGCAAGAGTTCACACAAGCTTTCCACTAGAGATGCCGCTTCCTGATCCACTGGTCTCTGGTTCGTAGTAAAACCGTTGATCTGAGGGGAATTAGTCCCCGGTGTAAAGGTCTCCTAACGCTCATCTCGATGTCATCTTGATGAGGAGATCAAGTATGTGCCGTTATCGCTTCTTTGACTAGCTCCTTGTTCTTCGTGTGAATCTCCCTGCACTGTGCTAGTTCTCTTAATGTTGGAAATCTCCTCGATCATGCCGCCGATACACCGTTAGGAGGAGGGGTATCTCCGTTGGAGGAATCATCGAGATTTGAGACTTTGAGGCGGTCCTAAGACCAACCATATCGAAATTGATTGAATGGTATTGGAGAAATTGACTTTACAACCGAGAGATTAATCTCCCACTGTGGTCGCCAATTGTTTATGGGTGAAAACTATTTCTGCCGGTTTTGGTAATTTGGGGTGTGTGGATGAGAAATGAGTCTAAACCTTAAACAAATGCACTACACGGAGTGCTTGTAGATTCGAGAAATCAATCTGTGCAAATCCTGCCCAAGAAATTGCCGTTCCCGGATTTGTTTTGGTCACAAAGTGAAGGAGATGGGGTTGATCTTAGGGAGGGAAGCGAAGAAGGTGTTGAGATTGTGAAAGTGTTGGCTATGTATGACTTGTATCGTATCAAGTGGAACGCTTGCAGGATGTAAGCTATCGGGCCCGGTGTTTGGATACGATTGTATCAACACTTGCCTCTGTTGTCTTGACTTGTTCTTGTTGTTTGGAAATAGGGAGGAGAACCTATTTATACAAGTCATTTGAGCCTTATTCACGTCTCTCATGGGAAGTGGAGGAAGTGGAGTGATGGAGTAGTGGAGTTGTGTGTTAGTGTTACACGACCCGCCTTGCCCACTTCTCCTGTCATCTCTAACCGTCCATGACTTCCGACACGTTCTTGTGATGGCGCGTTGCACGCCGCACGTTGTAAACCGCCGCACCAATACCCCAGTATGTACCCCCAGTTTGTGACATGATTGATGTCTCGAGTGTGTGGATCGTGGGACCCATAGAAATCAGCATGTAATGCTCGATTAAATAACTAAGTTATTTAGGAAGTTGATACTGTGAAGTATCGTGTATTCTATGTGTATCGCATCATGATGTGGTAAAGTGACGGGTGGTTATCACCATGACGCCTCACCGACCAATTAACTCCCGACCGGGGTTGTATAACCAAGCGGTGAAGTTGACGAACGAGGTGATCTTTGAGACACTCATCTCGCACCGTTGATGGAATTAGGGTTTTTTTGAAGAGGTGCGCAAGCATCACTCTTCACTTGGTCGAATCCAAGCTTGGGATACAATTTTGACAGCCGATCGTGCATGTGTGTAGACGACATGACAAAGTGTAGGCGCCCATATCTCATTGTCTCGTGAAAGTGTGATCCGGGCCACTCAATTTGTCCTAACCCGAAGTTGAGTGGTCGAGATTGATTTGCAACATGTGTCTCCGTGCCGCAAAAGCCGCGCATCATGCTAATTTTGGGCGCGCGTTCCAAGACGACCAAGCTTGGTCTGGTCTTGGCCGATTAGCCCTAGCGTGCATACGGTGGGATGGTGTATATACATGTATTTCATCGTCCCATAGAAACGTGATCTAAGCCACTCAATTTGTCCTAAACTTGAGCGGTCGAGATCAATTTGTGGTTGGGAAGTTTGACCACGCCTAGCTTGGGCGCGCGAATCAAGGTGTACATCCAAGTTTGGTCTTGGCCGATCGGGTGTGGAGATAGGTGGGCCCACAAAGTGATCGTGTTGGTACTTACACGACCTGCTTAATCTATTCTCGGACCCTTCATTCGTGCGGGGAGAAAATGGACGCTGGCGTGATCGCGACACAAACCCTAATTAGGTTTTGCCGGCCGTGTGTCATACCCAGTTTGGGACGCACGAATAAAGATGACCAACCATAGTTGGTCTTGACCGATCAGTCAGGTATGTAGGCGGGCCCACAGTGTTTGTGTTGACATGGTCTGGGCTCTTTGAATCTACATCTACACCCTCCATCTATGCCTGCGAAGATGAATGGTTAAGACTGTTTTTGCGATACATGTAATGTGTCGTAAACCCTAATTTAGGGTTTTTCGTCCATACTGCTCTGGTTTGGACGGTTTGGCAAGGGAGACCGACCATGCGGGCCCGCGTTGGGTCGGTAGTGAATATTCCAATACCGCTTGGGGTCATGGATTCAATCTAAGCCATCCAATCATGCTGGTGAAGTTGGATGGTCGTGATCGTTTCTGAGACTGATTTGGTCAGTTCAGGTTCAAATATGCTCAATCGGGCTAGTATAACACACCGAGAGTCGTAGCCTGTATGGGTATTTCGTACATGCTTCATTATTAAAGCTTGGAGATTCGTGTTGCTCTGCCGAGAACAACACTCGGTCGTCATGCCACACCGTAATGAGTACAGAAATACGAGGTGGTAAATTCACGGGGGTATATGGGATTGTTGCTACATGCTCCAACCTGGATGAATTTTGTGTATTTAATTCACAGAATGCTGGGATTATTGCCACATGCTCTATTCTAAGTGAATTAGTAAAGTGGAGAAGTATTCATCGCTTATCAATGGCTTTATCCTTTGCAGGATGTCAGCGCATAATTTTGGCCTTTACAATTTTAGCCTTAAATGAAAATCCACCATCAACACATACTAAATTCATTGCCGTAATTAAGTACTAGCATCGTATTCATACATATTTCAATGTCGGAACTCACTGAAACTCAACTGTTTGAGTTAGGGTTCGCGATTCTAACCTAAACCCACTGCTGTAAATCGATTCAAACACTTATAAACTAGTTAAAAATCACTTACCTTCTCACAGAAGCCATTTTTACGAGAGGTTGATTGTCCGAGTTGTCTTCTTCTTCTTCTTCTTCTTCAAGAGCAATCCGATTGATTCTTTCTTCTTGTTTTTGTTGAGAAATTGATTTTGATTGCGGATTGCGGATTGGGATTGGGTTTCTTTCGTGGCGGCATGGTTATAGAATAGGGTAATCGACGAAGAAATTTTTGAATCGATGATTAATCGACGATGAAGAAGATGAAGAATTATTTTTTTTTTGAAACCCCAACCTACGAGTGTGTCGGAACTAAATGGGGGGATATGAATTGGTTTTTCATCATAAGTTTTAGATTTTTATTTTTGGGGAAGGGTAGTATAGTCTTTTCATATTATTTTTAATTAACGAAAGGGTATTTTAGTATTTTTCACCCCCAAAAAACACCCCTTAGCAGACACTATTGGTTGGGGGAAGTAATTTATATCCCCCAATTAGTTCAAGTATCCCCCAATCGCGCGTTCTTAATAAACCCAAACAGTAATGAATTTGGGATATCTTTTTCTAACAAAGTTATACGTTCCTTTAAGAATGAGCATATTCTAGCACATATAACACTACCGTCTATTACTTTGAAAATTAACCAATAAAATACCTGGCTACCTGGCCAAATTGGGGTATACCCAGATTAATTGGGGTATACCCAGATTAATTGGGGTATACCCGATTTTAAGTTGACTCTTTTTAAGGGCTAAGGGAGAGTCCTAATGGGTGAAGTTACTAAACTACACTTACCCTTTATAATTCTTATCAACCTAATCAGTTATCATTTTCATGTCTTCTTCTTCTCCTACACAAAACCATACCGGCTCTCCATCACACCACCATCAAAACTCGTCGATTCGAAAATTCCGATTAATCTTCAAACATGGAACCGCTGAGGCCTAGTCGTATGAAAAAAACAAATAGAAAACCCAATGAATTTAACCCTGGATTTGCAAATTTGGTTCAAAACAAAGTGAGTAGAAAACCCGTTGAAGAAGAAGAAATCAACGCCGCTCAAACTGAAGAAATTGCGCGATTAAGAAAGTAAGGGCCTACTTAAACTCACTCCAGTACTTCAATTTCATGTTTGCATGTCGAATTAGGTCAAAAAAATCGAATTTGTGAATTTGCAGTTATTTAGCCGGAAGGGTTTCCAATTCACGACCTTGCCGACTTTTCATATTTAGGGTTGGCCCTAACAAGCTCTTAGGTTGAAGATCTTGCCGGCTGTTGAATAGTTGTAACTGATTTTTACAGGGTCGGCAAGGTATTCAACCTTAATACCTTGCCGGCGATATAAGTTTTTTTAGTCGGTGAAGTTATAATTTTTTAGCTGCTTGGCGGTGTGTTTTGAAAATAGCTTGTGTCTCCCTGATGCTAAAATCATAAAGTCTAATGGTATTTGAATACCACCTGCCGACCGTATTTTAGCCGGAATTGTATGAGTTATAGACCCTTCCGACTAATTATGTGCAAAATCGTTGTGTCTATTGTGTTCATGGTTGTTATAAGCCGGCAGGTTATTTGAATAAGAGCCTGCCGACTATATTTACGCCGGGGTGATTATATTGTCGACCCTACAGACTATTTTTCCATCGGGGTGATTATATTTGTCGACCCTGCCGACTGTTGATTTTTTTTTTAATTATTTTTGTTCAGGTTGGCAAAGGGAAAGAAGAAAAATGTTACTCCTCCTTCAAGACCTCCTCGTGTTGGTGATAAACTCTTGACTGCAACACATAAAGGCAGTGACGGATGTGGGGGGTGGCTTAGGTAGGCTACAGCCCCCCCAAAGTTTGGAAAAGCTTGCTTAGGCAAGCCTAATTGTCCAAAAGTTATTGATTAGCCCAGGATAAATTTTCTAATTAGCCCATTAGTACGACATATTCACATGATTTCTTCTGATTTTGATTAATTCTTTTGAAGTATGTCATTTTATGTTTAGGTTAGTACTTAGAAATTGGAGTCAACAATAGAACTTACCCCCACTCCACCACAACCTGATCAATTTAGGTCATGTTGTTTCCAAATATTTACCCAAATTTGGCCCATGTATAAACTACTCCTTTTTTTAGGTCATGGAGTAAAAATTAGCCCAATATCAAAATATATGTTAACATGATGTTTTCTTCCCATCTCCTTTTTTTATTTTTGCAATAACAAAAAATTGATGTTTAAATGTCCTGATGCTAATGATTTGATTTGAAAGCCATACAAATATATAGAAATAACATTTAAAAATTTCGGGCGGCCTTCGGCCGCAATTTTATATAATAATACTAATTTTAATATACACGTTGTTTGCTCAATTTAAAATATTGTTAAATAGTGTGTAGCGTATTTCTCATTGTAAATAATTTTCAGGTATTTAGACTAGTACAATCTTGGTGTACGAAAAAAAATAGCCCACCCGGGCATAAAATCCTGGATCTGTCGCTGCATAAAGGGGCATTTTTTGAGCCGAGAACGCTGAAGATTCGTGAACAGAATGATTCTCAACCACCACCGGAAGCAAGTGATTCAGATGAAACTCCATATGAAGACCAATCAATTCCATCTGGTAGAAGAGGTAATGATGATGATGATGTTGAAAGAACTCCTTTCTTTGAGGAGGTAACAATGATGATGATGATGGTGATCAAGACATGCCACCTGTTGGAGGAGGTAATGATGATGGTGATAACAATGACGGAGATAAAGATAAGGATAGAGTAGATGAAATTGTTGAAGAGGAAGAGGAAGAAGAAGAAGGTGGAGAAGAAACGGGTAATAATCAACAAACTCAAGCTAATGATCGGCAAACCCAAGCCGCAACTACAAATGCAACCTAAAGAAGAAAGAGGGTTATCACTAAACCATCTGATTCCCACATGCCTCCCTCTCACTTGAAGGTTACACTGAAACCAGGTGAGCCTCCACGGGGGACCCAGAAGATGGTGGAGATGTTCTTTTTGGATACAAAGACTCATGGGCATGTGAAATCCAAAATACTGTCGTAAGTAATCTCAATCCGTCTTTGTTTTTTATTTAAGTGCATCTATCTTAAATTTTCTTCAAGTGTTTGTATTTCTTTTCATTTTGTGTTTTTGGTATTTAGGATCACAAGCATGCTATCTGTCTCTTGAGGCGCCAAACTTCAAACACTGTAATTAAGAAATGGCCACTTGATATAGAATGTGACGAGGTGCAAGCGATTGTCAAGAAATCCGGGTTGTGGCCTGCGGTGGAGAGTTCAATTGTTGAGTATGATAGAGTTACCGTATCTGCATTCGAGAGGTTCTACGGAGAAACTGATACAATGTTATTCCTATTCGGTGAGATGGCGATAACTCCCGATGATGCTCATCAAATTCTAGGCCTCTAGGTTGAGGGAAAATCAATCACTGATGCCTACGATGATGGCATTTCTTGGTCAAAGATCTTCGAATTGACCAAAATTTTGTTCGATTGGGATCAGATTGAGACGGAGTCTATGCTTGTGATGAAGGAAGGTCATCTAAGCAAAAGTTTAATCGAAGAAGTTGAGGGACACATTCTTTGGGACCAAGAAAATCTATGACGAGGAGGGAAGGGTGGACTTGGTGCGAATCAATTCTACCACGTCAGCTTATTTGCTAAACGTCCCGGGAAAATGTATCTTCCCCGACAGTTCCGGAAGCTTGGTCGACTGCAAGTATATTCAACTATTGCATCCCCTTGATCAGATGCATAAGTATTCTTGGGGTACTGCGATGGTCGCCTTCTTGAACAATGAGTTGACAAAGGCTTCAAGGGCACTCACTGCGCAAGTTAACGGAAATCTATGGCTCTTCTAGGTAATTTTATGTCTAAATCATTTATATTTGCAAAATGCTTGTAAGATAAGATTCTTACTAAACTTTGTGTTTGCATAGGTTTGGGTATATGAGCACTTCCCTACTTTGGTGAAAGTCAACCCCCACGTCAAAGCGAACACTAAAATTGCGATTAATAAGTCAAGAGGACAGAAATACAGTTTTAGTGGTGCTCAGGATAAGGATATACCGCAACAGCTTATCAACATGCGAATCGCCTTGGACAAATTGATCAAGGATGAGGTAATATTTGATCCATATCGAGATGCTAGAAATGAAGGTTTAATCCAAAGGAGAGATGATGTTGCATTCTACTACGGTCCCTTGTTGTACCCCCATGGATTTTCAATGTACGATCCACATCGGGTAATGCGACAAGTGGGTTACGTCCAAGAAGAACCCCATCCCAGTGATGATCCGTTCTTTAAAGTAGAGAGGGCAGGGTGCACCACATCCCAAAAAAGTATTGACGTCCGTTACGCTCCACCACCAGGTAAATCTCATTAGAACGGAAGATGTGACCGTAAAAGCGATACGAGTCTTTTGGACGAGGTGACCGAAGGTCATAAAGATCATGAAAATTACATGCCGTGGTACTTGGGTTTTGCTCGTCCTGATGTGATTAGGGAACAGATCTGTTGAACAATCGGCTCGTAAGAGGAAGAACTTTGTAAGTACTTTAGAGTTGCTCTTATTATTTTAAGATTACATTATCGAATTAGTCTATTAATTGTTTGTTGTTTAATTGAAAATAAAAGGAGCATTTGAAGACCCTTGTGAAGATGATGTGTTGCGCGAGAGAAAGAGGAGAGCCTTTGTCGATTGAAGAGCAAACTAAGCACATTGACTATGCTAGCAATGTTGACAATGAGGATGCCAAGAATTGTTCCAAACAAGCTAATATTGAACTAAAGAGGGGAAGCACAAGCCAAGAGAGAAGCACAAGCCAAGATGAATGCTGAAAAAAAGAGGGCTCGTACCCGTGGTGGTGGTAGTGGTAGTGGTGGTGGTCGTGAAAATGCTAAACGGGGCCCTCATGGTCGTGGTCGTGAATGAATGCATTTCTAGTATATTTTATTATGTTGTGGTAGACAAATGTTAAGGTTAATGGTTGGACAATTGTTTTTTTAAGGTTTATGGGACATATGTTTTTGTATTTTAGACAAATGTTGGATTTCTAGTTGTTGAATGAATGGTGTTTTTAGCTATGATAAGTTTCAATAATTCCGCTGATGTGGTATTGAGTAGATGTTTTGTTAAGTTACATTGCAGCGACTAAACCAGGGTAGGAAAGGTTGTGAATCGCCAGATCGCTGCCCGACGATGCGAAATAGTGTAGTTACCAGGGTCGGCAAGGTAAGAAAATTACTACCTTGCCGACGGTATAACAGTCGGCAATGTATTAAATTATCGACCACATCGACTATGTGTAGCAGAAAATGACCTTCTCATGATGTCTAAAATCACAAGGTCGGCAGGGTTATAAAATTAAGACCTTGCCGACTAAACAAAAGCCGGCACTCTAGTGACCAAATACCGTGCCGACTATATGTAGCAGAAAATGAACTTCTCCTGATTCCTAAATTCATAAGGTCGGTAGGGTAAGAAACTTACGACCCTGCCGACGGTTTGTTAGTCGGCATATTGGGGAAACAAGAACCTTGCTCATTGAGTTCAAAATTCAAATTTTTGCAAGTACAATTGCATTGATTGACTACCATAACGGCCAAATTTGGGCACCATCCTATAAATACACTAGTTCTCCCTACAAAACAACACACACCTAGTTCCATATACTCTCCAAATCTCACATCATTATATACTCTTTCTAACTCTCCCAATACCTCTACATACAAAGCAATGGCATCATTTGATTCAAATGAAGATCTATCCATCACCAAAGCATGGTATGCGGAAACTCGGGTTAGAAATCAGTCCTCCGTAAGGGTGGATGCCGTAACCTTTTGGGTTATGGTATACAATAAATATAGGCAAGAGCTTGGGAATCCTAATGGAAGAAGTGTTCAACAAGTGCATGATAGGCACCTAGTCATCGAAAATGCGATACTTGCTTTTTTAGCTATCAAAAAACGGATTTTGAACGCTACCCACTTTAGCTACTCCATTAAACAATTTGTAAGTATTTTTGTGGTTTATTTTACGTGATCCATGTTGTTTGATCTTCCTACTAAACACCACTAACAAAGTAAGTTTGTGTTTTATTTTTGTAGCATGAAGTCGTCAAAGCACGCTACTTGGAGGAAAAGGGGGAAGCATTCGCATTCGATGAAAGTTGTCAATTCATGGTATCCAAAATCCCGGAGTATGCCCCGGAGATGATGGAGGGTGTATCGTCGTCGGATTCCTCGGATGAAGATTGATGGCTTTAGAAGTTTTTGTGTAGGTTTTGTGGGTAAATCTCTATGTACACCCTCACGAGACTATAACTCGTCCACTAGGGTCGCCTAGGGGTTCAAAGGCTTGATGCACATGCTAAGTGCATTCGTTATTCCGACGACAAAGAGTTAGATTTTATGTTTCAATCAATGTAGTAACAAAAATTGCATGAATAAAGTGAATTACATCTTCCTAAAATCTGTTTTCTTTTGGGTATAGTCAAATGTCGGCAAGGTAGTAAGATTACTACAAAGGTCATGACTATAACTTAGCCGGCAAGGTCGAAGTTAAATAGATGTCGACTAAAGGTTAGCCGGTAATAGGTAAAAAATCAATAAAATGCTAACTATTGAAGTATTTACAACAGTCTACTGTGTGTCAAAAATAATACAGTCGGCATCTTCTTCATTCATAGACCTTGCTGGCCAAATATGGTCGGCGTTTTCTTCATCCGTACACCTTGCCGGCCAACCTTTAGTCGACACCTTATTCAATCGTCGACTGCGACTTTTCACATTTTCGAAACTGAAAGTGTTGATCGAAATCGAACTCATAAGACAAAAGTTTTAATTTACTGAATTCATTATTTCAAAATTTTAATCTAAACACAATTAATTAACCTAATCAGAAATTTTTAGTGTTAATTAAACAAGGGTATATTAGCCATTTAGAAAATACATGGTTAAGGGGTGGCTTGTTTTACTTCAAAATGACCCAGGTTTTGTCTCATTAAGTATACCCCAATTAATCTGGGTACACCCCAATTTGGAAAGGCTAAATTGGAGCCTAGACCAATTAATTTGGGCCTACGACTACAGGACACAAAAAAGGTCATTGAAAGGTAAAAAAGAACACCCCTTAGAGCAATTCCTATGGAATGAACAAACCTAGAGTTTGTTCATTTTGATCCCACTATGGGATGAACAAACCAACAAACGCGGATGTTCAAATGAACAAATTAGTTCATTTGAACAATGAGACACTCCAACAAAGCGCTGCGTCATAAAAATGGCGCGCGCCATATAAAATAACTCGCGACAAATCTTCTTTGACGCCCGCGTTTTCCATGAAAACGCGTTTTTTGAACTTGGCGCCAGAGATTTGGGTTATGTCGCTGAGTTCATAGTATGAGCGCCACCAGGTATTCCCATCCTGCTTCCCTTCCCCTATAAATTCAGTTCGTCTGGAGACTTATACTCACACCTTACTTATATTCAGAATGGAGGGCCTGCTTCCTCGCCTGATGGAACTCCAGGTAGTCAGGATCAACACAATAGTAATCTAGATGTTAACACCAACCGCAAGAGAAGAAGAGTAGGTGGTGTGAATTCCGCAAAATGAGAGAGACGCAGCCCAACGAAAGCAGCGGAAGGAGGTTCAAGCGAGTTCAACTATGCTGATCACAAGCAAATGGAGATGCAGATGGAGGCATATAGAGTGAGAGATGATAGACACATTTTTGTGTCTAATTTGATCTCAATACTATATATTGTTAGTGCTCGATATTGTACTAATTATGGTTTTTTGTGTGTTTGTAGGTATTTTTGGCCAATAAACATTTTTGGAAAATTCAGCTCGAAAAGTTGCTAAAGGCACCCGGAGGACACATGTTATTCGGACTCGCAGTTTTGGATATGGGGTAACCTATTACTATGGGGCACTCCACTGACTAAGGGGCACACTAGCTACTATTTGCACCCCAGGACATCCACCTGTTATTCGCACACTGTGACAGGATAAGGGGAGGTCATCTTCCCAAACTCAAATTAAGTTTTGACGGAAATTTTATTGTTTCACGGCGAGAATTAGGGTTGGATTTTGAAGGTTTTGAGAGAGATTCAATCGCGGATTTTGGCTTGGATGGACCTGTTAGAGCATAACAGGGATGGTATGGTAGTTTGGATCAACTAGATTTGGCTAGATAATCAAGTTTCGGATTAAACAGGCTCTCGGGTTTTTGGTTCGAAACAGAGAAGATTCTGTTGGAGAATTGCGGGATGTTTGGTTGGAGTTTTTGTCGTAGTTTGATTGGGAATATCCTGTTGTATCAAAACAGGGCTGGTAATTGTCGTGGAATGGAAGAAAGTGGAAGTTTCCATATTTATCTCATAAAACAGGGCAGTGAGAGTATCGGGTTCTCTTTCTTTTATTGGAGGAGTTTCGATTAGAATTGAATTGGTAATCGTTGATTGAGATAATACAGGGCAGGTGACGTGTTTAGTTTCGGTAAAAATGGAAAGGAACGTGCAAATACACGGAAACGGAGTGAAGAAGTTTTTTCGGATTTATCCGATTATATCTTTGGAAAGATTGTGTGTTTAACTCTTCACTAGACTTGTTCAAACACGACATTGGAGTGTGTTTACCTGCCACAGACGCGTGAACGAGAATCAAATCCCGTAACATGGTAAGAATAAAAGGAAAAAATATTCCCGAGAATAATCCCTTGATGGCGAAGATTTCAAGCATTGATTACGAGTTATTACGGTTCTGTTGGGTATAAAAGAGTGTCTTGGGGATCATAGAGAGGGATGGAGAGTTAGGGAGAGATACAGAGCATCAACAGATCGTGAAAATCAAGTTACAGAATTATTTTCTGCTGTTGCTGCACCAAGATCACGAAGAACATAAGACGCACGTAAGACAGATCGTTCATGCTACAAAGAAACGATCGCAAGCGTGGTCGCAGAGCTACAACAACAACAACAAGTTCATCGTTATCGTTCTGCGTAAAGTGTTTTGCAACAATTATAAATGTTGCAAACACCCGATTTTAATTATTTTCTCCCATTTTTCATCATTTGTAAACACTTTGAGCAATGAAATCAACTTTTGAGTGTGTTTCCAACATGATGAGCTAAACCCATCCTCCGGGCGACGGAGGAAGCCATTCTTTCAAGAATTATGTGGTAATATTTACTTTATTAATTTATGCAATATTTTTATATGATTAATTGCATTGATAGGTAGCATATTCCGTAGAATATTCCGTGGTAGGTAAAAAGTAACTTTTGTACCGGTAGCATATTCCGTAGAATATTCCGTGGTAGGTAAAAAGTAACTTTTGTACCGGCATGGTTTTTTTTGGTTGAAGACAATGCCGGCTTGTATTTCAAAATGGGAGATATTGTTGGCCGGCATGGACGTAGTATGAATACTATGCCGGGAATGGTGCTGCCGGCATTGTATTCATACTACGTCTATGCCGACACCGAGCTATTTCAGTTGCAACAATGGTGGATTCAAAGGAAAAAAAAAAAAACAAATTTTCAACACATTGGCACCTTTACCTGAGTATTGTGAGTGCTTGTATGTTGAACTAGTTTACTCTCTTGGGTTGGTTCTTCACGAAACACTTCATGCTCATAAAAATCATGATCCAAGGGTGTTGGTTCCACAAACACTTTCAATTGTGAGTTGTTGTCATTAGCAGAAGATTCAAGATATGCTCCTTGTTGAAGTTCTCCTAAATTTTTTTCCCTCCTTCTACTCTCACCTCACTCACCCAAATACAAATAAAAATACACACTAATCATTTAACAAATACTTAAAAAATTTCCTAATTATAATTAAACACTAAACCTGATTAGTGAGGGATAAATATGGAATTAATTAAATAATTAGATAAGAGGTGACCCCGATTTGATATTTAAATCCAATTTTTGTTTTTTTCCTCTATCCCCGATTAGTTTAAGTATCCTCGATCGCGCGCTCTTTATTGAAACAACGTCACCCAAAGTACGAGATATTAAAATTAAAATGAAATAATTATGGTTAAATTCTCAAAGATTCAAAAACCAAAAATCCTTTTAAGCACCTCGTGGGAAACATACAATGATGATGATCACCTCACCATACTACTTTTCTTTCCAAAATATCAAAAATCAATCTCACTCACCAACACTAGTCAATTATTCCGCCACATGGACTATATCCACGTATACACACATATCCCCTGGACATCACCGAACCCCAAACATTCTTAATACGCAACAAAATTTTCCTCTTCGCCCTCTCTCTCAGTCTCTCTGTCTCGAGAAAAAGAAGGCCGGATTTCAGTCCAGAACTCGGTCGGAATTACAGTTTCTGCGTGTAAAACCGGTGTAAGAATCCGATCAGATTATTACATCCATCACCGGTAAATCCGGTGAAATCCAAAATCAGTAGAAAAAAACTAAAAAGGTTAGCCCTTAACTTCTTCTCTTTTATCTTTTTGCTCTAAAATAGATGAAAGATTAAAATCCCCAAATTGCTAAATTAGGGTTTATGTAATTCGAATATTTACTTTTCTTCTTGTTTCAGTAATTGTGAAGTTATTAGGTCAACATCTGTATATTGTGAAGTCAAATCAGTGGACCAATGAATTGAATAATTGTGGTTATTAGAGAGAGAGATGAATGTAAGTCATCCTTCTGTTCATCCAATAGAAATTCGTCCAGATACTGGGGGTGGTGTTGTTGTTGGTGGTGGTGGTGGTGATGATGAAAATGCTGGACCTAGAGTAAGGATGAGAGATATACAAGGGATGCCCGGTACTCTTCTCGGCCTGTCGTTGCGTTTATGTCAGTTCGCTTTTGCTGTTGTTTCAGTCTGTATTATGGCTTCCACAAGTGATTTCATATCTGTCACAGCCTTCTGGTAACTATAAACAAGTCATTTATGTTTCATTTAGAATTTGATAATCGTTGTATGTCTAATATATCAGTTAACTGAGGCATGTTATTCACTTGTTCGTAAAGCTGTTAGGTAAAATTGAAACTAAACTTTGCAACTTGGGTACTATTTGGTTATGGAAAGATATTGTTACCAAGCAACTAGATTGTTATCACACTTATTGACATGCTAAAATGATTTCTTAACTCCAATTTAGGTTGAGAATTGCCGTACAGGTTCACTAAATCTTGAATATCGTAAGATATGACTAAGGTGAAAACTTAGGTTCTGCTAAGTGTGCCAATCACTGCGTTATGAATTATAATTGGATGGTGTGTATCTTTTTTTTTTTTTTCTTTTCTTTTCTTCCCTATTGGTTGCCTTTCAATTAGTGGTGATCAAAGAGAGTTTCTCATGATGATACGAAATGATATATGAACTAACAAACCAGAAGAGACACTCCATGTAGTATTTCCTTTTATAGATACTATTAGATGGCATTAATCGATTTAATTCTGTCTAGGTTGAGAATTTCTGTTGATAAATTGCTTTAAGTCACTCGACCGAAAGGAGGATGACTTGCTAATCTAGCATATGCATTTCTTGGGAAAGTATTTGTGTTATTATTGGATTTTTCAGTTTAGTTTTTGATTTTGTTAGGTGAGCGTTGAGCTGTTGATGATGTCAAAAGCATGTTTTGTAAGTCATAATATAACTAATACTCAATGTTTCCAACTAAGAGTTATAATAGCATTTATTCCCGTGGAATATTCTTGGTTGAACTTTGAAAATATGCCTGCGGCATATAAATTAAAATACCCATACCTTTGGCTCTGAGAATGTTCACATCTGAAAGTGAACCATTAGCAGCATTACAAGTTTTACGCTTACGTCCCCCGAATCTAAAGAGTTGGTGGTAACTTGTTCACTAGTGGAATGCATTTTGTTTCTGAATTGTATACTGGTTGTAAAAGGTGTATAAGGAGAACTATGTTTGTTTATATGATAAGACGTTACATATCTGATTTTTTTTCTTTGCTAAACATGATTTATTTGTTCAGCCTTCGGTTAGCACTTAAGTCAGTGCTCGAGAAACGCATCTCTAGTGTCGGGTAATGAAGGATAGGACTGAAGACCCATATTGGCTTGTAGTTGGGGCAGTGTCTCAGAAATTATACCCGGGCTTTATAGTTTACACATACACTTAATGATCGTGTTACATTACCCACACTGCGAGAATGAGATACTGTCTGCCATCTAATGGGAAGGCCTCTCTAAATCCGTAAAAAGAGAAGGACGTTGACTATGTTATGATCATGAGGACATTTTTGGCTCATGGACTAATGACGAGACCTTAGAAGAATGTCTTAGGAAGTTTGTGATTTACAATTTCCTTTTATATGAATAGATCTTAAGAATCGTGGGTTCCATACTCACCAGAATGAAAAGAGCGTGACATAATTATGAGTTAAGTTGCCTAAGTGAACAGTAGGATAGTAATAAGCTCATCTTGGTCCAATTCAGTCGTGTTTTTTGTCTTTGAATTTAACATTTCCTCACTTAATGCTTTCTGCTTTTCAATTAATTTAAGTCATAATTGGTGTCTTATTGTTTGTGAACTCGCAAAGATTTGGTGTTTTTGCTGTCTGCTATCTCATAATATGTTGCTTTGTCTATGCCAGCTACCTTGTTGCAGCAGCGGGATTACAAAGCTTGTGGAGTTTATCCTTGGCAATAGTTGATATATACTCCATTCTTGTGAAGCGCTGCTTGCGCAATTATAGGATTGTCAGTTTGTTCGCCATTGGAGATGGGGTAAGAAATTCTGTGCTCGTTATCATGAATACACATAACTTTCTGATTATAAGTGTTTCTGATTCATGTTCCCTCATTATCATCTCTGGCTTCGCTCTTCTATTGGGTGCCTTTTTCTAATGGACTTGTGTTTTTGATTGCAGCTCACATCGACATTAATATTTGCTGCAGCCTCTGCATCAGCAGGTATTACGGTCCTTATCAGTAATGATCTTGGTTTATGTGCACAGAACCACTGTGCGAGGTTTGAGTTGGCAACAGCCATGGCCTACCTCAGCTGGTTTGTAGTCACCCCGTCATTTATGTTGAACTTCTGGTCATTGGCATCAAGATGACGACCAAAATTAGAACGCTAGAAAAAGAAGCCGAGTTTCTAGAAACAATCTAGTTGTGGATTTGTTGTTGAGGTTTCTCTTTTTTTGTAATGATAGATGAATATTTCCATTTGTGGATACAGTTTCTCAAAAAACGATAATTGGATGTGCATAAATACTAAAACGCAAGTATAAATTAATTGGATGTGCATAAATACTAAAACGCAAGTATAAATTTTCCGTGAACTGTATACAAACATTTTGTGACATATCGGCCACATTCAAGCTGGATATAAGATTGTGGGTTCTTTAGCAGTTTCGAGCTTGACGCGGCTCAATTATAAGAAAAAAAGAAGAAGCCAACAGCAGGTACCCTTGGTCTAGTCTGTGGACCAAGTATGTTCAAGTGCAGCAGGAGGAAAATATTAAATCTGGGCTTCAAGTCCGTTCAAGTGCAGCTGAACTGTGCTTCAAGTCCGTTGTTTCATCCATCTTCACTTGAACTGTGCTTCAAGTCCGTTGTTTCATCCATCTTCCTTTCCTTTTGGCCGGTCTATCCATATTCCATCCGCAAATGTAGTTACAGGTACTGGAATGAGAATCATAATCTTGGTCACACGTAGTCTAATTTCTGTTATTCTTTGCTGACATTTCTCTGCACCAATTGAGTTACCGTTATTATTCCAATTCTCACTCTCTTTCTCTCTGGAGATCTCTGTGACTATGAATATTTATATATATATATTCTCTGAAAGCTTTGACATTCAAAGTCACTACGGTTATGCCATCACGAGGTTTTCATTTTGAATCCATGGGACAAAAGAAGGAAATGGTAGTTGTAAAAAGAAATAATAACGTTTTCCTGTCTTTCTTCTTTTCTTACTTGGGTTAGGAGGGTCTTCTTCCTGTGTAACGGTCACACTAATATTCAAGCTACGTTAACACGCGTTGATTGCGCCACCATTTCTCCTATAAAAAGCCCCTTGGCAACGATACCTTTTCATGCGCGTGCATGCGTATATATCTTTTGCAGCCACCCCATTACATCCAAATTCTTCTGTAGTACATCTCCACTTTTCTTTACCATCCCATTCATCACCAGGAACTTGGCTAGTTCAAGAACAAACAAAAGAGTTACCGGAAAGAGTTTTTTATGGAAATGTCTAGGGAAGAAGATGATAAAAGGCAATACCAATGCTTACGGAAATACGAAGCCATAGTAAAACAGGTAAGCTTTTATATAAGCCACATTGCAAAAATAAAGATGCAAGTTGGATTTTTTCTGTATAATAATGAGTTGTTTAATTAGTATTAATTAAAAGCTGATTAGGTTTGTGGATCATCTGTTTTTCGGTTTGATGAGCTTATCGACATGATGAATGCTAGAACAAGACCGCCGAAGCGTCGTAGGGTCTCTTCCTCTTCGGTAAGTTATGCACTTGGATGTCATCATTATACATTTTTTTATTACTTAGGCAGTACATGCAAGATTGCAAGTATATGTTAACTAGAGATGCATTCAATTGGTTATCCGCATTTACTTGTTGATTTTCTCTATAATTTCCGATCAGTCAAGTCTCTTTATGTAATGCACATTGCAGCGAGGGAGTGTTAGTGCATCTTCTGCGTCCACCACTGCTGCACCTACGCCAATTCAACCTGGCATGGACGATTTATTTGTGCAGACAATAACAAGATTTCTCGACGAGCTAAATACAACTGCTTCTGCATCAAATTCTACTAATCAAGATTAGTTAACTTTGAGTTGCATGATTAACGATAACCGACGTAAACCTCATCATTATAGCAACTAATTAATCAAAAGATTATTTACCAATCAATTAATCCAGCCCACATTATACATGTGTGACGCTGTCTTAGCTTAACGACTACGACTAATGATCATGTAATTAGTCCTTGATTTAGATGAAACAGTTAGAGGTCAATTTGGTACATTTCATATATGTAGTACTTTTTTTTTTTTTTTTTGTTACTGTGAAGATTGATTTATTTTTGGTCTGGGTCGACATTATTTCAGTCTGCAGTACTAGTCTAAACTGACTCAGGGGGGTCTTACTGAATTTACAAACAAAAAAACAAAAGGAGCATCAGTACATGGCAGAGAGTCTGCATCATGATGAAACCTCCATTCTTTCTTCCAAGTAGTTCTAACAGAAAAGACATCATTAACTCCACTGTCTCTACATGACTCTGTGTTTGTGTGTTGTCTACACAACTTAAAGTACATTTCTAACATTACTCTGGATACTGTAATGTCATCATCATCTATGACATCCATTTGAAGACCTATAATGCATTTAGTATGGACAGTTAAGAGTACCCTACCTGCATTTCAGGTTATGTTAAAATCAAACTTCATTAGAGCATTATAAACTTGTGCCAGGACTATGAGTTTGAAAAATCAAAAATTCTTATTGAACCGTTGGAAAAGACTATGCAGTCTGGTCAGTGGTGTCTGCATCTTGAACCTATTCATGCAACATGGTTCAAGATCAGCGCTAATCTTAGAGCATAATACAAACAATCCCAAGTCGGATGCAAAAACAACTTGCATTAAGAAAAGCTGATTTTTTGTGCCAAGTCATGTTGGAATTATGTTGCCAAGCTAATTTTTTGTGCCAAGCCATGCTGGAATTATTTTACCAAGCTAACTTCTGCTTTTTCGAATTAACTTGAGTCAAAAAGTAATTTCTTAAAGAGAAGTAGTTTTTTAACTTAGTTAGAGCAATTCCTATGGGAATGAACAAACTCAAAATTTTGTTGAGCCACGTGGATGGTCAAACGGGTTTCTCCACTACGGTAAAGCACGGCAAAATGAACAGATTTGGTTTTCTAGGGCCCCACTAGTATTTCTTTTTAATATAAAATGTTTTGTAAGATAAAGATGAAAAATAAAATATAATATTAAAGTGAGATAAAATAGGATGAAGTGAGATAAATATGATGAAGTGAGATAAAATAAGGTTAAAAAGTAGTAAAATAATCAGGGATTGTACTTGGCATCAATACAAGAGTCGCGGGCGTCATTGGCTCTGTCGCGCGTTGGAGTTTGGCAAGAACGCGCATCCTTACCACAGACGCGCGCCTGATGTTCTGACTCAATGTTCAAACCATCATATTTGTTGGTTTGAACATCCATTTTTCATGTTTGTTCATTCCATAGGAAGTGCTTTTATTCCTATAGTCAAAAGTTAAGATGGATCCAAATTTTAGAAGGATGTAATTTTTTTTATTTTTTGTGGGTATCAAAATAAGCTATAAATAAGAAGTCGCTTTTCCACTTAAATTAATTCGTAAGGTCGAAAATTAATATGGAAAGCAAATTGTAAAACTGTTCCTACTTCTCAAAATCAAAAAAGTCGTGTTTGGGTACCAGAAATAGAACTATTCGTACTTTTCGATTTCTGGAGAGTCAGAAAAACATTTTGCATTGTAAAAAGTCGACATCTTTTCTTCTAGAAATTAAAATTCTAGTCACAAAAGCAAGAGTTGTACCTGTTTGAATAGCTCCTCAGAAGTAGCTTTTCGACTTCTAGCTCATCAGAAGTAGCTTTTCGATTTCTAGAAGTCGAAAAGTCAGTTTGACTATTAAATTTCAAAACGACTTTTAGAAGTCGAAAAGTTAATTTTTTGTGAAGCAAAATAGTTTTGCTTCTGACTTCGACTTCTGGAGAAGCAGAAGTCAGAAGCAGGTTACGCGCAAATTTATAATGACTTCTTAAAACAAAAAAGTCAGTTTGTTGTGAAGCTTTTGTTTTTAACTTCTGCTTCTAGTATCTAAACCTATTATAAGAGTCTGTTTGGATACCCATCCCAAAAGTAGCTTTTGACTTCTAAATATCGAAAAGTAAGAAATTGGTTTACGTGTAAAATTTCAAAACGACTTCTACAGTTAAAAAATTCTAACTTTTTATAAAGCAAAAGCTTATGCTTCTTCTCCGGAATTTTGCGGAAGTGCTTCTAATTGCCAAACATGCTCTATTATTCAGATTTTATTAGGAAACTTCCATTGCCGTATATTATAGTACCGTATCAAGAAGATATTTCCAGTTTTAAGAGGGGTATTAGAAACAGCAAACCCTATTATATATCCTACTACTTTTAGATCCTCCATTGATATCCCCCGATTATAAAGTTGCAGAATAGAAATCGAACAAAGAATAGAAACTCCTTCCGCAAGTTTCCCATGATCGGCAAGTTTCCTTTCGTAAACCGCCTCTCCCCGCAAGTCTATAAATATAAGCCCTAATTTTGTTTCAGCTCTCACAATTCATTATTCTGCTTGGTTTAAGAGAGGCGCTGCAACTGCAAAACAGGAGACAAGGAATAAGCTAAAGAAGAAGATGGATACTCTAAAGTCATATGCCACGAGAATTAAAGGATTACGAAAGAAAATCAAAGAATTCTCTACATTAGTTGATGTTGATGCTTGTATGATCGTCTACGGCGGACCCAGTCGCGGTGGTGGTAATCATCGTCCGGTACGGCCTGATACGTACCCTGAGAATTTAGGCGATGTGATTCGAATCGTTCGGAGGTATCTCAGTTTGCCGAAACAAGAACGTACTAAAAGACACAAGCAATTATCTGGAGATGATGAAAAGAAGACAATTGAAGACGATGATGATAATTCAGTTAGCATGGAAGATAGTGTTGATGGATTGGAATGGGACGATCGGTTCGATAAGTTAAGTGCCGATCAAATACAACAACTTATCGACTCGGTGGAGTCCAAGATTGAAACGATTGATGAGAAAATTCAGTCCATTGAAGTTGCTGAACGTCATCCTAGCGATGTCAATATGAGAGTTTCTGAGCATGGGGCTGCTACTGCTACAATACCTACAGGAGGTAATACTTTTATGCAGATGCAACCGATATATGTTCTTCAACCCTTCAACCAGAATCTTGTTAACAATGGTTCTGCAATGCTACCAATGGGGATGATAAACGGCGGTGTGGCTGCGAATGGGGCGTATCCGATGGTAATGCAGTATCCAATGATGGTAGTCCGACCAAGTGGAGACAATAACCAGGAGGATTATGGAAATCATCAAGGGCAAGTTGCATATTTTATGCCACAGGCATTCGCCCAGCCAATGACAACTTCGTATATACCAAATCTAATGCCTGGTGGTGCACCTTCAAATGCATAAAGCAAGACTAGGTTTTTAAGGCCGTGTTAAGTCATTCAGCCCCAGAATTATGTTGGGATTTTGGGGGTTTAGCATTTTTTTTTTTTTTTTTTTTTTTTTTTTCTATTCTTAGCATGATTTATAAAATTTAAATAACAGAAGAGACGATATTTTATGCTAAAACACTAATGACTTCATTAAAATTAAAATAAATTAAATATATGCAAACAGAGAAGATTTTCTACGACAAACTTCCTGCTTTTCTTGCTTTCTTTTGATTGATTATCTAATGGTGACGCTAACAGTGGTTTGGGGGAAATCATAAATAAACAAAGTGTTCAAACAAAGGACCAGTTGACGAATGCAAAGGCTAAGCAGTGAACAGAATTGTCCTCGGCGAGTACTTTCCAAGCAATGACTTGCTCGTACGATATATGACGACCCATGGTTGACATGCATAATCCAGCTGGTAAATAAGCAGAACCCTGAGCACAAGAATAAAAGATGTTAGATATTATTCAAAGTGTTACGGGTTAATCGATTCTATCGATCTTGCCATACACTGAAAAATGCGGAAATCATTAGAGATGTAATATTTACCTGTTCCATTAACTTAGCGAAGTCGGAGCATAAAGCTTTCCGACCTGACTCGTCAAATATCTTGTCAAGTGTTATGTCCTGAAGAGCTACCAGTGTGGTCTCTAGCATGTCCAGCCCAGCTTGGTTTGCAAACGTGAAGACAGGTAATTGCTGTAGAGGACCGAGAGAAAAGAATGAGAAACAGCACCTAATACAAACTCAATCTTTGTGCAAGATGACAGAGTTCTGATACAAACTCGTGCTCATTCTAAACATCTTTATGCAAATTTTTCCCGATTAAGCCAGTTTTTTAAAATATATTGAACATTTAACAAGCATAGCCATACCTTCACGGAGCAACACAATATAGCATCCTGGTGGTGCCACAGAAGCTTCAATATAGAGTCACCTCCTTCGCCATTTGACCTGAGTAAATCTGCCCCCAAGTGGTAACTGCAAATGCACAACACAGTTTCTATTAGCTGAAGCACATAGATGTCAAAAACAACTAAATTAGGAAAGAAAAAAAAAAACAAAAAAGGTAGTACATCAACAATGGCATTTAAAGGTTGGTGACTTGCCTATAGCTTTGGCTGATCCATTGAGCAAGAGTTAGAGCTTCGGGAGAGCCCGGAGATACCTTTGGCCCCACCTGGAGGCCTGGACCAGAAGGAGCTATGGCCATGGCAACCCTCTGAACAGAGGAGATCACATTTCGTACATATTGTCGGGCCATGGCTGCAATACTATCCTGGAGATGACTCTCAAAAGGGAATTGGAACGCGATGGTCAACACTGAGCGCATGTTGTGAGTACCAGGAGAAGCATCTCCAGCACCACGGTTTGTGGACGGGCCAACTTCAAGACTGGACGCAAGATCTAACGTACGATGTGCAGTTATTGTATCTTGTGTTTCACCCTGCACATTAGTATGCGTTAGTTGTGAAAAGAAAAGAAAAGAAAACGAGTAGGATGAGAAGTTAAGAACGCAACTGTTCTTGTATCCAACGGTATGATGCGAAACCCAGAAGGTAGAAGTGGAGCATCATCTGGAAACATTTCATCAATAGGGCGAAAACAAGCTCAGAGCAGGCTCCCACTGCATTCTCATCCACTCCACTACAAATCTGCAGCATAAATTTTTAAGGATATCAGGAGATGTTAAGTAGGGAAAAGTTAACAACATTCCAAGGTAAAATCCTTAGAGAAATTCAAAACCAACCTGTAGGAGATGGATATCCCGTGACATCATAGCTTCTTCCTGGGTAAGAGCATGGCCTTCCAGGCGAATAATTTCAAGCAACTGACGATGTTCAGCACCACAAAGAAGTGTTAGTACTTGGTATCAAATAGTTCTATTATGTTTAAGGGTGCTTAGATTTCCTAAATAACTACAGGATCACACTCCTGTACAATAAACATGAGATACAGGGGGAAAAAATATGAGAGAGAGAGAACCTCTTCGCGTTCCACGGTGTGGCCAAGAGGCATGATGATTTGGCTGCCAGAGAACCTAGTCGATCTCAATCCTCCATATGCATAAGAGCCAGATTTCAATGAAGCAGCTGAATAGGCATCAAAGTTGTAATCTGCCCACTCAGAGCGGTGCTCCCTCAAGAATCGCACCAGCAACGCAGGATGAACATTCTAATGATACAAATAAACATAACCTTATTAGTTATTGAACTAGCAGATCGTATTAATGATTCAGATAGATGGGGTACAAAAAGGGAGTCAGTCCAAAATCTAATACTATGCCCTTGTCCATCTATAAAAATCGTCATTGCACAATTGCATTTGAATGATAGACAAACTCACTTGTAGAAGCATGGATGCCTTCACACAAAGGACACCTCCAGATAAGGTAAGAGCATTAGCTGGGTTAGAGATGGTGCTCAAGTTTTTGCCAGAGTTAACTGTAACTATTACGTCATCAGCGCCATCATTGCTCATCAACGACCAGCCATCATCGTTGAATCCATTGACTGCATCGTTGAATCCCCTATCAAAAATAAAGTAAATAAGTTAGTAATTATAAGAAGTCAGTGGGCTAGAGCTGAAAAATGTACAGAAACAGAAGTCACCTGTTCAGTCTTTGGCTAAAGTTTCGTAGGACAGCCGGCTGCCTTCCCAAGCCGTATACCACCTCACCACTAGTCTCCTGAGCTATTTGCCTGACATGGCGAAGTGCCTTTAAAGGAGAGGTTACAGTCAGTCCTTTGTTGAACTACGTTACTACTTTTTTCAGCAATATTTGGCACACATGAAATTTGACCAAGATTTAATAAAACAAGTTCTCCACTTAGCAAATGAAATTGCATCATTACCAACAAGATTTGTTTCACAGTATTATCATCACGTGGTTGAGAAATGAAGTATAACATGCTGTGTAAGTATTTAAAATTGATCAGCATTAAATTACTTACTGCAACAGTCATCTTCTGGGCTAAGACCTTCGATGACTGATAAAGTGGTCGCAATACCTCGGGTACGCTCCATGCCTAAGTAAGCAGAATAAAGGAAATTAGTACGAGCTAACGTATATGAACTGTTGAACATGCAAAACTAGCAAGAGAAATCATACCTCGAGATCAAGGTGGTCAACAATGTGAATGATAGACCCTCCACCCTCGCATGGTCGAATCAGAAAACCACTTGGCAGCATCTCACCTCTAACGAACTGGGTAGCAGCAGATGCATTTGGGCCAGCACCAGCTCCAGAGAGTGATCTCTCGCAGACCTTCAGTTAAAGATGCCAAATAAAAAACAAAGAACACTACAAATTAGGATGGGATTCCGCTTTCTCCGTGCTAATAAACTCGAGAAGTGAACATGCCCAAATAATTCTAGTCCAAGCAAGAAAACATACCACCAGACTTCCGTCTTCTAGAGTAGTCGTGTATCTCAATGTCCAAAAGTCGCGTGCAGGAGCCAAAGTGGTTGGGGCATACATCTGCATGTATATCAATTCAATCAATCCTCCATTTCCAGCAGGAAACATGGTGAACACTTCAAGGCTTCGGCAAGCACGAAACCAGGATGGGCGATCTTTGAGAATCTCTGCAATCTGTCAAGGAATTAAACCTGATAAATTAGTAGTCCCTTAAGAAAACCCCTTAAGGGTGATCTTTCAAATTCAAATTCCACTTCAAATAAGTTTCACCAAGGCTTACCTTTGTAGGTTCTAGACTTACTAAACCGCAGGCTCGTGATGCCACTCCACTACAACTTTGTGAAATTGCAACGATTCCTACCGAATCCGGACCAGGCTAGACATGCAATAAAAATAATAATTAGAAAACTTAATAAAGACCATCAATCTGCATCTAAGGTTTACAAATCGAAAGCAAGGGACGATAAAATACCTTCATCCCAGGCATCTGAACCCAATTGACAGCGGTTCCTGTAGCCTTTGAAAGGAATTCTGCCAATGTCTCCTCCGCAATTGAAAGGAGTCTGCCAGAAATAAAAAGACAACGATACATCAATAACAATCACCATGGAAATTGTCTAGAGAATCGTTCATTTGTTCGTTCGAGAGGATTACCCAGCGGGGTTATTGGCATCCCTTAAGGAATGCTGAGGAGTGGTTACAACAGACTCACAACTAGTATCAGTTGTTGTAGCAGCTGCCTGCATCAATCCAAAAACCAGTACATAAAATCAAGACACAAAATCACAAACTAACAAAGTCGAAATTCTTAAAAAAAAGATTGAACAAAAACAAACAAAAAATGAAATAATAATTATTACATTTTGTAGTTGCTGCCGCATGTAACTATTCTCATAAACAAGTTGAGACACTTGTTTTTGTAACCGATCGTTCTCTTCCATTAACAATTTATTCATTGCAGTCAATTTCTTATTCACTGTCTGTAGTCTAGATGCTTCTTTCCTCTGCTTCTCTCGGCACCTGCAAAATCAACACCAATCAGACCGATTCCAAAAACTAAACTCATACCGATTCATAAAAAAGCCAGTATCTTTTTTGCATGGAAGAAGAAGATGAAAGAATAATTTTACCTTCGATTTTGGAACCAGACTTTGATCTGTTTAGGTTCAATGTTAGAGAGAATGGGGCAATCACGAATGAGTTGTTGACGACGCATAGAAGAAGGTTTAGGACATTCAGCATAAACTCTTTCTAATGCTTCAACTTGTTCAGTAGTATACCTAACATATTTCCCAGAATCAAGATGATGATTATGATGATGATTCTGTTTACCACCACCACCACCTCCTCCCATACTTCCTATACTTCCGCTGCTACTTTCTCTATGTAGTTGTTGTTGTGACACTAGCATCGCCATTTTTAACCAAACTCAAAATCAAAGTTGTGAAAAAGATTCTTAATTTAGGATTAAAGGGTTCTTCAAAAACAGAGAATCTGGTATGGGATACAGATGGAATATCTCTTTCTTTGTCAATCAAATCTTGTTTGTCCTTGGGTTTATAGATAAAGTTGCAGAAGACAAAACAAAAAAACCAAAAAAAGAAGCTCCTTTATCTTCTTCTTTCAGTTTCAAAACCCAAATCTTGGTTTCAAAACAAGAAATTTTCAGACAATTCTGCTCTCTTCAAACCCAAATTCGAAATCAAGATCTTATTTTTATTCTTCTGCTTTCTCTATCAATCAATCAACTTCAACTAATAAAGATAAGGAGAAGAAGAAAAAGAAAAAAACACTGCTTCAATAAATGCTTCTTAAAAATATCACAATCAAGCTTCAGACTCAAAAATCTAACACCAACCCCACTTCCCAAATTCCTTCAACTACTAAAAATGATAGAGAAATGAACCCTGAAAATAACACCAAAGAAATGGCCCTCCCGAGCCTCTGGTTCTTTAAGCATTAGAGAGAAAAACAAAAACTGAAGATGAGATTAGTGTGAAGTGAAACTGAAACCCTAATAACCATTTCTCACCAGCAGCACCAGAAGAATCAGAGAACAGAAAAACAGTGTGTGATGAGTAGTGAGAAGAGAGAGATAAAACTGAATTTTCCTCTTGACCGATCAAACAAAAAAAAAAAAAGTAGTGAGAAGAGAGAGATAAAACTGAAACACTGTTTGCCTTTTTGAAAGTTAGAGAGAAGAAGAGAAGAAGAAGAAAAAACAGAGTCTGGTTTTGTTTTTTGTTTTTCTAATCAATTTAACCCGCAAATCGAAATACTACTATCTGTTTCTATATAAAGAATCCACTTTACTTATTTGACCTCTGTCTTTTTTCAAAATGGCAGGTACTACTGATAGAGAATTCTGTTGGCTGTGTTTACCATATTGCCCATAGCTTTTATTGTTCCCATTTCAATCACCGGCCATGTAAATATTAGAGTGAAAGTGAGAGCATATGCAGTAAAAAATATTGTTCTGTTGTAAATTATTAAGTAAAACAGTAATTAAATGGTAAAATAGTTGGATGACGATATTCGTAATATATGATATTAAAGTCTATTATAATCTAAAGTGATGAGTTGTATGAAGTTTGTGTGTATTAGTAAAAATTACTGTTATTTAAAATTGTAAAAATTTTAGTGAAACTGTAATTAATTGTAAATGTTTAAGCAGTAAGATGGTAAATCATTTGGGTGATGATATTTATAATCTGATATTAAATACTACAGTAATCCATTGTTTGAAGCTTGTGTATCTATCTTATTTTGCGGAACACATAACTTTTTATTGACGAACCTCGTGAATCTGAATCACAATCAGAGTCAGTGTTAAATTGTGGATAGAAAAGGAGAGGAGAAACGTGGTGAAGTAGTATGGGGCGAGAAAAATGAGGATTCATCTGTGAGGAAGTAACGTTATTCTGTTAATCTAGCTGTCAGTCTGTAAAAAAAATTGGCATATCTATGAATGTCGACAAGTAGAGAATATATATTAAATTGGCTTTTTTGCTACTTTAATAGACGCCAGAGATTGATTGTTGCTCTTGTTATCCAACTCGGAGAGAAAATCTCGTATGAATCGCCAATGAAATAGATACAGATATCAACGTGTCAGTAAGAGTTAAAGCCGAGAAACAAAAAAAGGAAATTAGTTGAAACATGACAAACCTCGGAAAATTGATGTCACAAAGGTAGTTTTGCTGAGAACTAAAAATCAGAATGTCGGTGGATTATATTTATTTTTTTCATTTTATTTTTATTTATTAAAATTTTATTTTATTTTATTTAAACAGATTATTAATTTCTTGCTTGAAAACTCCAATATATTTCAATATCTTTGTTTCTATTTTTAACGACTTTGTCGCTACCTAAAATGAACACAAATCGAGATACCAAACCTCACCATCTACCGATCTTAATTTCAACTGTTAACCTTTAACGACTGATGTTCAAAGGGGTAGATGGTGGTGTTATACGTCTTGAATTGTGCTCATTTTAGTCTTATAAGAGGAAACGTATCATCTAAATATAATATTCGAATTCATTATCGTTTGGGTTTTGCGAAGAAAATGACAAAAATCATGTATGATAGTGTCCATCTAAAAGTGTCCACGGATCCTCCCTCTTTATTGTATTTGTTTAAGTAGTAAGATAATAAAGCAATTGGGTGATGATATTCATAATATGATATTAAAGACTACCGTAGTTGATAGTGATGAGTTGTTTGAATTTTGTGTATTAGTAAAAATTACTGTTAAAGACTACCGTAGCTGACAATGATGAGTTGTTTGAAGTTTGTATATTAGTAAAAATTATTGTTATTTAATATTATAAATTTTTGAGTGAAACTGTAATTTATTGTAGATGTTTAAGCAGTAAGATAGTAAAGCGGTTGGGTGATGATATTCATATACGATATTAAAGACTTTGTAGTCGATGATTGGTGATGATATTCATATATGATATCCACAATTATGATATTCACAAGCAGATTCTAATGACAAACGTAGTCGGTCTTAAATTGTGGATAGAAAAGGAGAGGAGAAACGTGGTGAAAATAGTTTTGGAGGGAGAAAAATGAGGTTCATACGAGTTGGGGTAACGTTGTTTTGCTATATATTCTAGCTGTCAGTTTGTAAAAAATTTTGGCGTATCTTCGAATGCCGACAAGAAGAATAAAAATTAAATTGGCTTTTTCGCTACTTTATTAGACGTCAGAGATTGATTGTTGTTCTTGTTATCCAACTCGGAGTAGAAAATCTCGTATGAATCCCCACTAAAATAGATACAGGTATCAACGTATCAGTAAGAGTTAAAACAGAGAAACAAAAGAGGATATTGGTTGAAATATGACAAACCTCGGAAAATTTATGTCACAAAGGTAGTTTTGGTGAGAACATAATACCTGAATGTCGGTGGATTATTATTTTTATTCATTTCTTTTCTTTTCTTTTTTATTTGTATTCATTTACTTGAAAACACCTTTAATTCTTATTGACGGGTGTTACTAGCTTCTCATATAATATATGATATGCTATGAAACTGTATGCAAAATTGCGCTTCTATCATCATAAATCATGTTCTCACGGTGGATAGTTTTTTATGATTGTAATTTTTTAAGTGAAGTAAATGTTTTTGTAGTAAAATGGTAAAGTCGTTGTGTGACATATTCATAATCTAATATCAAAATATATCATAATTGACAGTGAGAAGTTGTTTGAAGTTGGTGTATCCATCGTGATTTACGGATCACACAAGTGTTTTGTTGACGAACCTCGTGAATCAAAAACATGAACAGAATCAATATTACATTATGGATAAAAAAATGAGAGGAGAAACATGATGAAAGTGCTTAACAGACCAAGAAAAACGAGAATTATCTGAGTAGATATATAGTAACGTTACTTTGTTAATCTAGCTGTCAGTTTGTAAAAAAAAATGGGTATCTACGAATACCGACAAGTAGAGAATAAAAATTAAATCGACTTTGTCGCTACTTTATTAGGCGTCAGAGATTGGTTGTTGCTTTCGTTATCCAATTGGGAGAGAAAATCTCATATTAATCGCCAATAAAATGGTCACGAGATATCAACAGTGTCAAAGAAGAGTTAAAACCGAGAAACAAGATAGGAAAATTATCCTAAACATGACAAACCTCGGAAATATGTCAGAAAAGTAGTTTTACTAAGAACTATTGGTGGATTATTTTTATTTATTTATTTTATGTCAATAGATTTTAATTTATAACTGAAAAATTCCCATATATTTCAATCTATCTTTGTAACTATTTTCTTAATTGTTATTTTTTGTATCCATCTAATTTGTGGTCATATAGATTTCATATTGACAAACCTCGTGAATCGTAACCATAGAGCTCGATAAATCGTGGATAAAAAAAGAGAGAAGAAAATTAGTGAAATTATTTAATGGAGCGAGAAAAATTGAGATCCAATCTTAATACTAGTAACGTTATTTCGTTAATCTAGCTGTAAATTTGAAAAAAAAATTGACGTATCTAGAGATGTCGACAGGTGGAGAATACACATTACTTAAGTTTTGTCGTAAATATATTTGACGTCAGAGATATAATTTTGTTGTGAAGTGTAATCGAGCTGGAATAGAAAATCTCGTGTGAAACGCCAATAAAAAAGATACAGATATCAGCATACAACAAGAGTTAAAACAGAGAAACAAAAGAAAAAAATAGTCAAACATGACAAACCTCCTAAAATTTATATCACAAAGGTAGTTTTGCCGAGAACCAAAGAACATAATATCAGCAAAATATATTTGTTTTTTCATTTTACTTTATCAATTATTTTTTTGATGTTATATAAATAGATTATTAACTTCTAACCTGAAAACTCCTTCAATCTATCTTTGTTACTTTATTTTTTCCTTTAATGGCGATACTAGATTCCCCCGTATAACTTTCGTTGAAACCGATTTGTATGCAAATTGAGCTTCTATCAACATAAATTAGTTTCTTACGATCGGTAGCTTTTTTTCTTAGCTTTGGCTTGGCTCTTCTTTTTGTCTTTTTTTTTTTTTTTTGTATATGGTCAAGAGAGAGCACACCATTGTGCTAATAGTGAATTTATATTTTGGTATCTATTTGATTTACGATCACATACGGATTTCATATTGACAAACCTCATGAATTACAGAGTCGGTACTAAATCGTGGATAAAAAAAGGAAAGTAGAAAACAGGCGAGACTATTTAGTTGAGCGTGAAAATAAGATTCCAATTTAGTAAGATGATAACCTGTTAATCTAGCTGTAAGTTTGAAAAAAAATCGGTATATCTGCAAATGCGACAAATAGATATTACAAATCAAATAAGTTTTGTCGTTAATTTCCTATGCGTCAGCGATTGAGTCTTATAGCTAGTGTAATCGAGTTGGAAGAGAAATTTTCGTATAAATCGCTAATAAAATAGATACAGATATCAACGTGTCAGTTAGAATTAAAACCGAAAAATATAAGAGAAAGTTTAGCAGAAACATGATAAACCTCGAAAAACTTATTATGTCATAAAGGTAGATCCTATTTATTTTTTGATTTTGTTTTTGCTTATTTTTTACTTTTTTGTTTTATGTAAACATATTACTTGATTCTCACTATGTGATATGAACAATTTGATCCCAAAACTCCTCTCAAACCTACTTGGCCAAAAGGAAGGAAAGCACATTCAATGTATAGTTTTCATGGGCCATACACATGACAAATGACAAAGGAAATCAAGTCCAAACAATTGAGAAAAGGAGACAAAAAATCGCCATCTATACCACACTTCTCTCTTCTCTAGAAGAGGTCCACTAAGATGCAGGCACATACTAATTCTGTTGTTGTGTCTGGTGTGATGTTTGTAGACGAGACATTGACACCTTCGTCCTCCATGCCCCAAATTCATCTCCAAAAAAACAAAACAAAAAAATGGCAACATTCGTAATTAGAACACAAAAGAGGGTACTTTTGTGTTGTGGGTAATGTAGGAGTACAGCTCACAGAAGAAGATAGAAAAGGAAAACAGCTTAAAAGCAAGCAAAACGCGAGAAAGCGGAACAAGAAATACCGGCGCCAACCGAAAGGGCGCAAATTAGCAACGATCCGTGACGTTTAGGGATTTGGGTTGAAAAATAAATCTGTTTTTTTTCATAAAATCAATTTATTTACTATTTAATTAATTTAAAAGTGATTTTCATTTTATTTGCTTTTTGAGCATGCGAAAAAAGTAAAAAACTCACGTGCTTCCCATTCTGTTGAGATTGGATTATCAGACTATCTCAGTCCCCCAAACACGTTCCAAGGAAAATATGAAAACAAAATTAAAATCAAATTAGAATTAGTACTAATATTTTAATTAATGGTTTTTTAATTTAATTAATTATAAAAATTGCTGTGAAGCCGAAAGGATGAAACTTACAACCCAAGTGATAAGGCAAATAAAATTGAAAAATCAAAAAGGTGTTTTTCAAAGTTTTTTGGCTTACATTTTAATATTGAGATCCGATGTTTATTTAATGTGAGTGATTTTTTTAAGTATAAATACAAAAATAAAAAGTGGTATTGTGTATTTTTATGATCATGATCACTCAGTGTATTTTTCACGTCGTATATTCCATAATTATACCAATACTATGTAATGATATAATACCAAAAATATAATTCCATCATTTCTGCAAATTCGTTTGTAATGATGTTTATAGTGTTTTTATGTTACAGAAAACAGGGTATCATTGCATAAGAGGAATGCCTAAAAATGAGTTCCCCGCAAGGTGATTAATTTTAGTTTTTTCATAGTTTTTTGTCCGTGATTTTGGAAGGCCATAATAGTTTGCGCGGCAGGTGAAAATAGTTTTCAGAAGTTATAGGAAACAAGAAAAGACTTTCGAAATAAGTAAAAAATATTTTCCGTTTTAGTTTGAATTTCAACTTTGCACTGCTAGTACTGTCTGAGAAGACAATATCACATGTTCTTATTGAGCCGATGCCAATGTAGTATAGTGGTAAAGTCATTGGATAATGATATCAGTGATCTGAGTTTGAAATCAGCATCAAATTCTCTTCCCATTAGGAAAAGAAAAAAAATTATTTATTCTTATTATATGAAAAAATCTACTTAATGTGGTTTTGCATGAAATTGTTATGTCATGCATGATGCATGGCTAACCCGCGTTCAACCCAGAGAATATCAGATACATCAATAAGAACCTTGCACCTTAGCTTCAGAGTTCAGCTACTTTGTGCTACAGAACTCTTACATGTTTTTGCAACAAACAGTCAACGAAACTTATTTCTGAAACCTCCAAAACTTTGTTAGAAATGGTAAAAAGAGAGAGAGATTCCATAGTAAGACTAGTATACCATAGACCCAATAATGATGCATTATAATTTACGATTGACTTTAGATTTACTCCTCTCCAAATAACCAAAACATGATCACAATTTGAATTAAGGAAGAAGAAAAGTGCATAAATTGACTTTGATGATCATATGCATCATCAAAAATAAAAACACTGAAAAGGCACCGTTATGCGCCATATATAGTTTTGTCGGGAAAAAAACCAAGCTAGCCAACTTTGGCAATAGTAGCATGTTTGTTTCTAATAACCACCACCTACAACAACATAATGACCCCTTTTCATCAGCTCACTAGCTAGCTGCTAGATCTCTCATGCATGTTCATGACCATGACCCATGAAAATGAACCCTAATTTTTACTAATACGCACACACAATCAATGGTTTATGATGAGTTATAAACCCTAAGTCAATGGGTGTATACATATATGTGCGTACACTGTGTATATATATATATACATACATGCGCTTGTTCTTTCTCTTTTTCTCTTTTTCTTTTGGTATTTTGTCAAAATCTTTTCTTTTCTTTTGCTTTATCTTTTTAGTGATCGATCGGATCATCAACAACATCCTTCCACTTTGTCTCCTTTCTTTCTTTCTTCTTTATCTTTCTTTTTTTTCTTCGTTTTTTCTCGTCATCTTCTTCTTCTTCTAGCAGCTACTATTTACCAGTACTGTTCTTCCTTTGCTTTTCTTACAGGAAAGAAAGAAACGAATCATTTTTTTATGCCTCCTTAACCTCTCCCTTTTGGGTCCCTCCCTCCTCATCACCTTCTTCGAAGAACCCCCTTTCACCAGGCCGGTCCCATAATGCGAGATATCTCATTACTAAAAATTTACGCAACAGCCATGCACTAGCTAGTGAGAGAGGAGGAGGGAGGAAGGGAGGTGGTGGGGATAAGCTAGCTTTGCAGAATGGTGTCGTTGCAGTGGAGACGAGACCCCACCATGCCACCCACGACCCCTGGTGAAAGTAGCTAACAAGGAAGGAATGCCCCCAATCCATGTTAAAAATCACGCATGCATGTCTCTGAAGAGATCTCTCTAGCTTTTGTGGTGTAAATGTACGCTTTTGTTTTTGTAACTAACCAGAGGAGGAGACTGTTACTACCTTTGCTTGTTTGGCACACTTAGTACAAGAGATTACAAGAAGGCTAGTTATTGACATCATTGCTCATCTCATGCTTTGTTGTTTTCATTACTACTATTATTGCTGTTAAAAAGACTTTATTGATGTTTTTTTTTGGTTTTGGATAAAACATGATTTGATTTGATATGCTTTGGGGTGGTAGTTAAGGGTGTTGCTGAAGCAAAAATTTAGTAGTCAATTTGTGGTCTCGGCTCAGTACCTACTGATTGAACAAAACCAAGGCATGCATGACTCTCTTTTAATGCCACCCCATGTGCTTTCATGATCTTGATGTGTATGTGTATTCTGTTTTTTTGGACTACCTTAATTACTGGAGTACATATGTATGTAATTAAGCCACAGACCAAGTTAAAATTGAAAATCAGGAGATCTGATCAAGTCTTAATTGATCAACTAAGCTAAGACAGGCTATTAAATTTGCGCCTACATCTTAGTTAGGGCCTTCATCTTTACATAATATCAGTGCTAATCCCGTCGGAAGTGATAAAATGAGCCAAGTGATCTCGACATTCACAACTCTAAGTCAAAAATCACATTCCGCAAGAGCTCCACCGGATGGTACCCTGGATTATAACTTTGAGAAATCCCAAGTCCTTATAGTTGCAAATCATGCAGTTGAATTTTTTTTCCAGACACATCAATCCTAATGACTAATGAGTGAAGGACAGTCTTTAGAACACTAAAATTCTATGTCTTCCAGGGATTTGGGAATGAATTATTCCAAGAGGGAGATTAATAGTTTCTTTAAGAAAAAATTGATGAGATCCAATAATTAAAGGCAAAGCAAGAAGTGATTTCTCGATCAAACTAACTGATAAGCTTTTGCTATCAAATGAACGTCGATGTGATGTGAACCAATGGAAATAACCATATCTACTTGGTTAGGAGTCTAGTCTTTGGCTGGGTTTTGATTCTCTTTGTGGTATGGTGTATTTTCTAGAGAGTTGTCAATCAAACCTCGGCTTGCTGTTGTTAATTGCCCTGCCTAACACATAGTCATGCAGGGACTCCGGAAATGCTTTATGCCCCCAATGTCCATTTCTCCCAAAATGTGTCGGTAAGGTATTGGTTCATGGTGATTTACTACGGGATCATTTTGTGGAAAAAAAACTCTCTAGATATGTCATTTTATTCGTTGTTTGCCCCACATGGTAAATGTTTTTTTTTATACGTTTTTTCGGTCACGACTTCAACGCTTATTGCACATAACAAGCGTTTCCCTCATTTCTTTCGTACTGTACAACTTATGCCTGTAATGTGATGATTCGACTGATCCAGCTGAACGAATAATCTACATACACACACTTGTTCAGGTACCATGTCATTTCATTTTCTCGACATTTGACTTTGAGAATGCTAGACATCACAAAATTGTTACAAAGCATGATATGGGGTAATAATGATAGAATGGGTCCTAACATAGAGTACAATATGTCACTCTTCTCATGACCCTTAACACACCCAAGATAGGTATTTCTAACCAACAACGAATTTCTTTCCATTTTCAGATATAAATTTAATGTCATCGTAATAATCACAGTTTTGCAAAGAAAATAAAAACCAAGAACAAGAAAAGAAATCCATGATCATCATCGTGAAAGTCTTGCACTTGGTAATATTATTAAATTTTTCACTGGTGGGTCTAAATTGAGGCATGGTTCCAACAAATTTTAACTTTTTTTCAGAAGGGGCAGGATAAGAAAATAGCAAAAAGTAATAAATAACTCCATCCAAAATATGATGTTATTTTATTAACAAAAAAAATTTGAAATAATTTTTTTAAAAATTGTTCTTGATACCAACCAGTCATCTAAAAAGTTTGTAATTGTTTTCACGAAAAGAGAGAAATTGTATTTAGATATATGTATTTTTTTTTTGTAAGATTCATGTATGGGTATAAAGCTGAATTAAAGCTCTAATTAGACAGCATTTTGTGTACTTAGCCATTTTTTTAAATACCTTGGGACATATACAAATGGAGCCTTTATGAAATTTTATTATATAAAAGCAAAAGCCAACAAAGAATTATACAAAAAGAATGAATTAGTGCTGATCATAGAATAAGATAAAGAATAAGTTAGTGGTGGATCTTGTTAAAATATCATTTTTTGATCTATAATTGTGGGGGATTTATTTTTTAATTAAGAGGGTCAGATTGATATGCACAAGATATGCTCGGATATAGAAGCGACAATTCGTTCGGAAAAAAATGGTAACACGCAAAACAAGCCCAAAAACACGAAGAGGCAGCAGCACCAAGATCCAAGACTATTGAAGGACGCAAGATTCAAAGGCTTAGTGGCCTTACCACCGCAAACTCCACGCTAACGAAAACGCAAAAACTAAAAAATAAAATAAAATCAGTAGATCAACTTACGATGCAGATTCATTGGTTTCATGGACAAACAAGCCAAAGAACACACAAATATTTTGATCTCAATACATTAATGAAAGACCAATATATTTAGTTTTTGGTTTCAAGAAGAAACGGCTATCTTTTCTTGGCTCTAGCTATACTAATGGGCCTAAAATTGTCTTCTTAATAATTTTGAAACAACTATCCTATGTCAGATTTCTTGCTTTCTAAATGATATACGCAAATTTTGAAATCATATGGGATATTGGGTTGCAGGATGGTTGCTTTGCCAGAATAGTTTCCGAACTCATCGTCAGTTTGGAGGTTGGGTATGAAATTATTCTTGTTCCACCTAAAGAGGACAGTGAAAATGAACTGAAGCCAAACTGTGAAACACGGGAAAGAAGAAAAACAACTTGCTGAATCAACAAAAATTATTGACAATTGATTATTTTTTTGCTTACAAAGGGTAAAGAGTGCAATCCTACGCCTCAACAAAAACAGAAGGTAAAGAACACAGAAAGCCCAAAGGTGAACAGAATCTATGACTAACCCTATCAGGACTTTCTACAAGAAATATATCAACATAACAAGAGACATCTGAAGTTACTTCGATGCAGCTTCTGAAGTTACTCTCTGAGACATCTCACCGCAGCCAAAAATATGCAAAACAAAGTGTTCTAAAAGAAATATATCAACATAACAAGAGGGAAGAACAGACAAAAGCATGTAACTGACTGAAGCTATATGGTGGATTCTGTCCCACTGATGCAGTTTTTGCTAAATTGCAAGTCCAGCATTCAGGAAAGAAAGAACGAAAACTATTACTACTTTGTAATCGTTAGAAATTATACGGAGGACTGATTGTATCAAAGACAGAAGCTACTCAGCTATTACGTTTCCAGTCATTCTCTATCTTTAGAAGCCTACTGTTTGGAGTTTATACACGATCAAAAGCATCACCTGCCAATCAAAACACTCAAAGCATATTAAACTCAAGCAAAATAATTAGTCAAAAGTATATCAAAGTAAATGAATGAGAGAAATAGAAAATGAATTTGAGTACTTGAAGCTTAATATTGATAGATAAAATGCTGTTTCTCAAAGAATTCAGGATATGGATTAGCAATAACTTCGGTAACCCTATCCCCGAGCACTTCCTTGATAACTTCACATAAACCCTTAAAACTTTCAGCCAATTTCTTTGCCTCAATCTCATCCTCTGTCACGATCTCATCCAGCTCCCAATCTTCCTCAGTTTCCCCCCATATGACTATCCTTCTCTTAGCATCCCCTCCAACATGACTATCCTATCTCTTTCTCTTTCTTCCACATGATTTCGTCATCTTCTTCCCACTTTAGTTCTCTGACAAAGGCATTCACATATTTAAATCACACAAACAAAACCAGGGAACAACCTATGATGAATGTTTAGAAAGAGTAGAGCAAACTATTGCATTAAGGTATGCATGGTAGAGTATCAAAATGGGTTTAGCTGGTAGAAACAGCAAAGGAAAGGCTAGAGCATTACCACCTACACTAACCACCCCAACCCCTCTTATGTCTTGCAAAGAAACAACAAAGTATTTAAGGGCTATGCTAAGCAGAATAGACGCCTAACAACAAAGGTGTTAAGCAGATCCAGTAGGAAAAATGTGAAACTTCTCTCTACATCTAATTTTGGTTTCACAAAGGAAGATTAATTTCAGTGTGCCCAACAAAACAATCGCTAATTGCAGATAAGGCGAAAACATGCGACTGTGCACAATAAAAACTCATGCTAAATATTCAATCATGATATAAAATAAACTCCCTGTGCAAAAGTGATACTCACATAGACACAATGCCCTTGGTATTTCCAAACTCCACGTATGCAGATCGTGATACAAAATTCACTGCACCAATTTCAAAACTGCAAGCAAGTAAAACATCAATTTGTACATGTATCTTCAAGAAATGTAAAAGACAAATTCTTATTCACTTGAAATTTTGAACATAGGCTTAAAACAGGTATATTCTAATAAGCACACGAGTCCGAAACATGTTCATGGAGGTTAATCAATAGCTGGTTAGTGCTTTAGCAAATTGGGTTATTATGATTAAGGAATTCAGACTTAAACAATAGATTCAGTCTTAAACAGGACTTCAGGCTCAAGCAAGATTTGATACTTAAATACAGATTCAGACTTCAAATGAGATTCAGATTTAACGAAATAAACTTTCTTAATAGTTAATTCCATTTACAAGGTCTTCTTCCATTTCTCTGATTCTCTCAATCCTCCTCATTTTCATATCCCGTTTTCCATCACTAATCTCATCACAAACTGGTAAAAAACTATGTGGAGATCAAAAATTTAGATACCCATTTGGTAGTGGACTAGGTTATGGCGATCCAAGATTTCAAAAATTCACAACATGAGATCATGATCATGCTAAATGCCCAAACTGGAATTTAACCAATTGCTATTATTAACAATCTTATCATTCTACTTGAAGGTTAGCTACTTGGACGACAGCAGAAGATTGAAGTTATTAGTTAAAACATTATATTACTAGTCAAACAATAACAAAGCAACTGTTGTGTTCTATAACAATAATAATTCCAATAAGGCAAACAGTTATGGTCGAAACTAATTGCTGCATTGCGTGTTGGGGGAGACTTACCAAATCCTAGCCGCTATGCGCAATACGAAACCTACATAAGCAATGACATACAAATGCGGAAATAACACAACTACGCAATATAGAAGCAATCACACAACACCGGCAATTACGTGGAAAAACCCCTCCAAGGTGAAGGGTAAAAAATCACGGGCAAATCTTCCACTATAACAACAATGGGTTACACACAATTCTCCCAATTTGGGGATAACAACAACTTCAAGGTGCATATAGCACTTGGATAACCAATTTGCCTAATTACACTCACCACTAGGGTGGATCAACAATTCATTCACCTAAATAGGTAAGATTCACTATCAATTTGAGAATAGCAAGAGTAAGATTACTTACTACTAGAGTTTGAGCAAACCCTAGATTTTTCCCCTTTTGAAGAGATGTGGAAATTGATCAATCAATCTTCACCACAACAACCAATAGATCCTTAACTAAGAACCCTTTCTTCTTCTCTTCAAGATAACTTCAATCTCACCAAAAATGGTGGCTTAACCTTTCTCCCTCACTCTCTTTCTCTTCTTCCTCTCTTTCTTTCTCTTTCACGGGTTTGTGAATTCTAACTCTCCTGGATGTTTTGGAAACAAAACATATAAGCTAGGACACTTGTTACTTAGCTTCTCCCATTGGTTAAGGGGACTCCGGGACTATTGGGTCATAAGGAGTAAACCCAACAATCTCCCCCTTACGACTTATGGCAAGGTACCACCACCACCAAACCTCGCCTCGCTTTAAATACACATGCTTGTATTTTGGTAGCGACTTTGTCATCATATCGGAACCGTTGTCATCTCGTATGGATCTTCTCAATATACAAGACCTTCTCGTCGAGAACTTCTTGTATCCACCGATACCTAATATTGATGTGCTTGGACCTCGAGTGAAAACTCGAATTCTTGGCCGAGATGGATGGCACTGTCACATTACAAGAAACGATGAACCTTTGTTGCTTCACACCGAGTTCTCTAACAAACCTCTTCATCCATATCATCTCCTTGCAACTCTCCGTAGCCGCAATGTACTCTCGCCTCCGTAGTAGATAATGCCACACATTTTGTAACTTGGATTGCCAAGACACACTCCCCGCATAGGTAAATAAGTAACCCGATGTCGACTTGAGACTGTCTTGAGCACCTTCCAAATCTCAACTGTGTAACCAACTAACTCGGCTTGTCACCTCCATAACACAAACACATATTAGAAGTACCCCTAAGATACTCAGTAGTATCCATTTCATCGCTTCCCAATGCTCCTAACCAGGATTTGATAGAAATTTGCTTACCACTCCAACCGCATAAGCTATATCCGGCCTTGTACACACCATTGCATACATCAAACTACCAATCGCGGATGCATAAGGAATATTCTCCATCTTCCGTTTCTCAACATCATTCACATGACATTGATCACGAGTTAACTTAAAATGGTTTGCAAGTGGACAACTTACATCAACACCTTGTCCATGTTAAATCTTTGCAACACCTTCTCAATGTCGCTTTCTTGTGATAACCACAACTTCCTTGCTTTCCTATCACGAGTTATTTCCATGCCAAGAATACGCTTTGCTGCACCCAAGTCTTTCATAGCAAAAGACTTGCTCAAAATCGACTTCAACTTTGTCAATTTTCTTCTTATCTTTGCCAACAATAAGCATGTCATCAACATATAGCAAAAGAATAAGAAAATCACCATCAACAAATTTTTGAATGAATACACAATGATCTCAAAGTCGTTTCTCTTGTACCCATGTTCCTTCATGAACGATTCAAACTTCTTGTACCATCTTCTAGGAGCTTGCTTCAAACCATATAGACTCTTCTTTAGCTTGCACACCATGTGCTCTTTGCCTTTGACTTCAAAACCCTCGGGTTGTGCCATATACACATCTTCCTCCAACTCACCGTGAAGAAATTCTGTCTTGACATCTAATTGTTCTATCTCAAGATCCAAACTAGCGGCTATTGCCAAGACAACCCGAATAGAAGGAAATTTCACCACCGGTGAGAAAATCTCGTCAAAGTCAACACCCTTTCTCTGCTCATAACCCTTCACAACTAAGCTTGCTTTGTACCTTGGTTGTGAGTTACCATCTTCAGTCTTGATTCTATACACCCACTTGTTCTTCAGAATTTTCTGGTTTTCTGGCTTGTCAACCAAATCAAAAGTGTCATTCTCATCTAAAGAACCAACCCCTTCTTTCATGGATTTCAACCACTTTTGACTTTCAGAACACTAAGAGCTTCTTCATAAGACTCTGGTTCACTCCGATCTGTGAGCATCACATACTCATGTGGTGTATATTTTGTTGAAGGTAACTGGTCCTCGCTGGATCTTCTCAATTCGGCTTCTGGTTGTTGTTGCACTTCTTGCTCAACATCACCCACTGGAACATCTTCATGATTTTGTTCTTCTTCTTCATTACCATTACCATCAACATCATCATCATGTTTTTCAAGAGTAGGAACAACTGGATTTGGATCCAAGGTCATATCATCTTGAAGCTTTGGCATCTCAATCTTCTCAAAGTCTTCAATAGTCCGGTCTTCAAGAATACCGCATCCCTACTTCGATAACCTTCTTGTCAACTGGATCCCAAAATCAGTAACCAAACTTCTTTGTCCCATAGCCTAGGAACACACACACCGCTTTGCTTTGTCATCAAGCTTTGATCTCTGATCTTTGGGATATGAACAAAAGCCCCCGCAACCAAACACTCTCAAGTGATCATAAGTAGGCTCTTTGTCTCTCCATACCTTTTTTGCTACTTCTCCATCTAGCGGTCTTGAAGGAGATCGATTGATCAAATACACAACAGTATTCATTGCTTCACCCCAGAAATTCTTTTGCAACTTGGAATGAGATAACATGCACCTGATTCTCTCAAGAATAGTGCGGTTCATCCTCTCTCGCAACACCATTATGTTGTGGAGTCTTCAGACTCGATTGTTCATGACGTATACCCATTCTCTTGCAATACACTTCAAGTGGTCCAATGTATTCTCCCCGTTGTCGTAACGAAGGCACTTCAAGGTTCTACCTGTTTCTCTTTCCACCATGTCAGAAACATCTTGAACACAGAACAACATCGTCTTTGGTCTTGATTGCATATGACCAAACCTTCCTTGAAGCATCATCTATGAAAGTAACAAAGTAAAAGGCACCACCAAGTGTTTTGACCCTTAAAGGTCCACATACGTCGGAATGAACAAGATCAATAATACCAGAATTACGCTTGGGTAAAGTTTTATGAAAGGAAACTCTAGTTTGTTTACCAACCAAACAATGAGTACACTTACCCAATTGCATACCTTTGGCCTTTGGCAAGACTTGTCTTGTGGTGAGGATTTGAATTCCCTTCTCACTAAGATGACCAAGTCTTCTATGCCACAACTTTCGGAGGTTGAATCTTTGTCAACAACATTCAACTCACCTTTAAACACCTTCACCTGTGTTTTGTACAATGTGCCACACTTCTTGCCTCTTGCAATAACCATGGAGCCCTTGCTTAGCTTCCATTTTCTATCACCCAAGTGATTGTTGTACCCTTCATCATCTAGCACTCCATGTGACATTAGATTCAAACGAAGATCTGGTACATGTCGCACATTTCTGAGAACCAATGTGCAGCCAACACTGGTCTCAACTTTCAAATCACCCATTCCTACAATTTTAGCAACACCACTGTTTCCCATTCTGACTGACCCAAAGTCACCAGCCTTGTAGGAGGTAAATACATCTTCATAAGGAGTAGCATGATAAGATGCACTGAATCAACTATCCACTCTGAATCGTAACCTGCAAACTCACACAAACATCATTACAATCCGAGAATAAAATGATATCACCATCTCGTTGCAACAGCTTGCAACATCATTGTCTTGTTTATCATTTCCTTTCCCCTTCTTGTGTTCTTGCTTCTAGCTTCCTACATTCATTTGAATAATGACCTCTCATACGACAGCCTCCAACATTCAATGTCCTTTCGGACTTTGATTTACCCCTTGACTTGCTACGGACAACTTGTCTTCTCCTTTTCTTCTACTCCGATTTTCAGTAACAAGAGCTTCTGAATGAGATGAGTCTAATGACCTTATTCTAACTTCTTCATTCAGCAAACTGTTTGTAGCAACAGTCATGTTCAACTCCCTGTCTGGAGCAGAATAACTGAGACAATTCCTCAATGGCTCCCAACTGTTTGGTAAAGTATTTAGCAACAAGTAAGCTTGAATCTCTTCAGGAATTATCAGCTCCATAGATGTAAGCTGATTCATAATACCCTTCATTTCATTTAAATGTTGCGCCATTGAACTCCCTTCTTTGTAGCACAGCTTTCCAAGCCTTTTGAATAGAAGAGCTTTTGCACAAGGAGACCGCTTGATCATATATCTGCTTCTAACTTGGTCCACAAAGAATATGCTAGTGTCTCACTAGCCACATGATGAAAAATACCATCATCAATCCACCGACGAATGAAACCAACTCGCTTACGATTAGTAACTTTCCAATCTTCTTCACTTGTCTTCTCAGTGCCTCACTCCCTTATTCTCTATTGGACCATAGAGATCTTTACAATATAACCAGTCTTCCATCTTAGCCTTCCATATCACAAAGTTCTCACCGGTCAAATTGACCATTCTATTACTAGTACTAGCTTCCGTCATTGCACAGGATTAGCTCAACCCAAAAGCTCTGATACCACTTGTTGGGGGAGACTTACCAAATCCGAGCCGCTATGCGCAATACGAAACCTACACAAGCAATGACATACAAATGCAGAAATAACACAACTACGCAATATAGAAGCAATCACACAACACCGGCAATTGCGTGGAAAAACCCCTCCAAGGTGAAGGGTAAAAAACCACGGGCAAATCTTCCACTATAACAACAATGGGTTACACACAATTCTCCCAATTTGGGGATAACAACAACTTCAAGGTGCATATAGCACTTGGATAACCAATTTGCCTAATTACACTCACCACTAGGGTGGATCAACAATTCATTCACCTAAATAGGTAAGATTCACTATCAATTTGAGAATAGCAAGAGTAAGATTACTTACTACTAGAGTTTGAGCAAACCCTAGATTTTTCCCCTTTTGAAGAGATGTGGAAATTGATCAATCAATCTTCACCACAACAACCAATAAATCCTTAGCTAAGAACCCTTTCTTCTTCTCTTCAAGATAACTTCAATCTCACCAAAAATGGTGGCTTAACCTTTCTCCCACACTCCCTTTCTCTTCTTCCTCTCTTTCTTTCTCTTTCACGGGTTTGTGAATTCTAACTCTCCTGGATGTTTTGGAAACAAAACATATAAGCTAGGACACTTGTTACTTAGCTTCTCCCATTGGTTAAGGGGACTCCGGGACTATTGGGTCATAAGGAGTAAACCCAACATTGTTGTGGTGATAGCTAGGTGGCGACGACAGTTTGGCGGTAGTTAAGGTGATCAAACTAGCAGATCCACAAAATCATATTACTGCAAATGATAGGGCACACTGGTGGTCAAGATTTGATGATGGTGATGGCAGTAACTAGTGAGGATAAGTAGGTGCTGGTTTTGGCCGTGGCATAGTGATGTTGCCTTGAATTTAAAAACTCGTGGATCCTGGAGAGATAATAAAGAAATACAGGCAACAAGGGCTATTGGAGCATATCTAATTCTAGTTAACAGAAAAAAGACATGAGTAGCATAATATTGGAATCATAAACATAGAAAACTTGAAGCATGATAGTGAACCACTTTAGATAGTACCACAATCACAACTTACAGGAAACCGATATTGAAAGTGAACACATCAAAAATAGAGAAATTGTAAGACTTAGGTACTTACATCCCCGAGAAGTCGAGAAATTCCAGTCGTTAGAAGACCTCCGATCGCATCAAAACAAAATCAAGTTAAAGAAAATTTAAATGAAAAATCAAATTTAAAAAATAGAGGTGATTTTGTTGATACGAGTTCCAAGCGAAGCCACCGTATGAACCGGCAAAATCTACCATTAAAAGTCAAAACCAAGCAATCTAAATCAGTACATATGGAAAAATGCGTGGTTTTCAATTAAAATTAAACCAAAGAATCTAAACCCTAAGCAACATAGTTTTCAATTTAAGGAAAAATGCATTCATCGATGTTAAATTGCAATTGAAAGATAAGAAGAATAGGAAACCCTAGATTACCTTGAGCTTTGATCTATTTAGGGTTTTTGCTCAACTAATTGAAACAAAAATTTCTAGGGTTTTTGGCCAACTAAATGAAACGAAAGGTTTTGTTCAATTGATCCTTGGATTATTTGATGAGAGCTTCAACGTCTGATTTCGAGGTATGAAAGAAAGGTTATAAAAACTTTGCTCTCTTTTTTTCGTGGAGGTGTGAAAATTCGCCTTTCTTTATTGTGTGAGAGTTTCGCTTTTTATTTCGTGATGGCGGGCTAATTTCCTCGGCAAAAAAAAATTGAATTTGAATTTTGGAGTTCCCCTTTTGTATCCAATAACCAAATTTACCCGGATAGAATACGTGTATATTTTTGGGTGCTTCGATACAAGAAGGAAATGAAAAATTGCCGCTAACGTGATCTTTTACCGTAATTCTTGGAGATACGAGGGATATTCCTTGGTCTATTTGCTTAGAAGTTCACAAAATCAAAGACTTAACTGCTTTATTTTTATATATCAAATTTCACCGTGTTCGCAAAAGGGCAAATCATTTGGCATATGAATTATGCCAACATGCTCTTCATAACTATGTAAATAGCAGGCGAAATGTAAATTCTCCACCTCAACGTATTTCTGCAAACCCTATTCTCTTAGGTAGTTTAATAAAGTTGGGCTCCTTTGAGCCCTTTCCCCCTTCAAAAAAAATAAAATAAAAAATATGAGGTATACGAAACAAAAACATTTTATTTCATGTATCAAAAAGAAAAAACATTTTATTTTTTACTGTTGAAATTATATACCAAAACTAACTTTTGATTTTGGTTCTAGAAGTCGAAAAACAACTTCTTAAATAATATCCGACATGTTATTAACTATTCACCCGAACTTTCACAATGATACGAACTTTGGTATATAATCTTAAGATTTATCCCATATCATAACCTAAATTTTGCCATTGAGATCCAAATTGTGTCCCACGGTTCAAAAACTTTCTAGTGACTTTAACTTTGTGAAATTTTTTATAAAACTCAAATAATTTCTCCTTAGCACAAAATAATATTTATATAACTTTGAAGGTGATAAGTATCGACTAACGACGCAGACTCGTTGGTTTTATTGCAACAGCTAAAGAAGATGCGGTAACGACCAATCTATTTATTTATTTCAACAGGAAATGGCTATTTATTCTAGCTACTAATGGGCCAATATTTTCTTTTTATTGTGAAAGAACTAACCTATTTAAGATTACGTTCCTTTTTTTCTAAATAATATACGCCATTGCATTGGGGGAAAATTATGAAACTATATGTGATATTGGGAACATAAATGATAGGTATCATAAACACCTTCATTTATATCTATAGTTTATGCTTTCTTTGGTATGTTTTCGTGTGAATTATGTGTCTTATGTGAACTTTTGAGTTTTTAGGTACTCTGGAGTCATTGGAGCAAAAAGGAAGTGGAACTAGCTCAAATCCAGAAACTCTTCTCATCATCTTGGAGACAACGAAAAGACGAAGCCAGTGGAGAAAGAATGAGATCATTCTGACATCGTAGGAAGAAGCTGCGAGCGTTTGAAGCGTATCAGAGTTGTGGAATTTGTTACCGGAGCTGAACTGCTCGGTTTCAGAATCGACAATTGAAAAGACTGCTTAGGTGGTCCTTATCAAATTTCTGGGCGCCTATAGTAATTTTGGTCATTAATGCCCCTAAAATAGATCGAGTTTCTGTCTCAATTTCAGAGAGCTAAGCTATGGCGGCATCCAAAATTCAGAGAAAATAAAAGAGAGATTTAGAGATTGACGAAGAAATTGAAGATAAGATTTGCTGGTTACGCAATAAGATCGATGGGGGTTAGAATCTGTGGTTGTTGTTATCAATGATGAAAACCTATTCCATGACATGATGCTATGTCCGAGATCGGTGATCCGAGATCTGGAATTAAGGTAGAAGATGGGTTTGTTTAAGAGATGAAATCATTAGGTGTTATTTTCTTTCTCTTTGCCTGAAATAGAGAACCCATGGCGGCAGTTGTCTGAGAGTTAGAGACACATAGAAATTATCCAGAGAATTCAGGGAGAGACTGAGAAGATGAAGCTGCAACGGATGCTTGAAGAAGAATCGGTGGAGGAGATTTCAAGTTTAGTTCATACTGGGCCTTGATTGAGAAGGGGATTGGAGAATCGAATATGAGAAGAAGAAATTGGTGGTATAACTGAAATGGGTTTGCTAGGGAATTATCGGAATAAGGGTTGATTGAATCCGAAACGAAGATGTGAATATGAAGAAGTTAGGGTTTGATCAATTGAATCTAAAATTGGTGAGGATGATGATTTGAGGTTGTTGGTTAAATGGGTTTTGAAGAATCAGTTAGAACCGATGGAAGAAGATGCAACTACAGTAGTGTTGGCAGAGTTGAATTTGTGAATGGGGTTTTGATGTATTTATGAATTTGAGATAAAGAACTAAATTGATTCTGCTGAGATGGAAGAAAGGGGATCCGAATCTGGTTAGGGTTTCTTGGGAATTGAAGATACAGGTCGAGGTGCAATGAATTGTTTAAGCTCACCCCAGTGGTGGTCACCGTGAAGCATGAGAAATACGAGATGATGGATGAATGTGTGAATAAGAATGAGTTGGAGCTTCTAAAGCTAAGTGCAACTGCAAGAATTGAGCCTGCAAGGAGGAAGGACAAGTTACTATATCGGGTGGTGTATGTAAGCAATTACAAGGGTAGCCGAGTACATTAGGATGTGTTTATTACAATGTGCAACTAGTGTTTGTTGGCTGCAATGGTTTTGTGTCAACCGAGATGAAAGCTTCTGAGAATAAGCTTAAATGAATGTTTGGTTGCGGTTCGGATGGAGGAATTGGTGGTACCGAAATTACAAAAGTGGTGATTGCAAGACTGGTGAACCTGAGTATGGAGGATGGATTGTAGCTGAGTTGAAGTCCTAAAGCAGCTAAACCATGTTGCGGTGGCCTGTGATGGTGCAATGGTTCTGGTAGCTGTGGTTTATGAAGGGAGTGGAGCTGATGAGTTTATAATGGTAGAGCCGTTGCTTGTATGAGTCGAGAGCCGGAACCGTGATTAGTTGCTTTGTGTTGCGGTAGAAATGAATGAATGCCATATAGATGTATGTCTAGGCTGTACGTAAGGGAAGTTATGGGAGAATGCAAGGCTAGGATGGTGTTTGTCGGTACTGTCGCAGCTTGCGAGTAAGAACTGGATTGTTGAAATGCAATTGCGAGAGATGGAAATGGTGGGAAATGATTATGTACGAGATGATGAAATTACGCTTGTATGAGTCGTGACTTGAACTCGGTGTTGCAAGGAAGTATGTTGTTGTCGTGTTTGGCCGAGTTGCGACGCAAGATAATGGCTTGAGGCAAAGTTGGTGTTGTGGTTGTAGGTGTAAGTGCAACCGCAAAGAATGAGATGATGGTGCTGATAAAGATGAATCTGGTAATGGAGTTGTAATACAACCACTACACCAAATTCCTGGAATCGTAACAGGCATTCGTAACGGCTTATGAGCCGTTACAAATTTCCCGTTACAAAAGGCCGTTACAAAAAAATTCGTAACAGGCTTAAGCCGTTACTAAATTTTTAAAAATTCGTAACAGAGCTAAGCCGTTACGAATTTTTTTTATAGGCGTGCCACTCGCACGCTTGGTCACACTTGTGTCGTCACACCTTGTGTATGTGCGTGTGCCACTCACACGCCTAGCATTATATTTCCACCCACGATTAGTTATACGAGAGGATATTTCCTCCCACGAGTGTGCCATTCACATGCGTGAATTCTATGGATAAGCCAAAGCAGAATCGAGTTTGATTTTCAGTTTCATTTTTCTCTTCTGCACAGCTTCTCTTCCTCCTCTCGAAGATTTTTCTAGGGTTCATCATTTGTTTCATCACGTAGATTGTTTTAGCCAAGAAACATCATAGAAAACTCTTTAATCTTTTTCAACACCTTTCAATCATCGATCTATGTAAGTCTTAATCGTTAGAAGTTTTTCGATTTTTAGGTTTCATCTTTTTTTTAATCGATCTGTTTTTAGGGCTTGATTCATCTTTATCTTCCAGATTTTCATCGATCCGTGTAAGTGTTAATCTTTAGAGTTATGTTTTGTTAATCTTCTTCATATAAATCTAATTCTATTTTTTTCTTTCTAATTTACCGTTAGGGTTTGAAGAATTTTGAAGAGTTGAAGATTGAAGAATTTTGAAGACTTAGAAGGTATAAGTTTCAAACATTGAACCGATTTTAGGTTTTATGTTAATTTCGAAATTTTCTATTTTTTTTTTACTTTGTAACCTAATTTCTAGTTTGTAATCTAATTTCAATAAGTTCTAATTTATAAGTTTTGTGCTTTGATTGACATCATTAGCTTCACTTGTCGGTTCTAGTTTTTGATCCACTAGTCTTGTGTAAAGATGCATTCTTCATTGTCGACATGGTGTAGTTTTTTTGCCTTAGAAGCATACTAAGTTGAGTAGGCGAGAGTGCTACACGATAAAGTCTTATATAATCTTGGAAGGTTTGATGAGAGCTAGATAAACTTGGACCTAGCTAGCTGTGTAACAACAGAGCGTGTGTGGGTATGGCAGAGCGTAGTTGATTAGTGTGTGTTGTTGTGACATATGATTCAAAGTCGATGCATTTTAAAAGTTTGGCTAATGTTGTTCTATATCTTGGTCTTTGCAGAGCCGAGAGGATCCTTTTGGCAAGAGACAAACAGAAAAGAAGCACCTCTACGGAATCCGTTAAGGTAGTAACCTAAATTCCGGTTTGTATGTTCTATAAATATGCTCATCATGATTTGAACTTTAGTTTCATTTTAAGGTAGTTTTTTTAAGTTTAAATGAACTAAAGTTATGAAGTTTTGTTTTTATATTGATCGATTCTAAGTGAGCATGATGATAACTGTCTTAGTGGTGATTTACAAAAGCTACTTGTAGCTCATTCTCTCTTCTTTGAGGGGATGTTTATGTCGCTAACTTGCGGGGCTTCTAACCCCGTACCACTAGGACTAAGTTATTTTATTTTGTATGTTAAGTTGTGTATAAACGAGTCTCGGTTTTATGTACTCTGTGAGCATGATGATAACTCATCCTAGTGGTGATTTACAAAAGCTACTTGTAGCTCATTCTCTCTTCTTTGAGGGGATGTTTATGTCGCTAACTTGCGGGGCTTCAACCCCGTACCACTAGGACTAAGTTATTTTATTTTGTATGTTAAGTTGTGTATAAACGAGTCTGGTTTTATGTACTCTGAGCATGATGATAACAGTCCTAGTGGTTATTCGCAAAAGCTACTTGTAGCTCATTCACTCTTCTTTGAGGGGATGTTTCTGTCGCTAACTTGCAGGGCTTCGGCAACCCTGTACCACTAGGACTAAGTTATTTTATTTTGTATGTTAAGTTGTGTATAAACGAGTCTGGTTTTATGTACTCTGTGAGCATGATGATAACTTGATCCTAGTGGTTATTCGCAAAAGCTACTTGTAGCTCATTCTCTCTTCTTTGAGGGGATGTTTCTGCCGCTAACTTGCAGTGGCTTCCTAGCAACCCTGCACCACTAGGACTAAGTTATTTTATTTTGTATGTTAAGTTGTGTATAAACGAGTCTCGGTTTTATGTACTCATGAGCATGATGATAATGATTCTAGTGGTTATTCGCAAAGCTACTTGTAGCTCATTCTCTCTTCTTTGAGGGGATGTTTCTGCCGCTAACTTGCGGGGCTTCGGCAACCCCCCCACCACTAGGACTAAGTTATTTTATTTTGTATGTTAAGTTGTGTATAAACGAGTCTGGTTTTATGTACTCATGAGCATGATGATAACAAATCCTAGTGGTTATTTGCAAAAGCTACTTGTAGCTCATTCTCTCTCTTTGAGGGGATGTTTCGCCGCTAACCTCATGGGCTTCAGCAACCCTACCACTAGGACTAAGTGATTTTATTTGATTCTTTTAAATATCAATTTTGAAGGGTAATATGTCATCTGAAGTGATCAAGAAATGGTTGAAGTGTCCTCGTAAGTCTTTAGAATTCAGACAAGGTGTGAAGTCATTCATAGAGTTTGCCAAGAATAATGGTGGTGGGAGTCATTTATTTTCATGCCCTTGTCGTCGTTGTATGAACGGTAAAGGCTTAGTTGCCTTCGAGTGAGATCTCATTGCATTTGCTCAAACATGGTATGCATGAGGTGTACACATTCTCGGCGCTATCATGGGGAAAGTTCAAGATAAGCAAAGACAATTAACACATAAGGATAATATTATAACTGAATGTGTAGCAGATAATGATGATGTTACAGCAGGTTTGAATGAGAGTATTACCACGAGATGTGGATGAGAATGTTAGGGAAGGGATGGATGAGAATGTAGAAGTAGGTGTTGATGAGAATGTTACAAAGAAAGTGTTGATGAGAATGTTACGAAGGTTGGATGAGAATGTTGGAACCAAAGCAGGTGTGGTCGAAAAAGAGATCGCCGGGCCGAGAAGGCAAGAGAACCATTATATCCTTCATGTCCTAATGGAAAGTCGAGTAATGTACGCTGCGATAATGATGAACAACATAAAAACTCGCATGGAATTTCTAGACAATGGTGTTACCGCAATATTAGAATTGATGAAAGAGTTGCTTCCCGAAGGTAACACCCTGCCATGTAAGTATCCAGATATCAAGAAGATTATTAAAGAGCTGGGGATGGATTATGTGACTTATGATGCTTGTGTAAATGATTGTATACTTTATTGGAAGGATAATAGTTCATTGGTTAAGTGTCCTGTATGTCAAGAACCTCGGTACGTAAGAGTTTTTAATGATGAGAGAAAACTTACACAAGTTGCGCAAAAGACTTTAAGGCATTTTCCGATAATTGCAAGGCTGAAAAGACTTTATAGTATACCATGGATAGCAGAGGCAATGCTTTGGCATTCTAGAGCACAGAGATGTTAATGTCACGCGTCATCCAAAGGGATTCTACAGCTTGGAGGTGTGCGGATAATTTCGTCATTCCGAATTTGCTAAGGAAGCACGGAATGTTACTCTTGGGATAGAAATCGACGGTTTTAATCCAAATGGATGCTTTGGTCTGAATTATTGTTGGCCTATGATACGTGTCCGTACAACCTTCCTCCTTCGATGTGTATGAAGCGCGAATTTTCCATGTTATGTTTGTTGATATCAGTCCGAGAGCACCAGGTAAAGATATTGATGTTTACTTACGATGACCATTGATAGAGGAGTTGAAAGAGTTATGGAATGATGGTGTTATGACATTCGACTACCTTCACGAACTCGATTTTCTTTTGAAGGCAAGGTTGTTATGGGCCATTCATGATTTTCCTAAGCATTGGGTACGCTAGCCGGATGTGTGACTCATGGGTATTATGCGTGTCCCACCCGTGGTGAAGAAACAGGTTCGTAGTGGCTCGCCGTATAGTAAGAAGATATGTTATATGGGACACCGAAGATGGCTGCCATCCCAACACAAGTACAGTTTGACAAAACAAATTTCAGTGGAGGGGTAGAAGATGGTAAAGCTCCATGGCCACTAACAGATTGCAAGTTCAAGAGATTGTGAAAGATATGAAAAGTAAACAGGGTAAGGGTAAACCACCAAAGAAAGAAACGTAAAAGAGGAGCAGGCAGAAGCGGATAGTTTGCAACAGGGTGTCGATGAAGATATTTCGACAACTCTCTATTTTCTCGAAGGTCCATACTTCATGATTTGCCGAATTGGGGATCGAACGCAATCCGATGTCATTGTACAGAATGTTATGCATACGAAAAGAACATAACCGAGCATATTGTTAACACTCTCATGGGTAATAGTAAGTCAAAAGATGGTGTAAATGCACGTAAAGATATGGAATCTATGGGTATTAAAAAGCGGTTATGGGTGAAAGAGGATAGTGCAACTGGTAAAACAACAATGGAAGATGGATCGTTTGCCTTAACTAAAGATGAAAAAGTATCTTTTTGTACAAAGGTCAAGAACTTAAGAGTGCCTTCTAGCTTCTCGTTCCAATCTTCGCAATCAAATCATGAGCATTAGTCCACCTGAGCTGAAGAATTTCAAGTCACACGATTACCATGTAATGATGCAATCTCTGTTTCCATTGCTAGTTCATACTGCGACTTCATTACCTAAAGATCTCGGAGTTTCTTTCTCTTCTCCGTATTAGTATATTTTTCAACATTTTGTGCGCAAAGGTTATCAACAGAGATGAACTTCTACAAGCGAAAGCTAGTCCGTGGAAGCAATGTGCGTAATGGAAAAGTATTTTCCTCCATCTTTTTTTTGTTATTAGTATCCACTCGATGATTCATCCGGCCGATGAAGCTTTAATCTCTGCAGTCCTATCGTATTTAGGTGGATGTACCCTTTGAGAGGTAAATACAACCCCTTTGTTGTTTAATTTTTAAGTTGAGAATTACTATTATTGAACTATTAATCATCCTTGAGGATCTGTTAACTTTTCTTGTAGGTTAATGAAAGGTTTTAAAGGATTGGTGCGCAATAAAAGGTACATTGAGGGGTGCATTGCAAGAGGGTATGCGCTGCGAGAAGCTAGCTTATACCTTATGGAGAACATGTCGATGATGGTGGTGGTACTCATAAACATACTCGGCAGCTTTTTGGATGATGACTATGATGGTGCCGATGAGATGCCTCTTAGTTCTGAATGAGTATTACTCAATCGAGCACAATTTGAACAATGCCGCAACTGGATCCTATCTAAGTATGTTGGAATAGATAATCGGCAAAGGTAACTTTTACTTAACTCTTTTATGTTTATTCAAGTCTGAATTTTGTTTAGTCCTCCTCTCGGCGAAATGAAAATATTACAAAATTAGAGGGATGTAGCATGATGGTGACTTAGTGCATTTTAGTAGAATGTTTTTGTTAGTTAACATTGAGTTACTGTCTGATTATTATGTTTGCATCATCTGATAGTCTTTGAATTGGTATTGGCTGTAGGAAGTATGATTCTTATGTTAACGGTGACACGTCTAATGGTCGACCTCAAAGAGTTTTCATCTATGGTTGCGCGATGAGGTACTTGTGTTACCCTAAAGCTTTTAGTAGTGGTTTGAATACAACTTGTTATGGTTTTAGTTGTGATACTGATCACCATGTCAGATAACAGCTTATTAAAAGCCAAAGAAACTGATTCAACACTATGGAGACTCGTGCAAGGACCACTCTTCAAGGCACAATCATATAAGAAATACCAAGTAAATGGGTTTACTTTTAGTAAACAAGAATCAGTGAAGAATGTATCACGTAATAGCGGTGTCAATGAAAGTCGTTACAAGACCGCAAGCGAAGTCGGCCGAGGAAGCCGAAATAACTTATTACGGCGTCATTAAAGATATAATCAACTTGAACTATTTGGAATTTGAAGAAACCGTTTTTTACTGTGATTGGGTTAGTGTTGGAGATAAGAATGCTTGCAAAGTTGATGCAGTTTCAAAGGTTGTAAAGGTCAACTTGTCGAAAATGAAAAGCATAAATAGAGTGGTGGATGAGCCGTTTATCCTTGCATCTGAAGCTACTCAAGTGTTCTACTCAAAGGATCTTACCAAGAGGGATGGTCTGTGGTGTTGCACTCACGACAGGGGGTTAACGTCTTCGCAGATAAATTTGAAGTTCCTACATCTTTCGCCGCTTCTTACCGACAATGAGAATTTGAAAAAGTCGCTCATTACCGATTCATTTTGAACCGAAACAGTTATGATATGTTTTACCTTACCCAATAATATATACAATGACGCCGCTTTTAGCTCTTTTTTCGTGAATTGTTTGGTTTTATTTGTTTGATCACTTATTTTTTGAGGTGTTAGGTAGCTTTCTTTTGTTAACGTGGATGCTCTCTTTTAGCTCTGTTTAGTTTTCCCTATTTTGATGTTTGAATTTCACAGGGTATGGCAGCAGTAGAGGTCAATGAATATGGACAACCAGTTTCCAGGAACGCAACAACATTAGGTCACCGAAGAGGCGCCTTGGCTCGTACACATGTGCCTATTTCATATAAAAGCTGGGATGTTGTTGATGCAAAGTATAAGGATGATATTTGGAAAACCCGAAGGTACAATACTTACCCCGAGACATGATTTTTCTTCACTCGTCATTTAACTTCTTTTATCGTTATTGCAAATAAGTAAGGCATTAATTTGTTCTATCTTTCCAGTGAATATGATGTACCCGAGACATCAAAGGAAAATATTCTCGAAGGCCTGTTCTGGGTCCATGGAGGAGATTGAAGAGTGAGTTACGCCATGCCTACTATGACCCTGTCCCTACTCATGAAGAAAGGATTCTAAATGTTCCACCAAATGTCAAAGAAGAGGATTGGATAAAATTTTGCGAAAATGAAAGAGAAGAAAAGGCAAAGCAAAGTAGAATCGAGCATAAGAGGAAAAGACAACAATATGGCTACACACATTGTAGTGGTCGCAAATCTCATGCTATGGTGAGAGCTGAACCGGTACGTATATTCGCAACTTACAACTTTTATATTCACAACTTAGTCAGAACTCAATTATATTCACAATTTGCCTCAACATCCTTATGGAAAACTATATGATTTTACATTGTATTTGTAAATTTAGGAGGCCGCAAATCCACGATGCAGTGATAACTCCCGAGGATGTGTGGGTTAAAGCTCATACACAAGAAGGTGGTTCTATTTTACCTAGCGCGGTGCCATTCGGCTGTGAGTCGGTTTACTTTTCGATTATTTCAACTCTTTTAAAAACATGTACTAGATATTTAAGATATTAGAATTTACTTGGTTGTTATGCTCGACACTACGGGAGAAGCTCAAGAAGGCCCAAGATGAGATCAAAGAAAAACAGATGCGGGTCTTCCAAGAGAATAACCTAGTGCAATGACTAAAGCTTTTGGGGCGATTCTGAGAGGACGGGTTCGTTACTGTTGGTCCTATATCTCAGTACGCAAATCAATCTTTCTCGCTCCAGCGTCACAAGGTAAATGAACCGAAAGCGAAGGAGGGGGGTCTTGGTGGGATGGTGGAAGAAATAGGTGGCAAGGTCTCGTGTTCGATTGATGGCTTTGTGAAGTTGTGTGGTGTAGTGGAAGAAATCAAATCTGCAATTCCAAAGATCGCTTGGCTCAAACGTTCCCGGACCTCAAGAGTTGTAGCCTCGCATACTCCATGCAATGTTTCGCTTCACCTCAAACAGTTCACATGCCGCAACAAGTTCACCCGTTGGGAATATCAGATCACCACCGCGACAAGTTCACTGCTGGGAATTCGCATCACCACTTCATCAAGAGCACGTGGTGGACCGCTTTATTCGTTGTTGAACTTCGAGAATGAAGTAGTTGCAACCGGTGAGCTCTGTCATTGGTGCTTTAGCGAGATCGGTTTCACGGAGATCTTATACCTATACATCTTGCCAAGGTATGTATCGATGATATTCTCATGCCGATGCAATCACTACGAAAGCTAACAAGTATGCAGCCACCTTCGGAGATGTCGGAATCGGAGGATATGTGCTTCATCCAAAGATGTGCCTCTCAAGCAAAGACACAGAGTCCCTTTCTTTTTGAGCTAATCAATCTCACCTTTTTGAGCATCGCCTAATATCCGCCTTGACTTATACGAGATCTTTTTGTTATACTTGCGCAGTTCAAACTTTTGTACGTATCTTTGATGATGCGCATACTCCTAGGATCTTTTTTTGATTTTTTGGCAGTTCACACTTTTGTACGTATGCTAACCGATGCGCATACTCTTATGCAAACAGTGCATAAAAAGAGCTTTACTTGAAGCAACTTTTTTTGGTCCAATGTAACTTTTTTCTATATATGTGAACACAAACCGGCTTATGAATGGATATTTTCTTTCGATTTCATCATTTTTTTTTGATATATATGTAGGTGGTTTTGTTATGTTATATGTAAAAGCACAGGACTTCACACAAGGTCGTTGAAGCAGAGTAACCGATCGGGAAATATCAATCCTCGGTAAGTACTTCACTTGGTTATTATACTTAAACTATTAAGTTTAAATTTGTGGCTTTGACACTCGGTTTATACTTGCGAGGTATTGCGCTGGTGGGAAGAATCAACGTCCTCGGTTGTGTTGATAACTCTCGGGCTAAACGTTCCGGAATCATCGAACTCTCTCGAAGGTGAATCTCATTCTTCTTCAATTTCATTTTTCATGGAGATTTCATCCATTAAACTTCTTCATGGATTTTGAAATTAATTTCTGTGGTGTGATTTTTGGGAAATGTATGTGTAGGTTAAGACATAGAGGTCCAGTTGGAGTGGATTACATTGTCATCAAGATTGTTATCTTGCTCATCAACGTTTGGCTATTGTAGATCCCGCTTCTGGGTGATCAACCTCTTTACAATGAAGACAAATCTATCGTCAATCACGGTATATATCTATCTATATCTTAAAAACTTATCATATCCATTTTTGATTATTACTCTATTCTCGCAATTTGAATGACTCGAGACTTATTTGAAATTGATATTGTTGTTAAGTTATTTTGAGTGTTGATTCGACTTTGCGAAACACTTACATAGTTCTCATTATCTAGGTTAATCTGGGAGATTTATAACCATGAAGAATTGAGGGCAAAGTTGAAGAATCATAAATTCAAAACCTAAGTGATTGCGAAGTTATTGCTCATCTTGTAAGTATTTGTTCGGAGTTTTGATTTGCTCATTCCTGGGGACTGTTAGAATTTCTATGAACTGATACTTAGTATCCCCCCTAGTATTTCATACTTAACAAAAATTTTGATACTTAGAAGAATTTAAGTTCTTTTTTGTATTAAGCTATTTGAATGTGATAAGAATTGATTGAATGTGAGATGAATTTGATTGAAGAAAATATTGTTGATTGTGGAGGATGAAATGAAAGGTGTATCCGGTAGTTTTTTGGAATTCCCAAGCTTATTTCCGTGAGAAAATGAATAGGTCAGCTTTGACCAGGTCAAAATTGGTCAAGATCACCAATTTTGACCAGTCAAGGTTGACCTAATAATTTTTTTTGTTACAAAAAGTTCGAATCTGACCTGAAATTTACAACATACTCGTTGCAAAAAATTCGTAACGGCCCCGAGCCGTTACCACGTGGCAAGTTTGTAACGGCCCCATTTATTATACAACATACCCGTTACAAAAAAAAATTAGTAACGGCCCCGAAATACATTACGTGGCAAATTTGTAACGGCTCAAGCACATTACGAGGGCCGTTCTAAAAATAATTCGTAACGGCCACAAAGCCGTTACAAAAAAATGTAACACCCACTTTTGCAACAAAGTAGGGCCGTTACAACCCGTTTTTGTAACGGCTGGTTCCCTTTCTAATCCCAGAATTTGGTGTAGTGAACCGATGATGGATGAATGGCTCTGGCAAAGGAAGAACCGAAGTTGCAGAAATTGAAGAATGATCGGCCTTCATGGCTGGATATGAACTGGTGTAGTGAAATGATGGTGCATCACAACTCTGGCCTGCGCAAATAGCTTAGGCTTAAGCAATTCAGCCCATTCAGCCTAGAGATCTCAGCTGACTCTCGACTCACTTAACCCAGTTGACTCGGTGCAGACTCAATCGAGCTTGACCGTGCTTGACCCATTTTGACCGGTGACCGGGTGGACTTTGTCAGGTCACAATTTCCGCCATAATACCGATTTTTTCTACGACTATTTTTGGGACATATTTTCACATGGGTATTCCTCACATATGGGCTTGGTGGACATTTTGTCATTGAACTTTGGGCTTTGAAGACCTAGTTTTGGAAAGATGAAAAGCTAATAAAAGGAGAAAGTTTTCTATAACTTGGGATCACGATTATTCTTGGAACTTGGAGAGAGCCGCTTTTGTTTACGCTTCTAGGGTTTGCTTTTGTTCATCTTCTTCTATTCAATTAATATTTTTATGATGAACTCCATAGCTATGAGTAGCTAAACACATATTATTGGTTATGGGATAAAGTTGATTTCTCAACATGTTATTTAAATCTATGAATTAGTTTTGTCTCAATACTTTATTTTTTGTGATTCATTATTAATATTGTCATATGATTTGATTGTTTATTTGGTTGAGTCCGGAATCAATCCGATTTACATTCACCTCTATTGCTAGATTAGGGTTTTCAATACGAAATAGTTGTTTATCCCTGATTCTAAGTAGCATAGTGTGGTTATTACTTGTAGTGATACATCTTTATAATTGCATATGAATCATAACCTTGGTTAAATTGAATTAGTGCTTTTACACGTTTGATTGCCTTGATTAGTCTTATTCCATAGAACTTAGTGCTTTGAGGGAGTTAAACTTAATTGTGCTTTTACACTTTAGGTTGCTTTTTAGGAAGAATTCACATATGTATCTTTTAATGTGGTTGTGATGAAATCAGGGAATTAGCGGGATATTCTTGCGATCAAGGTATCCTAGGACTTTTAGTAAATGAGGGATTAGATTACCAATTCTAATCATTGATGAAAATACATGTTTGTGAATGATACTATCCCGCGACCAATATCTTCTCCTTATTGATTATTCAAATTATTTTATTGCTTTCAATTATTTTTTTATTGCTTAGATAAAACAAAAATCTCCCCTGGGTTACTTTAGAAACTGAAATTCTATAACAACAATTGCCTCTCTGTGGATACGAACTCTTTCTTATCACGTACTTCATTTATATTTAGTAGAGTGAGAAAGTGAAATTATTTTTGCTCTACCGACAACCGGTCAAATTTTGGCGTCGTTACGCTAGGGAGGCATACGGCTTGTTATTAAGTTTTTAGTTTCTTTTTATAATTTCTCGCTTTTATCTTTGCTTTTGTTTTCTTGTCTTGTTTCTCACTTGTTTGCGAGAATTGTTTTCAGTGTACCTAATCCCGGCTTCTAAAGATTGGAACTACCCAAGGTGCGGATAACTACTCAAGAGGCACAATACTCCAACCAAGTCAAGACACAACAGAAAATCAAGAGTTAGAAGCGGAAGAAGAGTTACAACTAGAAAAAGAACAAGAGGTTCCATTCGTAGACGAACCACAAGTTGAAGAAGAAGGAGCAATGGGTGATGCAAATCGTACACTCAAGGACTTGGCTTCTCATAGGCTTGATACACAACAGGGGTGTATCCAAACAAACTCTACTTTTGAGATCAAGCCGGGGTTGCTTAGAGAATTACCAAAGTTCCATGGCATGGTGAATGAAGACCCAAACAAGCATCTTATGGACTTCCACACTATTTTCATGGCCATGCTTCCAGCGGATGTTGAGGCGGATGGTGCAATGTTGAAAGTTTTTCGTTTCTCTTTGATGGATAGTGCTAAGGATTGGTTGTACTATTTACCTTTCGGAAGTGTCACGACATGGAATAGGCTGAAGAAACTCTTTTTAGAGAGATATTTTCCTGCATCAAAGGCTACTCAAATTCGCAAGGAGATTTGTGGGATGAAGCAAAATGTGGGAGAATCCTTATATGAATGTTGGGAACGATACAAGAGATTGGTGGCAAGCTGCCCTCACCACCAATTCAGTGATGCGATGATCATCCAATATTTCTATGAAGGACTCCAATCAAGTGATAGGAATCTTATTGACGCTGCGGGTGGTGGTGCACTAGTGAGCAAGACGGTGGCACAAGCTAGAGAGTTGATTGAAAACATGGCAGCAAACTCCCAACAATTCTTGAGTCGTGGTTCGGATGTGCTTCTTAGGAAAGTAAATGAAGTGAGCGAGGTTGAGGAACTTCGTCAACAAATGGGTAACATGACAGCAATGATGCAACAAGTTGCAGCCGCGGTGATACAAAGTTCCTCTCAAGCTTATGAAGATGAACAAGCTAATGCGGTCTTTCCAAATCAACAAAGACGGTATGATCCCTACTCTAACACTTACAATCCGGGATGGAGAGATCACCCCAATTTTAGCTATGCCAATAAGCAAGGTGCAATCCAACAACCTACTTTCAACCGTCCGAGTGGATTTCAACCACAACAACAACAATTTCAGCAACCACAAGCACAACAATCAATGCAAAATCAAGGTTCTGATATCGATTCAAAGCTTCAAACAATGATGCAAGGCATTTCCACCATGTTTAAAGAAAGTCAAATAGAAACTAAGAGTGCTATCAAGGAGTTGCAGACACAAATGGGCTCCATGTCTATTGAGTTGAACCAATTGAAGGCACAAAATAGTGGGAAACTCCTTCTCAACCTATTAACCCAAAAGAGGGTGTCAATGCTATTACGTTGAGAAGTGGTACACAACTTGTCCAACCCGGGTTACTTGATTCGGGCAAGGTGGAAACACCAAAGGAACCTGTTTTGGAGGAGAAGAATGAGGATTCTCCCCAAACTTCTGAGGTACCTATTCCTAACTCTAAAACTCCGGTTTGTACTTATGTTCCTCCTTTACCTTTTCCTCGCAGATTTGCAAGTTCTAAGAAGGCGGAACTAGAAAAGGAGATTTTAGACGTTCTAAAGAAGATCCATGTGAACATACCACTCATTGATGCTATTAAGCAAGTTCCAAAGTATGCAAAGGTGTTGAAGGACTTGTGTACCAATAAACAAAGGCTCAAAGGTAATGAAGTGCTTAGTATGGGGGAGAATGCTTCGGCAATCTTACAACACAAACTCCCACTTAAGTGCAAGGATCCCGGTAGTTTTGACATTCCCGTCACAATTGGTAACACAACATTTAACAAAGCTATGTTGGATTTAGGTGCATCCATTAATGTTATGCCTGCATCAATGTATAATTCACTTGATCTTGGTTCTTAAAAAGGCTGAAATTGTATTGCAATTAGCCGATCGCTCTAATGTCTACCCAATGGGTATTGTTGAGGATGTTCTTGTGCAGGTTAATCAACTTGTCTTTCCAGCTGACTTTTGTGTGTTAGGGATGAATGAAGGGTCACCGGACTCGTCTCTTCCATTGCTACTTGGGCGTCCCTTCATGAAAACGGCAAAAACCATAATTGATGTGGGCAAGGGAACATTGACCATGGAGTTTGATGGAGAAACAATACGTTTCAACATTTTCGAGATGATGAGATATCTTAGTGATGTCCACTCTTGTTTCTCCATTGATGTTATGGATACATTGGCACAACAAATGTTTGAATTAAATGGTGATGACGCTTTGGAAACCGTGTTAACTACATCCATGGATAATGGTGTAGAGTGTGGTAATGAAGTCAAGGAAGCCCTTGGTGATCTTAATTCACTAAAAGGATTCCCGGAAACTCATAATATCTCTTTTATTGCTTTACCATGCAGTGATGAAAAGCTTGTACCTTCAATTATTAAATCTCCAATTTTAGAATTGAAACCTCTTCCGATCACCTAAAGTACTTGTACTTGGGTGATAATGAAGAGTTACCTGTGATTGTTTCTAATAAGCTTAGTGAATTACAGGAGCAAAAACTTCTAAGGGTGCTAAGGAAGTACAAGACGGCCATAGGATGGACAATTGCTGATATCAAGGGTATAAGCCCTGCCGTTTGTATGCACAAAATCCGCTTGGAGGACGATGCAAAGCCTAAAAGGGAAGCGCAACGTTGTTTGAACCCTCCCATGATGGAAGTTGTGAAAAAGGAGATACTCAAGCTTTTGGAAGTGGGTGTTATCTACCCCATATCCGATAGCAAGTGGGTGAGACCGGTACAAGTAGTACCAAAGAAATCAGGTATGACAGTGGTGGAGAATGATAAGAACGAACTTGTCCCAAATCGTGTGCAAACCGGTTGGAGGGTTTGTATTGATTACAGGAAATTGAATGCCACCACTAGAAAAGAACACTTTCCATTACCTTTTATTGATCAAATGCTTGAACGTTTAACTGGACACTCTTACTATTGCTTCCTTGATGGCTATTCAGGTTATAATCAGATTGTGATAGCGCCGGAGGACCAAGAGAAAACTACTTTCACTTGTCCTTTCGGTATATTTGCTTACAGAAGGATGCCTTTTGGCTTATGCAATGCTCCAACTACCTTTCAAAGGTATATGGTAAGTATCTTTTCAGAGTATGTTGAAAACATAATCGAAGTGTTCATGGACGACTTTAGTGTCTTTGGTGATTCATTTGACCTTTGCTTGAATAATTTGTCTCTAATCCTTGAACGATGTGTTGAAACAAACCTTGTGCTGAATTGGGAGAAGTGCCATTTCATGGTAACTCATGGCATAGTTTTAGGCCATATAATATCTTCTAAAGGCTTGGAAGTCGATAAATCTAAGATAGACCTTATTCGTGCTTTAACCCCTCCCACTACGGTGAGGGAGATACGCTATTTTCTTGGTCGAGACGAGTTTTTATCGTAGATTCATCAGGGACTTTTCCAAGATAGCATCACCACTTTGTAACTTATTGCAAAAATATGTGGTTTTTAACTTTGATGAAAAGTGTATGGTGGCGTTCAATCGTTTGAAAGAACTTTTGATTTCAGCCCCTATCATTAAACCACCGGATTGGAGCAAGCCTTTTGAGCTCATGTGTGATGCAAGTGACTATGCGGTTGGTGCGGTGCTTGGGCAACGTGTGGGGAAGATTCCTCATGCTATTTATTATGCTTCTAGAACGTTAAATGAGGCCCAACAAAACTACACAACCACTGAAAAAGAGTTGTTAGCCATTGTTTTTGCTTTGGAAAAATTTCGCTCTTATCTAATTGGTACAAAAGTTGTTGTCTTTTCGATCATGCAACGCTTAAGTACTTGCTTACAAAGAAAGAGGCGAAACCGAGGCTCATACGATGGATTTTACTCTTGCAAGAGTTTGATATTGAAATCAAGGACAAGAAAGGAATTGAGAACACCGTTGCGGATCACTTGAGCCATCTTGTCAGTGGACAAGGAAGCTATCCCATTGCGTGAAAGTTTCCTGGATGAGCAACTATTCTCAATTGCCTTTGGAGAACCATGGTATGCCGATATTGTCAATTACTTGGTGTCTAAACAAATCCCAAAGAACTTGTCTCATCTTTGAGAGGGACAAACTTAAGAATTTGTGGAATCAATACATATGGGATGATCCATACTTGTGGAAACATGGTAGTGACCAAGTAATACGAAGGTGCGTTCCCGAATCTGAATTTAATTCTATCTTGTCTTTTTGTCACTCCTATGCTTATGAGGACATTTTGGGAGCAAGAGAACCGCTCACAAGGTACTTGAAAGCGGTTTCTATTGGCCAACCTTGTTTAAGGATGCATATATATTTTGTACAACTTGTGATAGGTGCCAAAGAACAGTAATCTAGGTGCCCGAAATCAAATGCCACAAACTTTTATTCAATTTATTGAAGTTTTTGATGTATGGGGTATTGATTTTATGGGTCCTTTTGTCAACTCCCATGGGAATTTTTATATATTACTTGTTGTTGATTATGTCTCGAAATGGGTGGAAGCTAAGGCCACCCCCAACTAATGATTCTAAAGTGGTTTCCGATTTTGTGCAAGCTAATATTTTTGCAAGGTTTGGAATTCCAAGAGCCATAATTAGCGATGGGGGTTCTCACTTCAAAAACAGGATTTTACAAAGCTTGTTGAAGAAGTACAATGTGTCGCACAAGATTGCAACACCTTATCATCCCCAAAATAATGGACAAGCCGAGGTGTCTAACCGAGAGGTGAAATCCATTCTAGAGAAGACGGTGAACCCAACAAGGAAAGATTGGAGCATGCGACTTAATGATGCTTTGTGGGCGTATATAACCGCATACAAGACACCTATCGGGATGTCTCCCTTTAGGCTTGTGTATGGTAAACCTTGTCATTTACCCGTTGAAATTGAGCATAAGGCGTTTTGGGCCATTAAGCAATGCAATATGGAGATGGATGGGGATGGAAAGCAAAGGAAGTTACAACTCCAAGAGCTAGAGGAGCTTCGCAATGATGCATTTGAAAGCTCGCGCATTTAAAGGAAAAGACGAAAGCATTTCATGATAACATGATTTCTAAAAAACAATTTTGCATTGGGCAGAAAGTGCTTTTGTTTAATTCTCGCTTGCATTTATTTCCGGGTAAATTAAGGTCACGATGGATCGGACCTTTTATTGTTACTAATGTGTTTTCTCATGGTGCAGTGGAAATTCGTAGCATAGCTACAGGAAAAGAATTTAAAGTTAATGGGCACCGGTTGAATCCATATTATGAGAATTTCACTTCCGAAGTGGTGGAAGGAGTTAACTTTGTGGATGTACTCCCTCTGGAGGAGTCATAGAAAGCAAGGAGATAGTCATGCTGACGACTTTAAACCAAGCGCTAAATGGGAGGCAACCCATCGGATGAGTATTTCTTGTCTGTAAGAGATTCTATTCTGTGGCAATGTAACCGTGTCAAACACGCACAAGATTACCTTCTAGTTGTTCCAATCGGTAGGTTGAACCAATGCCTTGGGCCCGCATTCGTTTCGTAGTTTGTTATCGTCTTGGTATCCCATTGTTTGCGAGGATGGTTTATGCCCGTCTTTGCAATAAACCTATGGACATATTTGGGGATCATGCGCTTCACCATGCTAATGATGTTGGGATTAAGTTTCGACATGATTTGGTTCGTGATGTAATCGGCGACATATGCTACAAAGTTGGTGTCCATGCGCGCAAAGAAGTTGCTATGGGTTTTCCATCGTCATTGACAACAAGGATTTACGACCTGCGGATATTCTTGTTCTTAACTCGGGAGAATGGTCAAGATGTGTGTATGGATGTTACAGGCGTCTCTCCGTTCACCGGTGAGGGTGTTCGTGCCTTTATTCCGAGGCCAAGCCATTTTAAGGGCGATTCTGCGCGTAAACGTACTAAGTATTTGGATGAATGTACCTCACATGGTTTTGGGTTGGGTGTTTTAGCTTTCACTACTCTAGGGGAGCTTGGTGAAGATATGATTTGTTTCTTCAAGCGTTTGAAAAATTGTTTAGTTAGTAATGATCTTTGGTAGTGGTCCGTAGATTTATTTTTCATAGGTTGGGTGTTGTAATTCAGAAAGGGGTTGGTGCCCAGCTTGTAGCTCGGCTACCAACTAAAAGTGTAAAATCTTGAATTATTTATATTATTATTACCATTTTAATTTTTTCTTGTCTTGTATTTATTTCTTGTTTTGTTTTCAGTTTTTTTTCATGTCTTGTTTTTATTTTTTCTGATTTCTTGTCACATATCATGTTAGAATTTCCCACCTTGACTTTCTTTGGACGATTCAATTTACATTGAGGACAATGTAAAGTTTAAGTGTAGGGGAGTGGTTAAGCATTTGCATTGTAAATTTTCAAAATTTTCAATTTTGTGTAAATTAGTGAATAAAAAACCCCAACTTGTAGTTAGTTTAGAGTCACATAGTATACATGTCGCTAAGATTACATCGAGATTCTCATAAGAGTGACTGAACTTAGAGATGACAGAGAACATGATCGGGTTTCTTAATTGTATGAGAGTTAAAGTTGGATTTAACCATGCCAATGGCAAATAAGGTGCAGACTGAATTCGGTATTAGAGTAGTGATCCCCTATAGTGGAGACTACCCATGTTACATCATGAGAGGCACCGACCTTCAATTCTTTGTACTGTCTAAATATGTGCTTTTAGAGTGTGTGTCACCGTACGTAAATTCCGGGTAGAATGGTGACCCAACCTCCCACCAATAGAAGCACTATTTTGATCTCTTGAGTGCTATTTTTATCAACCATGATGGTGACATCGAATTGCTAACTTACATACCACTTGTAATCTTGTTCGCAGTTAGCACCTTCCACTTTATCTCTCTCTACACCAACATGTTCATAGAAACACCATCATCATCAACAAGAGGAGCATCACAAATTTGAAGGAAAGTTGAAGACGTTCAAGGTTTACAAGCAACAGTACAGAAATGAGCAGATTTTAGATTCAAGTAAAGCAACAAGATAAGGAGCAGAATTTTTACAAGTTGAAGACTTTATGTACAAGAGCGAATATTATCAAGATGAGAGTTCGAGAAGTTTATGATATCAAGACATATAAGTTGTGAAGAATCAAGCGGTAAAGTACTTACACCATGGTCTTTGTACTTACATTTTTATTTTATTTGTATTTATTTCTCTTGTCTCATGAAAAAAAAAAAAAAAAGACAAGACAAAAAAAAGAGACATTATTAGTTTTATTATTTTATTTTGTTTTGTTTTCATTTTTTGTATTTGTTTTATTTTTCTTGAAAAAAAAAACAAAAAAAAACAAAAAAAAACAAAAAGAGACAAGAAAAATCCATTGTATCAAATATTGGTTTGTTTTTAGTTTTGTATTCTTTCAATAAAGCCAATGGAAGAAGGAATATCTACAATGAAGTTTCAAGCAATAAGGAATTAGAGGAAAGAGTTACATTGTCAAGATTCTACGATGTTCAAGAGTTATCATCAAGAGTTGAAGACCGAAGACGAAGATGAAGACACCGATTGAAGACCGAAGACGTTTCTATGGATGCTGTGAGAGTGGTGCTAGTTGCACGTCGAACGGATAACGAGGTAAGTAAGCATATTCCCACCTTCGTTAAGTGGTTGATTTTCTTTCTTATAGATTGTCAGAAAAAAATGGTTTTCAAAATGAATTAAAAGATGTGGGTTTTTAAAACGATTCGGAGGGTTTTTGCCTTCCTACCATTCAACGTGTCGCAGGATTCTTTATTCACTCCTACCTGGACACATGTGTGACCCATAAAAAGATATTTATTATTGAGAGCAACTTCATAAAACCCTTTCTTGTGAGGCAGATTCGAGACTTTCGATCACTCCGAACCCGAATTTCTTTCGATAAGGGATGGTTATTTCTCTCTCAACTTTTAAGAATGAGATTGTGTTCATTTATGTGTCTAACTTCTTATGACTAGTGTGCAGAATTTCTATGTCTTCTTAGCGCATTGGATGCTATCACTACGGAGAACTAGTAAGTTGGAAAAATAGGTTTTGTGGGTATATCTCTAGTAAACCCTCACGAGACTATAACTCGTCCACTAGGGACACCTAGAGGTTCAAAGGCTTCTTATTTATGCTAAGAGTAACCGTAGCCTCGACGACACGGAGTTGTATGTATCCTTTAGAATTGTTTTGTTTGATTTGCTCGAGGACTAGCAAAGTATAAGTGTGGGGGAATTTGATAGGTGTCATAAACACATTCATTTATATCTATAGTTTATGCTTTCTTTGGTATGTTTTCGTGTGAATTATGTGTCTTATGTGTACTTTTGAGTGTTTAGGTACTCTGGAGTCATTGGAGCAAAAAGGAAGTGGAACTAGCTCAAATCCAGAAACTCTTCTCATCATCTTGGAGACAACGAAAAGATGAAGCCAGTGGCGAAAGAATGAGATCATTCTGACATCGTAGGAAGAAGCTGCGAGCGTTTGAAGCGTATCAGAGTTGTGGAATTTGTTATCGGAGTTGAACTGTCAGTTTCGCAGAACTGACAATTGAAAAGACTGCTTAGGTGGTCCTTATCAAATTTCTGGGCGCCTATAGTAATTTTGGTCATTACATGCCCCTAAAATAGATCGAGTTTCTGTCTCAATTTCAGAGAGCTAAGCTATGGCGGCATCCAAAACTCAGATAAAAGAAAAGAGAGATTTAGAGATTGAAGAAGAAATTGAAGAGAAGATTTGTCAAGCTACGCAATAAGATCGATGGGGGTTAGAATCTGTGGCTGTTGTTATCAATGATGAAAACCTATTCCATGACATGATGTTATGTCTGAGATCGGTGATTTGAGATCTGGAATTAAGGTATAAGATGGGTTTGTCTAAGAGATGAAATCATTGGGTTTTATTTTTCTTTCTCTCTGCCTAAAATAGAGAACCCATGGCGGCAGTTGTCTGAGAGTTAGAGATACAGAGAAATTATCCAGAGAATTCAGGGAGAGACTGAGAAGATGAAGCTGCAACGGATGCTTGAAGAAGAATCGGTGGAGGAGATTTCAAGTTTAGTTCATATTGGGCCTTGATTGAGAAGGGGATTGGAGAATCTAATCTGAGAAGAAGAAATTGGTGGTATAACTGAAATGGGTTTGCTAGGGAATTATCGAAATAAGGGTTGATTGAATCAAACGAAGATGTGAATATGAAGAAGTTAGGGTTTGATCAATTGAATCTAAAATTGGTGAGGATAATGATTTGAGGTTGTTGGTTAAATGGGTTTTGAAGAATCGCTTAGAACCGATGGAAGAAGATGCAACTACGAGTAGTGTTGGCGAGTTGAATTTGTGAATGGGGTTTTGATGGATTTCTGAATTTGAGATAAAGAACTAAATTGATTCTCATTGAGATGGAAGAAAGGGGATCTGAATCGGTTAGGGTTTCTTGAGAATAGAAGATACAGGTCAGGGGTGCAATGAATTGTTTAAGCTCAGCTGCAGGTGGTGGTCACTGTGAAGCATGAGAAATACATATGATGGATGAATGTGTGAAGAAGAATGAGTTGGAGCTTCTAAAGCTGAGTGCAACTTCAAGAATTGAGCTGCAAGGAGGAAGGACAAGTTCTTTTTCAAGGTGTATGTAAGCAATTACAAGGGTAGCCGAGTACATTAGGATGTGATATTACAATGTGCAACTAGTATTTGTTGGCTGCAATGGTTTTGTGTCTTGGCCGAGATGAAAGCTACAAAATAAGCTTAAATGAATGTTTGGTTGCAGCAGATGGAGGAATTGGTGGTACTGAAATTACAAAAGTGGTGATTGCAAGACTGGTGAACCTGAGTATGGAGGATGGATTGTAGCTGAGTTGAAGTCCTAAAGCAGCTAAACCATGTTGCAGGTGGCTTGTGATGGTGCAATGGTTACGTAGGCTGTGGTTTATGAAGGGAGTGGAGCTACAAGATGAGTTTATAATGGTAGAGCCGCAGCTTGTATGAGCCGAGAGATGAAACCGTGATTAGTTGCTTTGTTTTGCAGTAGAACCGAATGAATGCCATATAGATGTATGTCTAGGATGTACGTAAGGGAAGTTATGGGAGACCGAAAGGCTAGGATGGTGTTTGTCGGTTGTCATAGCTTGCGTAGTAAGAACTAGATTGTTGAAATGCAATTGCAGAGATGGAACTGGTGGGAAATGATTGTGTACATATGATGAAATTACAGTTGTATGAGCTGTGACTTGAACTTAGTGTTGCAAGGAAGTATGTTGTTGTCGTGTTTGGTTGAGTTGTAGAATGCAGTGATAATGGCTTGAGGCAAAGTTGGTGTTGTGGTTGTAGGTGTAAGTGCAACTGCAGTAAGGAGATGATGGTGCTGATAAAGATGAATCTGGTAATGGAGTTGCAATACAACTGGTGATGGATGAATGGCTTTGGAAGTGGAAGAACTGAAGCTGCAGCTGTGAAGAATGATCGGCCTTCATGGCTGGATATGAACTGGTGTAGTGAAATGATGGTGCAGCACAACTCTGGCCTGCGCAAATGGCTCAGGCCTAAGCAATTCAGCCCATTCAGCCTAGAGATCTCAGCTGACTCTTTGACTCACTTAACCCAGTTGACTTCAGTGACTGTGACTCACCGAGCTTGACCGTGTTGACCAGTTTGACCTATGACCGGTGGACTTTGCCGGTCACTTCTCCTGGCCATAATACCAGTTTTTCCGACGACTATTTTTGGGACATATTTTCACATGGGTATTCCTCACATATGGGATTGGTGGACATTTTGTCATTGGACTTTGGGCTTTGAAGACCTAGTTTTGGAAAAATGAAAAGCTAATAAAAGGAGAAAGTTTTCTATAACTTGGGATCACGATTATTCTTGGAACTTGGGGAGAGCCGCTTTTGTTTACGCTTCTAGGGTTTGCTTTTGTTCATCTTCTTCTATTCAATTAATATTTTTATGATGAACTCCATAGCTATGAGTAGATAAACACATATTATTGGTTATGGGATAAAGTTGATTTCTCAACATGTTATTTAAATCTATGAATTAGTTTTGTCTCAATACTTTATTGTTTGTGATTCATTATTAATATTGTCATATGATTTGATTGTTTGTTTGGTTGAGTCCTAATCAATCCGATTTACATTCATCTCTATTGCTAGATTAGGGTTTTCAATACGAAAAGTTGTTTATCCCCGATTCTAAGTAGCATAGTTGTTTATTACTTGTAGTGATACATCTTTATAATTGCACATGAATCATAACCTTTGTTAAATTGAATTAGTGCTTTTACACGTTTGATTGCCTTGATTAGTCTTATTCCATAGAACTTAGTGCTTTGAGGGAGTTAAACTTAATTGTGCTTTTACACTTTAGGTTGCTTTCTAGGAAGAATTCACATATGCATATTTTAATGTGGTTGTGATGAAATCGGGGAATTAGCGGGATATTCTTGCAAGATTAGATTTTAGTAAATGAGAGGTTAAATTATCAATGAATCATTGATGAAAATACATGTTTGTGAATGATACTATCTCATGACCAATATCTTCTCCTTATTGATTATTCAAATTATTTTATTGCTTTCAATTTTATTTTATTACTTTGTTAAATAAAACAAAAATCTTCCTTGGTTACCTTAGAAACTGAAAATCACATAACAACAATTGCCTCTCTCAGTGAAACGAACTCTTTTTATCACGTACTTCATTTATATTTTGTGAGTAAGAAAGTGAAATTATTTTTGCTCGGCTGACAACCGGTCAGTGAGACGAGGCATTTGGGTCTGAACTGATTGCTAAATACATGCTGATGGTGTAATTTTGGTACTGCAATTGTGATTCCACATCAACAAAGAAGCAAAGAAGTCCTTAAGATGACCTCATGTTCTTAATCCTACCGAATAAGTCTTGTATTAATTATTTGATTTAAACGCAAAACATATGATTCTAATTTGTTACTAGTTAACTTTGCAAAACTTAACCGTAAATAAGCACTAATAATTTTCCATAGCTATTTAATCCTAATCATTATTTTATCGCTATATATTTGTTAATGAGATTTTAATTTAAGTTACGTTCAATATGATACTAACTTAGATTCTAACAGATTTTAAATTGGCCATACTAATTTTCCATTTCAAAAGATGATTGAACCTATTTACGAAGAAGGATCCTATTAATATACAAATTTATTTTCTTTTAATTGTATTAAAAGATTTACTAGATCATTTGTTAGCCTAAAGATAATTTCGGTACAAGATTTTAACAAATTGAGTCTTTTTATTTTATACATTATATCCTTATCTTCTTACATCTAACGCCTAATGTATGATATTAACTATCTAGTTTAGACGCAAAACGTATATCTCTAATTTGTAAAAATGACAAAATAGGTGTAGGATTCAAATATCGCACAACATATTCTCTTAGCGTGCGAGATTCAATTATTTTCTTAACTCGCGAGAGTGTCTCGAGAGAAGGTAGCAAGACTCGCGAGAGTGTCTCGAGAGAAGGCAGCAAGGCTCGAGAGAGTGTCTCAAGAGAAGGTAACAAGACTCGAGAGAATGTCTCGAGAGAAGGTAGCAAGGCTCGAGAGAGTGTCTCGAGAGAAGGTAACAAGACTCGAGAGAATGTCTCGAGAGAAGGTAGCAAGAGACTGCGAAATTATTAGAGGGCTTGCGATAATGTCTCGCGAGACGGTAGCAAGAGCCTGCGAAATTATCAAAGAGCTCTCGAGAGCATGAGCTGTATATGAGCTGTCATCCACTATGTAAACACCTATATAAAGAGGAGAGCAGGAGAGAGAAAGGGGAGGATACACTGGAGAGAGGTTAGACAATTTAGAGAGAGAAAAACTTTATTTTCTTTATCATCTTCTTCCCCTAAAACTAGATCTAGAGCTCTAGAAAATATCCATTAATGGAGATTGTAAATGTAATACCAATGTAACCTCAACAATCATAGTGAAGAATCGTGGATGTATATCATATTGATCGAACCACGTAAAAATCTTATGTGTCTATTTAAATTTCTAGCACTTATATTTTGAGATTTAGGTGATTAATAAGATTTAGATCAACGAAATTGAGTAAGGGGTGTAGTGTGGGATTTCCCGCTACTACATATGCGCTAGAAACAGGGACCTAATCTTGTTGGTTCAAGAAAGTTTAGAAAAACGGCTCTTGTTGGTGATGAATTCAATTGGATCTATAAACTTTAAGAGAAATTTCAAAGAAATTAGCTTACTCAGAAGATATATCTCACCGAATATCGAAGTTCCAGGGTAAAATAGGTAGTTTCACTAGCAATGTGCATTTTCATAAAGCAAATGCCATCGGCATCCTAAGAGACGCAGAAATGGAAATGAAGAAAAAAATAGAAAAGATAGACTTGTTAATGATGAAGGAATCATCATTATAGCGTGAAAAAGAAGAGCATGTGCGCTTAAGGGTAAACAACATCATTAGGGAATCATTTCAAGGCAAGGAGAGGCACCAGGCGAATGCTAAACAACACTTCAAAATAAACTAGTAACACGTACTAGGGACGCAGGGAGATCTCTTGGAATGACTAGCCACAAAGTGAGAAAGAAATCCACTTTGTCGGAAGATTATAGCATCGTAAGACAGGAGGCAACATCAAGAGTGAATACGTTATTCTCATTGATAAGCTCACAAAGCTTTTGCATGTTTTTCTAGAACTTAAAGGAGCGGCAGTATAACTATCCTTCGCATAAACAAAGTCGGTGTTGATGGTCGCGGCGAAAAGAAAAATTTGATGCCGCGAGATCGATTCTCACCATACCCACATTCCTTTTTTACACAAGTCATGCAAAGAACCACCAAACTTCAAAGACGCACAGTAATAAGGGTAAAAGAATAAAACAAATCGTTCCCCGAGAACAAATTGTGCAGCTGCGAAGAAATAAGAAGCCGAAATGAGCTACCAATCAACCAAGAAGAAAAGATGAACAGAAAGTTTATGCAAATAGCGAGAATAAAATGATAAGATATGAGAATTAAAACCACACCAGCAGCTCTTGTTTTCAGCCGAAATGACCGCAGCAAAAGGCAAAAAGCTACAACAACAGACGATTGTTGAATTCAAGGCAAAGACAATTCAAGATAACCCAATGCTAGTGAAGAAACACAATTCAAGGCAAATTCATTTGAGCCTGAATTGTCACCAGTTCGCAAACAATAGACGCAAACAAGAGAATAGGACAGTGCAATCATCTCACACAGGAGAATCCAGATTCAAATAGCAGGAGAGATCATCATCAATTAGCGAGAAGAAGAAGAACATAAATATTTTAGTTCAGAAAACGAACTCATCATTCCTGATATCTCAGAATTAATATAAGCAATATTGCAGCTCCGTTTATCTGAGTTCGAGACCTTCATCTTAGCGTCCATCATCTCCTTTGTTCAATGCCATTGCCAAGCTCGAGTTTCATCACCAAACTCGACATTCCTTAAATTCAGCCCATAATAGCAAAAGAACATTGTTTGCGAAGCTCGACATTCCTTCGCAAATCACACCATCAACGATTTGTCAACCACAAATAACGATCAAACTCATACATAAGACAAAAGTCAGCTAGATAAGAAAATATATGGAAAAGATTTACTTTATTAAGGGTTCCAGCGAAGGTTAACTTGGTGGTCGTTAGCGAAGAAAGGAATGCAACAGCTCTACAGGTGAAGAGTTCTCAATCCAACAAAGTGCACTTCATCAATGAGACTTCGAGAGACGTTCGCGGTGAGCAAAAGAACTTTGCGAAGTAATCCACGCAAAGAAATATCATCCCAACAGAGAAAATATCAAAGCACTAATCCAATCAAGGCAACAATCGATTTTAACAAGACACATATTTTATATATATCTCTTTGCTTTATTCTTAGAATTATTACAGTAAGATATAATGGAAATGCATGAGTTGTCAGTGGCGAAGAAGAAAAGATATACAAGCAGAGAAATTGGAACAGCAAAAAAAAAAAAAAAAAAAAAAAAGAACATTATTGTTCCCAAGGGAAAACTGCTATTTAAAGACATTTACATTCTCCGAAGTAAATGTCATTTGGAGTCAAAACAAACAAAGAGACGTGATGGAATGGGATAGTGTTGTCGATGAAGATAGACGCAAAGGAAATAAGATTAGACGAGTAATCGAATGGAGAGATAACTAATTCTCGGGTTATAGTAATCGAAAGGAACATACCAACTTATAACTCGCAAAGTGAAGAGAAGACATGCAATAATCGAGTCAATTTAAAAGAAGATACCAACTATTCTAGCGAAGACAGAAGACGATCAAGGAGCGACCATTCCACTTCAAGGATAGTAGGCAAAGTTAAACAAAGTAAAATTTTGAAGAACAGACACAGACGAAGCTTACTTCATCAGAAAACCAATGAAGTCAAGCCAATCTTTGGACAGTGAAGAAGGGTTTCTGTGAAGAAGGGTTACAGAAGTCAAGATTTACACCATACACGAAGTCAATATGCCCGAGTGATTAGGGAGACAGACTTGAAAATGCCGTCAACAAAAGGGTCATCAGCAAAGTACATATTTCATTCGAACGACCAGTTCAAGAGCCAAGAACATCATAATCAAAAGGGAGTGTTTTTATCCTTTCATCTTCGGTTTTGAAATTGATACATTGATTTATTTAAACTAAAACTGCAATATTATTTAAACTAAACTGTATAATCATTGGTAATGATCATTAATATTCAGCAAAGCATTATCGGTGATGAAGAGGATACACACTGTCATCGGTAGTCAACACACACAAAAAGATTTGAATGATGAACTGGGTGATCTTTGAAGCAACATAAAGTCGCACGAAAGAAGCGAGAGATGAAGAAGGAGTAGCGAGAATGAAAACCAGCCAGATTTCCATTAACAATCTAGCCGCATAAGCGAAGAACAAAGAGAGAAGAAATAAGAATTAACTCAAGCAAATCAATATAACACATGTGAATCAACTAAGGCCAATAAACTATCTCGTAAGAGAAGGAATAAATCAAGGAAGGAGTTAGCCATTCCAAGAACATCGACAAAGTCGATAACTTGTGAAAAGATTAATATCTCACCTAGCCGAGAAGAACATCGGCCGAACTTCGCAAGACAAACAAAAGTCAAGAAACATTAGCAAAGAAAAGATACAAGAGAGACAATACTTATTCGTTAAACTCGAAAATCAACTTTTGACCAGCCCCACAAGGATTTCGCAGAGTGAAGGAAAAAGAAGAAGTTGCCAAGGGAGAAAAGAAAGAATAGAAGGAAAAGATCAAGAGAAGTTCAGCCAAGAGAATAACTTTTACAAAGCTGCGTAATGTCACGACATGTTAAGAAGCAAGAAGGAAGAAGAAAGGACAATGGGAAAAATTATATAAGGGGTGATAACATCAAAATAACTTTTGTGAATTTTACAACACTTACGAAAAATAAGAACTTGGACAGATGGTCACAAGTGAAGTTGAATAGTTCAGTAACATGGGTTCGAATCCCCCACAATGCAATTTTTTCGTACATTTTTAAAACATGCAAATGTGTTTTGCGATATGAGTCCAAAAGCTCACAGAATTGGTTGGTTTGCTCCATTCGCAAATCAGAGGAGGTTAAATTTAAACAAGTGTACGTTCATTTCGCACGAGAAAGCTAAGTTTCAACAATTATGATATAATTTCGCAAGGTGGAGGTTAATCTCGCACAGAGAAAGTCAAGTTTTACCAATATACGTTAAATTCACAACAAAGGGTTAGAACAGTTGGTATGGTGCGAGAATATGCAAGAGGAAAGTCAAGGGTTCAAATCTCATTTCTCACAATTCTTTTTGCTGCGAGATAATTATATTTTATGCGACGTTCATACATTTCAAGGATGCTAGCTTCCATGGCAAATCATATACTTCGCAAGAGACAACAACAAAGAAAGAAACCGCAAATGATATGATATTATGAGAATGAAAGAATGAATGAGAGATGATCAAATGAAGAAAAGAATGGAAGAATGAAAACATGCGAAAATTTCGCATAAAAAATGACAAGAGATTATCAAAGATCAGCGAAATTACAAAAGAGCTTATATGCAGAAGAATCAACAAAATAATCAGACAGAGGCAAACCTACTATGACGAAATCAGGAATTTCGCAAGAGGCAAAAGTACCTAAAGTGCGTCGTAGTAGGGGCACTGTTGCATATAAAGAAGAATCAATAAAATAACCGAATGGGACGAACCTTTATGGCGTACACCCTAGTTCGCGAATAACATTTCGTAAGAGGCAAATGTAAGACCTAAAGTGCGTCATATAAGGGGGTATCTCTCGACATGGCTCGGGGGAAGGTTACACCGCTCCCGAAGCCCGAGTCATGGAAATTTGGGGCCCATGAAAGCCTATCCGAGGAGGTACCTTGGATTCCCAACTATATATGTAGGTTATACCCTGGTTGGGCGACCGAGGGGTCTCTTCTTAGGAGTCGCAGTATGCTCAAGGCGCCGAGGTACGGTTGAGCCGAGTGCCCGGGATGGATGAACCTACCCCGGCCATTCTTGGCAAGTCTTGGCATATGTTGCACTCGCCCGAAGAAAACTCCACTTAGGGTGCAGCCTCGTAACCATAAACCCTATAGGTATAAGGGATAAGAGGTCATAAAAACAACTCGGTTGTTGTTAAGACCGGATGGGAGGAGCTAGTCTTGTATGGCCGATGTTTCGCCTCCTTGAAGGGGCAACCGGGAGATGATAAGGGCGACGCTCTCCATTAGGGGGAGTGTCAAAATAGACGCAAATGTCATGAGGCTTTGTTTTCGCAAGGAGACTTAGGCTTGTCATATTTGTGCAATGATCCCGAAGAGGCAATAATACTAACGCGAGGGTAAGACGAGATCAATGGGTCTTTACACGAAAGTGTACTTGACGTCCCGCGATTTCGTCGCAAGACGGCAATGTCATGGGGCTCCATGTTCACAAGGATATTTAGGCCTGTCATATTGTCGCAAACAAAACATCCTATGCAGAGGCAAAAATACTTGAAAAATGATAAGGCAAGATCAATGGGTCTTTACATGCAAGTGTAAAGACGTCCCCGCGATTTTGTCGCAATGAAAGGTGGCAGGGGAGGACCTCTAATTAGGGAGGTCTAACTTGGAAGTCCACACAAAAATGATAAGGCAAGGTCAATGGGTCATTACATGAAAATGTAAAGACGTCCCGCGATCTTGTCGCAATGATAAAATTCAACATAAAGCAATGAAGAGATTATACTATCGCATGAGCACAACGCAGAGATAGAGGAAAGATAAGAATGAAGAAATGACTCACTCATTCAACACTTTTTCAACGATTCTACCTTCGTAGATAAAGAACAGAGGCAACAATGGATTACCGAAAAACATTTTATGTTCTTTATTTTCTCGGCAAGAATCATTTCCAAAGAAGATGTTTACCAATGAACAACAAGAATCCTCACCAAAAATGGAATAATGACTTCGCATGAATAGAGGCAATACTTCTTATACTTCAAGGATTAATATTTCTTATCCACTTCGCAAAGTTTCAGAACTTCGCGAAAGAATAGAGCATAGCATGAGGCAAAGAACATGGAGCGAGAGTTTCGCATGATGGATTTGCAATACTTCTTATATTTAGAGGATTAAGTACTTCCTATACTTCTCAAAGGATACTTCATCCTTCTTATATATTTCGAGGATTAAGTACTTCTTATACTTCTCAAAGGATACTTCATCCTTCTTATATATTTCGAGGATTAAGTACTTCATATACTTCTTCAAGGATACTTCATACTTCGCATAATTCAAGAAACGGTACTTCATATACACTTCTCAAAGCTTCGGAACTTCGCAAAAAAATAGAGGCAAGTACGTACTTTTCAAGTCCAAAAGATTCTTCCGCTCGTTCCTTCATCAACAAAGATCAAAGATTACTACAACAACAGATTTTCCTTAAAGATCGCTTTTCAAGCAATATTCAAGGAAAAAGAGGCAAGATGCAGGATTCAAATATCGCACAACATATTTTCTTAGCGTGCGAGATTCAATTATTTTCTTAACTCGCGAGAGTGTCTCGAGAGAAGGTAGCAAGACTCGCGAGAGTGTCTCGAGAGAAGGCAGCAGCAAGGCTCGAGAGAGTGTCTCGAGAGAAGGTAACAAGACTCGAGAGAATGTCTCGAGAGAAGGTAGCAAGGCTCGAGAGAGTGTCTCGAGAGAAGGTAACAAGACTCGAGAGAATGTCTCGAGAGAAGGTAGCAAGAGACTGCGAAATTATTAGAGGGCTTGCGAGAATGTCTCGCGAGACGGTAGCAAGAGCCTCGCGAAATTATCAAAGAGCTCTCGAGAGCATGAGCCGTATATGAGCTGTCATCCACTATGTAAACACCTATATAAGGAAGAGAGCAGAGAGAGAAAGGGAGGATACACTGGAGAGAGGTTAGACAATTTAGAGAGAGAAAAACTTTATTTTCTTTATCATCTTCTTCCCCTAAAACTAGATCTAGAGCTCTAGAAAATATCCATTAATGGAGATTGTAAATGTAATACCAATGTAACCTCAACAATCATAGTGAAGAATCGTGGATGTAGATCATATTGATCGAACCACGTAAAAAATCTTATGTGTCTATTTAAATTTCTAGCACTTATATTTTGAGATTTAGGTGATTAATAAGATTTAGATCTACGAAATTGAGTAAGGGGTGTAGTGTGGGATTTCCTGCTACTACAATAGGGATCCAAATAGCAAAGCTGGGTCACCCCTTACGTAATTATTTTTTAAATTCCTAATATAGCCCACACTAATCATGTTTAGTGGTTAAGAATAATTAGTAAAAATCTTAAGTATTTGGGGGATAGATTAGTGTGTGTTTTTATTTTAATTTGTGTGAGTGAGGAGTATAAGGAGAGAAAAAAATTGAGTGGATTTTTTTTTTTGAAAATGGAAGATGATTGTGATGAGAGAATTGCAACAAATGAATCTTTAGCTCAACTACAACAACAATCATATCTTCAATCTTCGGTGTATGATAACAACTCACAATTGGAGTTATATTATGAACCAACCCCCTTGGATCATGATTTTCATGACCATGAAGTGTTTAATGAAGAACCAACCCAAGAAAGTAAACATGTCAACATACAAGCAACCCCAACACACAAGTAATGCTTCAAAGAGGTCGAAAATTTGATTTTCCTTTTTGAAACCGCCATTTTTTTGTCTGAAACAGCTTAGTACCGGCATGCTCGTTGTATGAATACGACGCCGGAACTAATGCCACCGGCGTGGTATTCATACTTCTTGCCATGCCGGTATAAGATATCCCCCATTTTAAAAATTTGTCGGCATGGTATTCAAACCAACTATGCATGCTGGTATGCAGTTATGCTTTTTACCTACCACCGAATATTCCATGGAATATTCAAACCGGCATGGTTCACTCCTAACTAACCATGCCGGTACTACCAGAAAAGCATCCAGGAATTTAAGATTTTTGAACTCCAATACCGGCGTGGTATATAAAATATCGGGCACGCCAGTAGTTGTTCCCGGCATGCTTTTTAACTTACCGCCAAGCCGGGAATTGGTTCCGGCTTGAAAACTCACATATCGAAAATGCCGGCTCCTGTTACCGGCTTTGTACCTTGTTTAGCGAGAATGCCTAAGATTTCTCTTCCGGCAATTGTGTTCAAGAACATCCATTGCCGGTCTTGTATAATTGTTTCCTCCTTTCAAGTGTATTTCTAAAATGCCGGAACATTATTATTCAATGCCGGAATCGTGGTCGAGCACGCCGAAAATGGTACCGGCATGGTAGTTTTTTTTTTTTTTTGAACTAATTAAATTTTCTTTTCATTTATTCCTTAGATTGTGACATACATTGATCCAACAAATTCCAAACCACTTGGTTCGGATACGTCCGAATACTATAAGATGCCTCCGTTATGTTACCAAAAAATACTTTTCACCTAGTTTTTAGAACGTTATGTGGGGATTGCTTGTAATGAACCTTATAATCTTCCATTGTTGTCCTAATGTAGGGAATTAAATCTCCAGCGGAAGCAATTGATTGGGTAAAAGAGACGGCTCTTAAGAACAAGTGTGTGTTGGTGAGGAATACCCAAAGTTCAAATAGGCGTTTTGAGATGGTTTGCGAGAGAAGTGGTGAATACAAGGCGAAAAATAGCCATAAGAGAAAGGGTTATGTATATGAAAAGAAGACTAATAGGGTATACAAGACTCATACGAGGAAGGATAATTTCCCCTTTAAGCTTGTATTCTATTTAAGAGACAAAGAAAAGGAATGAGATTGTATGGTGTGGTTTGGCCAACATAACCACCCGGATCCGAAAGATTTTAATGGTCACTCCATAGTTGCGAAGCTAAAACCTCGTGAATTCGAGGATGTAAAGATAATGACCAAAGCATGTATCAAACCAAGAGTGATTCTCAGAACCTTCAAGGAAAAGGATGATCAGAACGTTTCTTCTCTAAGTACAATTTATAGCGCACAAGCAACCATTAGAAGGGTGGAATGGGAAAGGAGGAGCGTTATGCAAGAATTTGAGAAGATAGTTTGGGATCACAACTACACACGTATCATTAAAAGAGGACCGGACAAAAAGCCCCTTCAGATATTCATTGCGCATCATTTGCTTTCACAATTGGCTCATACATGTTGTGGTGTTCTTATGATGGATTAAACCTATAAGACAAACAAATACAACATGCCGTTGTTCAACATCGTGGGGCAAACATCGGACAAGGTAACATTCACATTGGCTTGGTGTTTAATGGAAAACGAGAGGGATTACAATTATCATTGGGAATTACGACAATTGAAATTATTGTTCCCAAAAAATCAATTTCCGAGGGTCATCGTAACCGATCAAGATGACGCACTAATGGGTGATATATCTGATGTATTTCCGGATGCACAAAATTTCCTATGTATGTATCATATAGGTCAAAATGTGACAAAACATTGTCATGCTTTGTTTGAACCCTCTAAGTCGGATATTAGAAGAGAATGATTGCTAACTAAAGGAAGATGTTCGCAAGAAGAAACTATCACCCGAAAAAGAAGAAGATGAAAGAGGAAAGATTAAAGAGCGAGTGGACAAAGAACACGATGAAAATCATAAAAAGTGGTTGGAATTTCTAAAGGATTAGGATAAAGTTTATTGGTTTATTACCGAGGATATATATGAAAAGAGATTGAATATGTTTAGTGCTAAATATAACGAAGTGTATCCAAGCGCGTCTCATATTGTCGGGATAAATTGTTGGATAAGTATAAGGAAAAATTTGTGCGTGCATGGACAAACCGATATAGGCACTTCAAAACTAATGCAACTAGTGTAGCGGAATCTTCTCATGGTAGATTTAAAGATCTCATCCAGTCCGGGCAAGGCAACGTGGTTACGGTCACCGAGGCAATGGAGCAATACTTTAAGGCTGATATCGATAGGATCAAGAAGGCTTTTGAGAAAAGCTCAATGGAAATGATGACTCAATTTCTTCAATATACTAAGTTGCTCCAAGGAATAGAGTTCAACGTCTCTCATTGGGCAATAAAACATATGATGAGAGAAATGGCATATGAGAAAAATTATGGAAAACCAGGTGATGTGTGTATTTGTCCGAACATGTCTTCATTGGGGCTTCCGTGTTGTCATATGCTTGTGAAGTACAATGAAGTTATGCCTATTGAGGTTATTGATCCGTTTTGGAGGCAACTATCTTTTGACCCCCCCCCTACGGAAGCTCCCGGACAATCACCATGGGATACAAATGAAGCGAAGGAATTCTACGAAGCTTACTCATGTGGCAACTCGGCTAGCCGACAAGTATTGTTGAGCCAACTAAGGCTAATTACTCGCCCATGGATCAAACCAAGTGAAGATCCAGGAAAGGGAGATCCGATAGGTAGACCACAAACTAAAGTTTTAAGGAGAAAACAAAGGAAAGAATTCAAAGAAATGACTCGACGTGAAGAAGAACTCGCGGCAACCAAGAAACGAGATCTATCCGCAAGTGAGATTTCGGAACTTCGATTCGCGAAAGCGCCGGTTCCAACTAAAAGGGGTATACCGAGGAAGGAACCGTTAACAGGTCAAAAAACAAGCGACGGTTTCCAAAGAAAAGGGGGAGGCCATCGAAGGTACTAACATCAAGCTACCAAGAACAACAAGTTGAGAATTCCAAAGTCACACCCATAGTCGATGTATCAGAGGTTCCAAATAAAAGGGGGAGGCCACCGAAGGTACCAACGTCAAGCTACCAATAACAACAAGTTGAGCATTCCGAAGCCACACCCATAGTCGATGTATCAGAGGTTCCAAAGAAAAGGGGTAGGCCGCCAAAGGTACCAACATTGAGCTACCAAGAACAATAAGGTGAGCATTCCGAAGCCACACCCATAGTCGATGTGTCGGAGGTTCCAAAGAAAAGGGGTAGGTCGCCAAAGGTACCAACATTGAGCTACCAAGAACAACAAGGTGAGCATTCCGAAGCCACACCCATAGTTGATGTATCGGAGGTTCCAATTAAAAGGGGTAGGCCTCCAAAGGTACCAACATTGAGCTACCAAGAACAACAAGGTGAGCATTCTGAAGCCACACTCATAGTCGATGTATCAGAAGTTCTAAAGAAAAGGGGTAGGGGTAGGCCAAGGAAGTATAATCTCCCGTCACATACCGAAGACATTTGGAGTGTAGAGATTGCAGAGGATGGTTTGGATATAATTAAGCTAAAAGTTGGTAATATGACGATGTATAAGGATTCGAAACGGGTAGGACTTATAGACACTACCATACGAATATAGAGTCTTACATAGACCAACTTCCTGAGACTATTTGTGAGTTTATTGTGTATACGGATGATATCGATGGTGATGGAAATTGTGGCTATCATGATGTGACCGAACAATTAGGAATCTTTGACACGGCAGTTAGTAGAGGTATGACACCATGCAAATATGCTAGAACAAGGATGGCCGAACAACTTGTGAACAAGAGGAGCTTTTATGAGCAATTGCTTGGTGAAGGCGAGAGGTTTGATGATATATATATGCTTGAGTATTAGGGCCCGAGCAAGAGATGAAGTTTCTTCCTTCTGAATATTGGATGAGCATGCCGCTTTGTGGGCATCTAGTGGCGGATACATTTAGATGTGTTGTTCATTATTTTACGCCCACCTTAGAAGTAACATTTACACCAAAGTGGCAAAAATGCGAGGGATCCCTTAAGAAGAGAAGAGTTGTTTTGGCGTTCGTGAACGACAATCATTTCGTTATTCCAAAACTCAAGGGCAATTGTCCATTGCCACCTGTTTGTGGGATGGTTAAAAACAAGGACCTAAATCCAAATATCTGGAAAGGATGGATGGCATTGTATGAGGAGAATCACCAATTTTGGGATGCGTTGGCCTTATTAAAGAAACCTCTTGAAGAGGAGGAGAGGCAACTTCATACGTGTGGAAGCAATGATGAGTAATTTGGATATATGTGGTTCTGACATACACAACCTTTTGTTTTTTTTGGATGTTTCAATTGTAATCATTGAACCATATGTTATGTACGTGTCGACATGATTTAATTCAAGCTTTGCAATGCCGGACTTTTACCGGCATAGAAATACTTTTCTCTTTTATGCCGGCAAATAATCAAAAGTGCACAGAGATATTAGTTTAAGTTCCGGCACTAAAAATAACTTCACGATAATGTCGGAACTGTAACAAGATCAATTATTCGTAAGGGAAAGATATAGTACCGGCACTACATTCAAAATCGTATCAATGCGGAATTCTAAATTTCTTTATTCTTGAAAGAAAAAAGATTTCCGGCATGGATGTTACAATTTCGACCATGCCGGTTTTGAAAAAGAAAAACAAAATGTTTCATATAGATTCACCAATATATTATGTTATAATCCAAAAACAAATGAAATCAACATCTCAAAAATTTAGCAAGACACATAAAATAACATAAGCAAAGACTAGATTGTTTAACAAACCATATACGACTTTAAGATGTTCCAAACCGAAAACAAATGAAACAAAGATTTCAAAGTTTAGCAAGACACACACATAAACATAAACCGACAAATAGATTGTTCAAAGACATATCTAATACCATAAAATAAACATTAACAAACATCTTAGATCACTTGGTCCTTGGCTTTTGTGAACCCTTTTTTCTTTGGAGTCCACAAGTCCTTTGCATTTGGATCTTCAATTTTGTCTATCTTCTCATCAACCTGTCTTCATTTCTTCCGGTCGCACCTCTCATTTCTTGATCTTGCATTTAAACCAGTTTCCCAATTTTCCTAGCCGTGAACGTTGTTGTTATATATTTCCATCGCACGTTATCTTTTATAAGTTTATATAGGTATACATTCAAACGATAGGAAGTGAACCCGAATTACGTACCAACAAAAGGAGAGTCTTTTGAAGTACGGCAAAGAGGTTCTTCAAGAGTTTCTTCTTGTGGAGGCACTATTTCTTTGGCTTCGGAGTACAATATAAGGATGTGAGTACCTCCAATGACCTCTGAGGAAGCTTGGTTCCGACTCATATCCGTTTTCCGTAAATTCCCAACCAGCCATGTCCAGTTGTTGTTCTTCCCTTTTATTCCAATGTGCAAATACAGGAGTTGGTTTGTAAACTACCAGTGTATACTGTTCACCTGATACGCATTGAGGTAAGACATGAGAGAATTTGGCATCAGATTCACCCTTAAATGTTTTCTGTTTGTACCCAAGTTGGCGCATCACACGGAGAGGGTTATGCATAACAAATCCTTTTGGATGAAACAATGGTACGTTGTAAAACGCTACATTGTCATGCCTTGGAAAGTGAACTCCTCTTTCGTTCTTATATGGGTCAAACACAACATCTTGGATAGCGATAGAGTCCAAAGCCTCCCTCATGGTGAGTAACCGAGTTCTGTTATTGGGCTTCGGTTTATTGTCGAAAACGTATTTCTTGGCTATAGGAGTCCGTGGATCCAAACCATATGTTGACGACTCCAAATATTTGTACTCATTGAACAATGTTGGGAAGTGTTCATAAGCCCACACCTACGCAAATGAAAGATCGTTCCAATAAAATGTATGTATAAGAAAAGAACTAATTGGAAAATAAAATAACTAGTTCACATTACCTCGTAATACGGTGTGAAATTCCCATTAAATTGACGGCAAGTCGCCTTAGAAGATCTACGCATCTCCGCCAAAAAATGTGCTAAGAAAGCAGTGCCCCATGAGTACTCATGAACCTCCTCCAAGGGATCCAAGTATTGTAAGTTGTTCATATGCACCAAGTTACCATTAGAGTCGGGGGAATATTGCGATGCCCTATAGGAACAAAAGATAAGCAGTGCATAGTTTGCTGAATTTGTTCGGCATTCAATTCCTTGCCCATCCTATTCCCAAACAACTGTTTGAGCTTAACGACTTTAATAGTCTTTGTCATGGTATTATTTTTCATGTACATATTTGATTTTGTCGTTTCCTCATCCCAACCAAACAACCTTTTAGTCAGATCATATATCTTGGACCATTCTAGGCTCTTACCGTCGTCATCTTTGTTAATGGCTTTTCCTCGGATCTCTAAACCCAATATTCTTTGGACATCTTCAGGGATAATGGTCATCTCGTCAAAAGGAAAATGCATGGTATCAGTCGAAGCATAAAACCTCTCCAAGAATCAATTTTCCATCACTTGATCAGTGGCCACATAGTATGCTACCGCGGGATATAACCCAGATGATCTTACTTCCGCTTGAACCTCCAGACACTCCCCTTCCAAATCCCATGTATCCATTTGTTGATGGCGGCAAACACGGAAGGCTTTCTTGTGGTCCTATAAAAACACACCAAACAAACTTCAATTCACCTGATCATATATAAACAATATAATAACAAGATGAAAACGTCTTACATAAGTTGAATAGATCCAACGAGCCCAAGAGTCCTTGTAGTCAAATAAAAGTTTGGGATCTCTCGGCTGACCCTAGTGTTTTCCATCACTGCGTTGTGGAATCATGTCATATAGTTTTGGGAGGTGCTTTGGTGGCTTCTTTTCATCTTTGTCATCGTCTTCAACTCCAGGTTGTCCTAAGCCATGTGAGGATGAGCCACCTGCTGCATCAGGAGGTACATAATTCTCCCATTGAGTAGCATCATCGCTGCTTGCGTCTCCCTCCTCCGGGGGATTATCCTGGATCGTGAGCTTACGACGTTCCGGATTATATCTACTACATCGATATCGAGAAGACTTAGGTTTTTCTTCATCAACAGCTTTTCCCTTTCCTTTCTTCATTTTTGAAGCTTTTGACCTACTAACAAAATGAGTTTTTTAAAAAAAGGAAATAGATTTCCGTCATGGTAAATGAACATAACAAGTATGCCGGCACTAATTCCGGCATTGTATACTAAATAAGTTTTACGCCGTTTTATCAGTTCCGGCGTCTTATGTAAATGAAATACCATGCCGGTAAAAAGAGAATTGTCTACAGTTATTTTAAAAATAAGGAAACAAATACCGACATGGTCGATGAACAAAACGAGTATGCCGACACTTATCCCGGCATTGTATACTAATTGAGTTTTATGCCGGTTTACCAGTTCCGGCATCGTATGTAAATGAAATCCCATGACAGTATTAAGAGAATTGTCTACAGAGATTTAACAAACTAGGGTAAACAATACCGGCATGGCTAGTGAATATTACGATTTTTCAGGGTTTTTCTAATAACTTGCATGCAATAAAAGGGGGATATAAACTAAATTGGAATTTCAATTCACTAAATATTGGAGGTTCAATTCACTCAATTAAATTTCAATTCAATTCACTTTATTCAATTTCAATTTCACTATAATTTCACTAAGAATGCTTCAATATACATAGAAATCACTTACCTCATCATCTCTGTTATTTCCTCATTATCACTTATATCTTTTTCAATAGATGCCTCTGATTTCGATTTACCACGAGGATTAGGTTTTGGTTTTTCCAGAGGTTTGCGAGGACCCATTCTTCTTGGGGTTTGAAGAATTGAATGAGTTTGGTTTGGAAGATGAAACCATGTAATGGAATTTAGGGGTTCTACAAGTTCTCTTGGAATTGCTAAGTGAAAACAAAAAAATAGAGAGATGGAACTGTTTCCATTTTATGTAGTAATGGAGTTTGTAACCGTCAAATAAAGAACCAAATAAATGGAATGAGGAAGTTTGTGGCGGTTACAATGGGGGATAATTGGTGCGACAGTTACAATGGAGAAGAATAAGGAGTTAGAGTTTGTTGTTTCTTTTTTAATTATACAAGGTAACAAGCCTCGGAATTTCCGACCACATACATGCTACATTTAACACCTAACACCGTCTTCCTACATTTTACGCCGGAACACTATCTTGACACTCAATTGTGACGGTATTGTATTATGTTAACGAGCCACCACAAGATTTTAAGCAAACAAACCGACCCAGAATGTCCTTCATATTAATAGTAAGGAAATAAACTAAAAAACATTAAACACATAAACAACGTAACACATAAAATAAAACATCTCAAGCCAATTGCAACTAACATCGCTCTCTCGGAACGAGATTCAAGAAACCAAAGCAGCTTCAAAATGCCTAAAAGGCTCTTTGAACCACTTGAAATATGCTTCCCGAGCTTCATACCTATTCCCTCTATATCTTGCAAGAAACTCGTTGTATTTACGACATAATTTGATGAGTGCAGTTGTTCGATTGCGTACAACAACATCACTGCATTCTATTATGCGTTTCTTACAGTCCAACAAGTTATTCATTGAAGAAGCAGTCCTAACTAGACCCCAAAAAAGATCCAAAGGGCATTGATCTTCCTGCAAATACGATACTATGTAGTAGTTTTTAATCCACTGGGTTTCTTCCTCAACATCCGCTTCTATCTTAGCTTGTTTTTGACGTTCATCCGCTTCCTCAACCACCGCTTCAATCTTAGCTAGTTTTTGACGATAATGTTCAAGCTTTAATTTGCTTCCTCTTTTTCTTCTCTTTTCCTCTTTATTATCTCTTCTTCCATTGCGGCAATAGACTTGGTGGTTTCTTCCGTCCTTCTTAGTTTTTCTAGTATTGTGGCAATTGAGTTGGTGGTGGTTGATGATTGATTTCCTATCGCAAAGGCACAATATGTTCCTCATACATTTTTTCTTTTTCGAGGGAATTGATGAACTTGGTAGTTGGTGATTGATAATCCATCAGAGGGATTTCTTGGAGCTAACGTTGTTTTTTTTTTTTTTTTTTTTTGGTATCAAGTGCAATGGGTGTATCCATTCCTTTAAATAGATGAGGACATAACGGATCTTTTCCACTTTATCATCCCGGCATTGTCAGTAACTTAGATCCCATACCGGCAATGCTCTTTACTGGTCTATGGTTTAAAAAAATAGCCCTTAGGCATTGAATGTAATTTTCCGGCATTGAATGTAGGAAGTACTACCATGCCGGGATATCTCGCCGGCACACTAAAGTTTATCTATGCAACGCCGGAACATGGATTATTGTAGACAGTATTGTAACACTTGGTTCCGGCATGCGGGATTCTGATGGTATTGTATTATGTTAACAAAATAAAATAAGCCAGAACTATAATTTATTTCAAATGTAATCCTTGTCGCAGGAAGCACGAATGCACTTAGCACGTGCATCAAGCCTTTAAACCACTTGGTGACCCAAGTGGACGAGTTATATTCTCGTGAGGGTTTACATAGAGATGTACCCACAAAAACTTACGAAATACCAAACCGAATACCCTAAAAATCTAACCAAATACCCGAAAAACCTAAGCAAATACCACTAAATTATCAATCTTCTTAAGAAGAATCCGTCTCCGATCCACCCAGCTGGTGGTACTCCGTGACTTTGGTTACAATATGGTTCACGTTGGCTTCAAACATGAATGCTTCTCCCTTTTCTTGCAAGTAACGCGTTTTCACGGCTTCATGCTACAAAAACAACACACAAACTTTGTTTGTTACATAAAAATTGCAAAAGAATAGATTGTGTCGAATTAATCATAAGGATACTTACGAGTTGTTGAGGGGACAATCTATTGTGGGTAGTGTGGTCGATCCGGTGTTTCATTTTTAGATACTCAACCACCGCATTTAAGATGATGTCATGTCGTTGCTCGATTTGTTGATAGTTCTTCCTTTCGGGTTATCGTAATCGTGAATAAACTTGTTAAAAATCTTCAACCACATGGAATCCCGCGTGTTGTTATCTATAGTTGAAGGACGAGTTTCGGCGTACCATGCTTGGGTGATTGCTAAATCTTCCTCGGAGTCAAACGATGCCATTTCTTGTATGTGGGATTAGGTACTATACTAAGCTATTTATAGATGATTTTTCTTGGGTTTAGGGTTTTCCTAAGTTAAGAGTCTCAAGGATATATATAAAAACACACTATTTTTGGGCTTTTGGGTCCAAGTATTGGCTCTCTTTATATAGAGAAAAACCTCAACGGCTAGTATTTTTGAAATCACCCAAACTACCGGCATTAAAATAATCGTAAAATAGAATGCCGGTATAAAGTAATTTCATTACAGAGATTGGGCCAAATATGCAACCGAATCCGGCATGGTTTTGAAAAACTTTTAAATGCCGATACTCTGATCCGGCACTCAATCTATAATAGCAACTATGCCGGCATTTGTTAAATTAAAAAAAAACGACTAGTTTTTTGAAAAATAAGACCGTTGGGGATTCATTTCTATATAATACCCCTCATTACTTTGGAAAAATCTACACAAACCATGCACCAAATAACAAAAATCATTCTCTCAAGATACCAAGCACGGTTAAAGCTTCAGAAGGGATGGGGGATTCATCATCTACCTCTATTTGCAAAGTAAGTAGATTTACTAACAATATAATGTTCAATACTATGACGCATAACTAATATAATTTTCTCTTACAGAGTCATCATTGCAAGTGTCAAATTTTCAAGTCATCTTCTCATCTAGCCATGGATTATCCTTTTATTTATTCAAAGTGTAGAAGATATGATGGCACACGCTGGTTTTGGATTACAAAAACTGATGACGCTGAAAATGGAAGAATGTTTCTAAGGTGTTTGAATCACCCAAAATGCGATGAGTTTCAATGGTTTGACAAAGCTGTTGAACTAGCAGAGTCAAGAGAAAATCACAAGGGCCAGTGCAAGCCTATTGATGGGTATGATGGGTGTTATATGAAGGGAAAGGAATATGTTGAAAGAGAAGATGAACCAATTAAGATAGTCCTCGACACCGAGATTCCAGACGATGTCTTCGAAGATATACGCGAAAGATTCAAAGGCTCCGCAATTGTTGAAAAGGGATGGAAATAGATTATGGGATCCTCTATAACCAAATTTAATCCATTCCATGTCGTCTAGTATGTTTTAATTTAATTTTCTAATCCAATGTAATAGATTACTTAGGAATGAATTAAGAAAGCGTTCGTGAAGAACTATCACAGCAGAGTTCCGGCTTTGAATCAATAAACATTAGAGTGCATGTTTTGTAACCAAAATGAAATTTATAAAAAAATACAATTCCGGCATGGATTTAGATAACTCATCCACGCCGGTACCTTCGTATATCTATTCAGGAACATGGAACTTTTAATATTCATATACCGGTATGGTTATATAGAATAATTTCTTTGCCGGTACTTGTAACCGGCATGGATTTAGATAAAGCTTTCATGCGGTACCTACCTATATCTATACAGGAACATGGAATTTTTTATCTTCTATTCCGGTATGGTTTTGTAAAACAATTTATGTGTCGGTATCAGTGACCGGCATAAAATCGTTATAATCTTTCATGCCGGAACTTGTACCGGAGTCCTAGTAACCTTTTCCATGCCGGCAAGTTTTGTAAATAAAACTTGCAAATATAACAATTCACTACAAATTTAAATTTAAACATGTTCAACCTAACAAAAACAAACTCGATCGTGCTTAAATGTTCTTAACCCACGAATCATAAACCAAAAGCGAACCAAACTACTAAAGAGTAAACCATGAGTTACAAACGAAAACAAGTTAGAAATTTGTCAAGACGTAACAACCACCATCCAAATGAAAGAAACACAACCGAAGAGCTAATCCCTCGGTCCTTTTGCTTCTTTTGGGCCTCACTCAGTCCTTTGCTTCTTTTGGGCCACTCTATTCCTCGTTTCCCCGAACAAATCTCTTGCACTATGGTCGGTTTCTTCAATTTTATCAAGCTTTTCCACGACTTCCTTCATCTCTTCAAGGGATAACACCTCTCCTCCAGAGTACTTGCAACCTAACATCTTCTTCAACTTGCCAAGCCGACACCGCTAGTGATCGCTGTCGTATGCGTCAAAAATAATTTCACTTTCCTAAAGTATATGATAAGAAAGAGTTCGTATCCACAGAGAGGCGATTGTAGTTATTTCGTAATCAATTTCTTAAAGTAACCAATTGGGGGGATTTATGATTCTTATGTAAGCAATAAAAGCAAATTAAAAACAAAGTAGATTGTAGAAAGTAATCAATGGAGAAAGATATTGGTCAAGGAATTCATCTTCAATCTTAGACATGTGCTTGCATATACAATTAGAATTACGATTTAATCTCTTGTGTTATCAAAATCCTAGAGAATCAAGAAAGCAAGATAATCTATTAATTTCCTAAGTTCATCAACACACGCATTAGGGCTGCGTATGTGAATTTTACCTAAAGAATAACCTAACGCCTTGCCTAATCAAGTTCAATTCCTAGGAGCATTAAGTTTCAGAAATCGGCTAATCAATGCAATTTTCATGCGTTGCACATAACAATTCGGACAATGGTCAAACTCTACATATGATTACGAGAGTGTATCACTACAAACCGTAAACATATCATGCTACTTGTATTCAAGGTTATCGCCGATGAAAAACCCTAAAATAGCTATGGACTAGGATGCAAGTTCAATTAATTGGCCACTTAACTAATCAAACATCAAAATCCTATCACAATACTTCAATCATGTGATCATAAAAACAGTAGAGAATTGAACGATAATCAAGAGAGAAAACTAATACATAAAGCAAACACAAGTTTTAGAAATCGGACTACATCCTTAACCAATAATATAGAATTTAGCTACTCATAGCTATGGAGTTCATCATAAAAATATAAGTTGAATAATGAAGAAGATGAACAAAAGCAAACCCTAGAAGCGTAAACAAAAGCGGCTCTCCAAGTTCCCAAGAATAAGATGTCTTCCAAAAGTTGTAGAATTCCTCTTTTTATAGCTTTTCCCTTCTTCCAAAATTAGGTCAAGTCTTCAAAGTCCATTAGATGAAAATCCACCAAGCCCATAAGATAGAGAAACCCATGTAGAAAATATGTCCAAAAATATGTCACCTAAAACTGGTATTGTGGCTGGAAATCGGCCAGAAAACGGTTCAGGTGACCGGCAAAGTCCGCCCGGGCACCGGTCAACGAGTCGGATCGGGTCAACTCGGTCAAGGTATAGTCTGCCGAGTTAACTCATAGTCAGACCGAGTCAAGGTGTGAGTCAGGCACTGACTCGGCTAACTGAGCTGATTTGGCCTTGGCTCAGGCCATTGCACAGGCCTGTGCTGTGTTGCACAATCCTTGTGCTTCACCAGCTAGGTCACTGCCAAGATGGCCCTGTGGCATCTTCTATCTTAGATTCAGCTGCATCCGTACCTAGTCATCCATTGAGTTACCACCAACATAGTCCCTGCTTCAATCCAAGCAAAAACTCAACATCCATCTCCATTATAATCACAAATTCCAACCATAGCAGCTCCAACAGCAGCAAGGTCTTGCACCTGAGACCTGCAATTCAACAACCACCAATTCTTCAGCTCAACGCACAGCCATTCACTGCTCTAGCTACAGCTCTTGCATCTTAAACACCAACACCAGCTCCACTTGAACAACTCCAATTGAACAGCTCCGAGCTCAGCATCATCACCAGTTCTGCCTCAATGCCACAATCCCTGTAGCCTGTAATCCAAGTTCACCTCCTGTGTTGTAGCTTATGCACATCGCATACCACCAGACTCCAATTGCAACTACAGTTCAGTTCAATACCACCAGCTTTAGTCACTTGCAACAGACCACACGATTCACCGTAACCTTGCCATTTTCCAATCATTTCAACTCCAGTCATTCCCTTCTTAGTATCTAGCTCTCTCTCTCACAAGAACAACTCCAACAAGCCCATAACCCAAATGCACAATAAACTTCACCTGCAAGGCTGCACCACCTGAATCTCCAAAGATTTCGACCAACAATAGCTCCATCTGAAGCAACACATACACACTGCATTTTCACAAGCCATTGTTACCACCAATTCCTACTCAATACCCTTTCCTCCACATCTCAAGTCTGTAAAGCCATACCAAGTCCCAGCTGCAACTCTGCTTCACCAGTTCCATTAGCTTGCAGCCTATTTGCTCGCACCTGAAGTTCAAAACTTCTCCAGCTCAAGTTCAAGCTCAACATCTCATTAATTGCTTCAAATCCTCAACATAGATCTACAAATTCCAGGCAGCAAAGCGTTCTCTTCCCACTTGATCTAGTCATGGACAAAACACAGTCCTAACCTGTGCAAAACCCATGTATTTCTGGCTCTTTCACAGTTCCCAGAACCCATCTCCTGAGATCATTCAAACACCACAAACTCAACATCTGCAGCTTTGTCTTGCCTGCACTTTCCCTGGCCCTATTGCATCACTGTTTCTCTTGCAATTGCCATCTCCTCTGTGCATTCTTGCATCAATACAAGCCGTAACTCACTTGAGCTGAACCTGCAAGTCACATCCCAGCTGCTCCAATTACCACCTGCTCTCCACTCACCGTAAACTGGCAACAACATCATAACCCAGCGCCACCAGCACATCCCTGCAACATTAGCTCAGCATCACCCATTTTGAATTCGTCCCAGATTAGAACCCTAGTTTCTCTTAACTGAAATCTCAAATCTCAGAACCCTTCATCTCGACTTCATAATAGCATCATCACCTTCAATCCACCATTATCACCAAACCCATCTTCTTATTATCGATTTCGAGCTCAGTCCATCTGATTCATTCACACAGTAATTTCATCTTCCCTGAATTCCTCCATCAAAACACAAGAAGAACAACTTCTCTCTGTTCTTCCAAGTTCAACCATCCGAGGACTCAAATTCTATGAAACCCCCAAATTGGCAAAGAAACCCCATCGGTTCTTCACCCCAAATTTCCATCAAAATCGATTCCGATCCAACCCGTTTCCCTATCAACAACATCATCATTTCACTTCTTTCCTGTCGCCTTCATCATCATAACACCAAATAAAAACGAAATCGATTCTGACCTTTCCTCCATCGAGATCTCTTCAAAGAACTTCTCCTCTCGAGATGCCATACCTCTCTCTCTCTGGTTTCTGGTGGAGAAACTAATAATTGAGAAATGAATTTTCTCAATTTTTAGGGCAATGTAAGAAGGGCCATTAGCTTTAAGCGCCCGAAATGGATAAGGGCCACCTAGTTTATCTTTGGCTTGTCAGCTTTGTAACCGACCGCCTAACTCTTCCTTGCTCAACTGTCGATTGCGGGAACCGACAGTTCATTCTTCGACTCCTTTTGCAGCCTTAGCCTGCTCCAAGAATCACTCGCCTATGAATTGACCTTCTAGCCCTTTACGCTTCAAATGGGTGATTTCTCCATCTTTTCGTCCGTGCGACTCCAGAGTACCTAATAACTCAAAAACACGCGTAAGATACATAATTCCCAAGGAAAATAGCAAAGAAAGCATAAATACTAGATATAATATTAGGTGTTTTACAACACCTATCGATTCCCCACACTTAGACTTTGCTAGTCCTCGAGCAAATCAAACAAAACAATTCAAAAGATACATACAACTCCGTGTCGCCGAGGCTACGGTCAATTTTAGCATAAATAACAAGCCTTTAAACCCCTAGGTGTCCCTAGTGGACGAGTTATAGTCTCGTGAGGGTTTACTAGAGATATACCCACAAAACCTACTTTTCCAACTTACTAGTTCTCCGTAATGATAGTATCCAACGCGCTAAGAAGACATAGAGATTTCGCACACTAGTCATAAGAAGTTAGACACATAAATGAACACAATCTCATTCTTAAAAGTTGAGAGAGAAATAACCATCCCTTCTCGACTAAAATTCGGGTTCCTGAGTGATCAAAAGTCTCGACTCGCCTCACAAGAAAGGGTTTTATGATATTGCTCTCAATAATAAACAGCTTTTTATGGGTCACACATGTGTCCAGGTTGGAATGAAGAGAGAATCCTGAGACACGTTGAATGGTAGGAAGGCAAAACCCTCCGAATGTTTTGAAAACCCACATCTTTTATAATTTTGAAAACCCATTTTTCTGACGATCTCTTCGAAAGGAAATCAACCATTTAACGAAGGTGGGAATATGCTTACTTACCTCGTTATCCGTTCTCGGGCGTGCAGCCTAGCACCACTCTCACAAAGATCCATAGAAACGCCTTTGGTCTTCTATCTGGTCTTCATCTTCGTCTTCTGCCTTCAACTCTTGATGATAACTCTTGAACTTCGTAGAATCTTGACAATGTGATTCTTTCCTCTAATTCCTTGTCGCTTGAAACTTCATTATAGATATTCCTTCTTTCCATTGGCTTTATTGAAAGAATACAAAACTAAAAACAAACTATACAAACCCAAAATTTACTTTTTTTTTTTTTTCTTTTTTTTTTTTTTTTTTTCTTTTTTTTTTTTTCTTTTTCATTTTTTTTTTAATAAAAATAAAACAAAAACAAAACAAATACAAAATAAAACAATAACACTAATGATGAACCTAAAGAAATTTTCTCTTGTCTCTTTTTTTTTTTTTTTTTTTTTTTTTTTTTTTTTTTTTTTTTTTTTTTTTTTTTTTTTTTTTTTTTGAGACAAGAGAAAAATAAATACAAAATAAAATAAAATACAAAGGCCATGGTGTAAGCACTTTACCACTTGATTCTTCACAACTTGTATGTCTTGATATCATAAACTTCTCGAACTCTCATCCTTGATAATTTCGCTCTTATACAATAGTCTTCAACTTATAAAAATTCTGCTCCTTGTCTTGTTGCTTTACTCAAATCTGAAATCTGCCCATTTCTGTATTGTTGCTTGTAAACCTTGAACGTCTTCAACTTTCCTTCAAATTTGTGATGCTCCTCTTGTTGATGATGATGGTGTTTCTATGGACCTGTTGGTGTAGAGAGAGATAAGGTGGATGGTGCTAATCATAACAAGATTACAAGTGGTATGTAAGTTAGCAATTCGATGTCACCAACATGGTTGATAAAAATAGCACTCAAGAGATCAAAATAGTGCTTCTATGGTGGGAGGTTGGACAGCTCACCATTCTGCCCGCCTAATTTACGTACGGTGACACACACACACTCTAAAAGCACAAATTTAGACAGGTACAAAAGAATTGAAGGTTGGTGCCTCACATTATGTAACATGGGTAGTCTCCACTATAGGGGATCACTACTCTAATACCGAATTCAGTCTGCACCTTATTTGCCACTGGCATGGTTAAATCCAACTTTAACTCTCATACAATTAAGAAACCCGATCATGTTCTCTCACATCTCTAAGTTCACACTATTATGAGAATTTCGATGTAATCTTAGCGACATGTATACCATGTGACTCTAAACTAACTACAAGTTGGAGTTTTCTTATTCACTAATTACACAAAAGTTGAAAAATTTGAAAAATTTACAAAGCAAACCACTCCCCACACTTAAACTTTACATTGTCCTCAATGTAATTGAATCGTCCAAAGAAAGTCAAGGTGGGAAATCCTAACGGAAAAGTGACAAAAATCGAAAAAGTAAAAACATGACAAGAAAAGAAAAGAAAAGATAAGAGATACAAAACCGATGGGTTGCCTCCCATTTAGCGCTTGGTTTAAAGTCGTTAGCCCGACTATCGCCTTGCTTTCTATGACTCCTCCATAGGGAGCACTTCCACAAGATTAACTCCTTCCACGACATCCGAAGAGAAGTTCTCATAATATGGTTTCAACTGGTGCCCATTCACCTTAAGTTCATTACCTGTAGCTAACTAAGAATTTCCACTGCACCATGAGAAAACACATTAGTCACAATAAAAGGTCCAATCCAACGTGACCTTAATTTACCCTAAATAATTGCAAACGAGAATTAAACAAAAGCACTTTCTCGCCCAATGCAAAATTGTTTCTTTGTAATCATATTATCATGAAAAGCTTTCGTCTTTTCCTTGTAAATCCGTGAGCTTTCAAATGCATCATTGCGAATCTCCTCTAACTCTTGAAGTTGTAACTTTCTTTGCTTTCCAAAGACCATCCAACTCCATGTTGCATTGCTTAATAGCCCAAAACGCCTTATGCTCAATTTCCACGGGTAAGTGACAAGGTTTACCATAAACAAGCCTAAAAGGAGACATCCCTATAGGTGTTTTATATGCGGTTCTATACGCCCACAAAGCATCATTAAGTCGCAACTCCAATCTTTCCTTGTTGGATTCACCGTCTTTTCTAGAATGGATTTCACCTCTCTATTGGAAACTTCGGCTTGTCCATTTGTTTGTGGATGGTAGGGTGTTGCAATCCTATGCGACACATTGTACTTCCTTAACAAGCTTTGCAAGAACCTGTTTTTTGAAGTGTGAACCTCCATCGCTAATTATAGCCCTTGGAATTCCAAACCTTGCAAATATATTAGCTTGCACAAAATCAAACAACTTTAGAATCATTAGTTGGGGTGGCCTTAGCTTCCACCCATTTCGAGACATAATCCACAAAGAAGCAAGATATAATAATTCCCACTAGAATTGACAAAAGGGCCCATAAAATCAATTCCCCATACATCAAAAACCTCCACAAATTGAATAATAGTTTGCGGCATTTGATTTCGAGCACCTAGATTGCCTGGTTCTTTGGCACCTATCACATGTGATACAAAATGCATGTGCATCCTTAAACAAAGTTGGCCAAAAGAAACCACATTCTAATACCTTGAGAGCGGTTCTCTTACTCCCAAAGTGTCCTCCACAAGCATATGAGTGGCAAAAAGACAAGATAGAATTAAATTCAATTTCTGGGAACACACCTACGTATTACTTGGTCACTACAATGTTTCCATAAGTATGGATCATCCCATATGTATTGGTTTCCTAACTTCTTAAGTTTGTCCCTCTCAAAGACGAGACAAGTTCTTTGGGATTTGTTTAGACACTAAGTAATTAACAATATCAAGCGTACCATGGTTCTCCAAAGGCAATTGAGAATAGTTGCTCATCCGGAAACTTTCACGCAAACGGGATAGTCTCCTTGTCCACAAAGAAAGAGGCTCAAATGATCCGCAACGGTGTTCTCAATTCCTTTCTTGTCTTTGATTTCAATATCAAACTCTTGCAAGAGTAATATCCATCGTATGAGCCTCGGTTTCGCCTTATTCTTTGTAAGCAAGTATCTAAGTGCCGCATGATCGAAAAAACAACAACTTTTGTACCAATTAGATAAGAGCGAAACTTTTCTAAAGCAAAAACAATGGCTAATAACTCTTTTTCAGTGGTTTTGTAGTTTTGTTGAGCCTCATTTAACGTTCTAGAAGCATAATAAATGGCATGAGGTATCTTCCCCACACGCTGCCCAAGCACCGCACCAACCGCATAATCACTTGCATCACACATGAGCTCAAAAGGCTTGCTCCAATCCGGTGGTTTAATGATAGGGGCTGAAATCAAAAGTTCTTTCAAACGATTGAATGCCGCCATACATTTTTCATCAAAGTTAAAAACCACATCTTTTTGCAATAAGTTACAAAGTGGTGATGCTATCTTGGAAAAGTCCTTGATGAATCTACGATAAAACCTCGCATGACCAAGAAAAGAACGTATCTCCCTCACCGTAGTGGGAGGGGTTAAAGCACGAATAAGGTCTATCTTAGATTTATCGACTTCCAAGCCTTTAGAAGATATTATATGGCCTAAAACTATGCCATGAGTTACCATGAAATGGCACTTCTCCCAATTTAGCACAAGATTTGTTTCAACACATCGCTCAAGGATTAGAGACAAATTGTTCAAGCAAAGGTCAAATGAATCACCAAAGACACTAAAGTCATCCATGAACACTTCGATTATGTTTTCAACATATTCAAAAGATACTTACCATACACCTTTGAAAGGTAGCCGGAGCATTGCACAAGCCAAAAGGCATCCTTCTATAAGCAAAAGTACCGAAAGGACAAGTGAAAGTGGTTTTCTCTTGGTCCTCCTATGCTATCACAATCTGATTATAACCCGAATAGCCATCAAGAAAGCAATAGTAAGAGTGTCCAAATAAACGCTCAAGCATTTGATCAATAAAAGGTAAAGGAAAGTGATCTTTTCTAGTAGTGGCATTCAATTTTCTATAATCAATACAAACCCTCCAACCGGTTTGCACACGAGTTGGGACAAGTTCATTCTTATCATTCTCCACCACCGTCACACCCGATTTCTTTGGTACTACTTGTACCGGGCTTACCCACTTGCTATCGGATATGGGGTAGATAACACCCACGTCCAAAAGCTTGAGTATCTCCTTTTTCACAACTTCCATCATGGGAGGATTCAAACGACGTTGCGCTTCCCTTGTAGGCTTTGTATCATCCTCCACACGAATCTTATGCATACAAACGGCAGGGCTTATACCCTTGATATCGGCGATTGTCCATCCTATGGCCGTCTTGTACTTCCTTAGCACCCTTAGAAGTTTTTGCTCCTGTAATTCATTAAGCTCGTTAGAAACAATCACGGGTAAGTCTTCATTGTCACCCAAGTACAAGTACTTTAAGTGACTTGGAAGAGGTTTCAATTCTAAACTTGAGATTTAACAATAGATGGCACAAGTTTTTCATTATTGCAAGGTAAAGAAGCATATGAAATATTCTTAATTGCTGATTTTTCCAGTAATGAGTCAAGAGAACCAATGGTTTCTTTAATCTCATCACTATACTCCAAACCGTTATCAATGGGTGTAGTGAGCACGGTTTCCAAAGTATCAACACCATTCAACTCAAACATTTGTTGCGCCAATGTGTCCATCACATCAATGGAGAAACAAGAGTGGACATCACTAGGATATCTCATCGTCTCGAAAATGTTGAAACGTATTATTTCTCCATCAAACTCCATAGTTAGCGTTACCTTGTCCAACATCAATAATGGTTTTCGCCGTTTTCATGAAGGGACGCCCAAGTAGCAATGGAAGAGACGAGTCCGATGAACCTTCATCCATCTCTAACACGCAAAAGTCCGCTGGAAATACAAGTTGATTAACATGCACAAGAACATCCTCAACAATACCCATTGGGTAGACATTAGAACGATCGGCTAATTGCAACACAATTCCAGACTTTTTAAGAGGACCAAGATCAAGTGAATTATACATAGACGCAGGCATAACATTAACGGATGCACCTAAGTCCAACATAGCTTTATTAAATGTGGTGTTACCAATTGTGACGAGAATGTCAAAGCTACCGGGATCCTTGCACTTAAGTGGGAGTTTATGTTGTAAGATTGCCGAAGCATTCTCCCCCACACTAAGCACTTCATTACCTTTGAGCCTTTGTTTATTGGTACACAAGTCCTTCAACACCTTTGCATACTTTGGAACTTGCTTGATTGCATCTATGAGTGGTATGTTCACATGGATCTTCTTAAGAATGTCTAAAATCTCCTTTTCTAGTTCCGCCTTCTTGGAATTTGCAAATCTGCGAGGGAAAGGTAAAGGAGGAACATAAGTAGAAACCGGAGTTTTAGAGTTAGAAATAGGTACCTTAGAGTTTGGGGAGAATCCTCGGTTTTCTCCTCCAAAACAGGTTCCTTTGGTGTTTCCACCGCGCCCGAATCAAAGAACTTCGGGTTGCACAAGTTGTGTACCACTTCTCAACGTAATTGCATTGACACCCTTTTTGGGTTGATAGGTTGAGAAGGGAGTTTCCCACCATTTTGTGCCTTCAATTGATTCAACTCCATAGCCATAGAACCAACTTGAGTTTGCAACTCCTTAACCGAACTCTCCGTTCTTTTGCATAAAAGATTTCAAAGAACTCTTCCATATTGACCCCATAGTTTGAGGTTGTTGTTGTTGTTGAAATTGTTGTCTCTACTGGAATTGTTGTTGTTGAGGTTGAAATCCACTCGGGTTGTTGAAACTAGATTGTTGAATCGCTCCTTGCTTATTGGCATAGCTAAAATTGGGGTGATCTCTCCATCCCGGATTGTAAGTGTTAGAGTAGGGATCATACTGCCTTTGTTGATTTGGAAAGATCGCATTAGCTTGCTCGTCTTCATAAGCTTGAGTGGAACTTGGTATCACCGCGGCTGCAACTTGTTGAAGCATTGCATTCATGTTACCCATTTGTTGACGAAGTTCCTCAACCTCGCTCACCTCACTCACCCTTCTTAGAATCACATCCGAACCCACGACTCAAGAATTGTTGTGAGTTCGCCGCCATGTTTTCAATCAACTCTCTAGCTTGTGCCACCGTCTTGTTCACTAATGCACCACCACCCGCAGCGCCGAGGAGATTCCTATCACTTGATTGGAGTCCTTCATAGAAATATTGGATAATCATAGCGTCACCGAATTGTTGGTGAGGGCAGCTTGCCACCAATCTCTTGTATCGCTTCCCAACATTCATATAAGGATTCTCCCACATTTTGCTTCATCCCACAAATCTCCTTGCGAATTTGAGTAGCCTTGGATGCAGGAAAATATCTCTCCAAAAGAGTTTCTTCAACCCATTCCATGTTGTGACACTTCATAGGTAAATAGTACAACCAATCCTTAGCACTATCCATTAAAGAGAAACAGAAAACTTTCAACATTGCACCATCCGCCGCAACATCCGCTTGGAAGCATGGCCGTGACAATGGTGTGGAAGTCCATAAGATGTTTGTTTGGATCTTCATTCACCATGCCATGGAACTTTGGTAATTCTCTAAGCAACCCCGTTTTATCTCAAAAGTAGAGTCCGTTTGAATACACCCCCGTTGTGTATCTAGCCTATGAGAAGCCAACTCCTTGAGTGAACGATTTGCATCACCCATAGCTTCTTCTTCTTCAACTTGTGGTTCGTCTACGAATGGAACCTCTTTTTCTTCTTCTTGTTGTTGGAAAATCTCTTCTCCTACTTCCAACTCGTGCTCGTCCGTTGTGTCTTGACTTGGTTGGAGTATTGTGCCTCGTCGAGTAGCTATCCCGCACCTTGGATAATTCCAATCCTTAGAAGCCAGAGATTAGGTACCTGCAAACAATTCTCACAAACAAGTGAGAAACAAGACAAGAAACAAAAGCAAAGATAAAAGCAAAAACAAAAAGAAACTAAAAACTTAATAACTAGCCGTATGCCTCCCTAAGAACGGCGCCAAAATTTGATCTTTGTCGTATGCGTCAAAAATAATTTCACTTTCCTAAAGTATATGATAAGAAAGAGTTCGTATCCACAGAGAGGCGATTGTAGTTATTTCGTAATCAATTTCTTAAAGTAACCAATTGGGGGGATTTCTGATTCCTATGTAAGCAATAAAAGCAAATTAAAAGCAAAGTAAATTGTAGAAAATAATCAATGGAGAAAGATATTGGTCAAGGAATTCATCTTCAATCTTAGACATGTGCTTGCATATATGATTAGAATTACGATTTAATCTCTTGTGTTATCAAAAGCCTAGAGAATCAAGAGAGCAAGATAATCTATTAATTTCCTAAGTTCATCAACACACACATTAGGGTCACGTATGTGAATTTACCTAAAGAATAACCTAACGCCTTGCGCTAATCAAGTTCAATTCCTAGGAGCATTAAGTTTCGTAAATAGGCTAATCAATGCAATTGTCATGCGTTGCACATAACAATTCGGACAATGGTCAAACTCTACATATGATTACGAGAGTGTATCACTACAAACCGTAAACATATCATGCTACTTGTATTCAAGGTTATCGCTCGATGAAAAACCCTAAAATAGCTATGGACTAGGATGCAAGTTCAATTAATTGGCCACTTAACTAATCAAACATCATAACCCTATCACAATACTTCAATCATGTGATCATAAAAACAAGAGAGAATTGAACGATAATCAAGAGAGAAAACTAATACATAAAGCAAACACAAGTTTTAGAAATCGGACTACATCCTTAACCAATAATATAGAATTTAGCTACTCATAGCTATGGAGTTCATCACCAAAAATATAAGTTGAATAAAGAAGAAGATGAACAAAAGCAAACCCTAGAAGCGTAAACAAAAGCGGCTCTCCAAGTTCCCAAGAATAAGATGCTTTTCAAGAGTTGTAGAATTCTTCTTTTATAGCTTTTCCCTTCTTCCAAAATTAGGTCAAGTCTTCAAAGTCCATTAGATGAAAATCCACCAAGCCCATAAGATAGAGAAACCCATGTAGAAAATATGTCCAAAAATACGTCGACGGAAAACTGGTATTGTGACCGGAAATCGGCCGGAGAAGGTGGCCGAAAAACGGTTCAGGTGACCGGCAAAGTCCGCCCGGTCACCGGTCAACGGGTCAACTCGGGTCTGGTCAACTCGGTCAAGGTATAGTCTGCCGAGTTAACTCAGAGTCAGACCGAGTCAAGGTGTGAGTCAGGCACTGACTCGGCTAACTGAGCTGATTTGGCCTTGACTCAAGCCATTGCAAAGTCTCAGTGCTGTGTGTTGCACAATCCTTGTGCTTCACCATCTAGGTCACTGCCAAGATGGCCCTGTGACATCTTCTATCTTAGATTCAGCTGCATCTGTACCTAGTCATCCATTGAGTTACCACCAACACAGTCCCTGCTTCAATCCAAGCAAAAACTCAACAGCCATCTCCATTATAATCACAAATTCCAACCATAACAGCTCCAACAACAGCAAGGTCTTGCACCTGAGACCTGCAATTCAACAACCACCAATTCTTGACTCAACGCACGACCATTCGTCGCTCTAGCTACACTCTTGCATCTTAAACACCAACAACAGCTCCACTTGAACAACTCCAATTGAACAGCTCCAGAGCTCAGCATCATCACCAGTTCTGCCTCAATGCCACAATCCATGTAGCCTGTAATCCAAGTTCACCTCCTGTGTTGTAGCTTATGCACATCGCATACCACCAGACTCCAATTGCAACTACAGTTTCAGTTCAATACCACCAGTTTAGTCACTTGCAGCTGCACTGTCACAGAATCACCAGAACCTTGCCATCTGCAATCATTTCAACTCCAGTCATTCCCTTCTTAGTATCTAGCTCTCTCTCTCACAGCAACAACTCCAACAGCGCATAACCCAGCCACAATAAACTTCACCTGCAACAGCTGCACCCTGAATCTCCACCATTTCAGTCAACAATAGCTCCATCTGAAGCAACACATACACACTGCATTTTCACAAGCCATTGTTACCACCAATTCCTACTCAATACCCTTTCCTCCACATCTCAAGTCTGTAAAGCCATACCAAGTCCCAGCTGCAACTCTGCTTTACCAGTTCCATTAGCTTGCAGCCTATTTGCTCGCACCTGAAGTTCAAAACTTCTCCAGCTCAAGTTCAAGCTCAACATCTCATTAATTGCTTCAAATCCTCAACATAGCTCTACAAATTCCAGGCAAGAAAGCGTTCTCTTCCCTCTTGATCTAGTCATGGCCAAAACACAGTCCTAACTTGTGCAAAACCCATGTATTTCTGGCTCTTTCACAGTTCCCAGAACCCATCTCTTGAGATCAGTCAAACACCACAAACTCAACATCTGCAGCTTTGTCTTGCCTGCACTTTCCCTGGCCCTATTGCATCACTGCTTCTCCTGCAATTGCCATCTCCTATGTGCATTCTTGCATCAATACAAGCCGTAACTCACTTGAACTGAACCTGTAAGTCACATCCCAGCTTCTCCAATTACCACCTGCTCTCCACTCACCGTAAACTGGCAACAACATCATAACCCAGCGCCACCAGCATATCCCTGCAATATTAGCTCAGCATTACCCATTTTGAATTCGTCCCAGATTCGAACCCTAGTTTCTCTTAACTGAAATCTCAAATCTCAGAACCCTTCATCTCGACTTCATAATAGCATCATCACCTTCAATCCACCATTATCACCAAACCCATCTTCTTATTATCGATTTCGAGCTCAGTCCATCTGATTCATTCACACAAGTAATTTCATCTTCCTGAATTCCTCCATCAAAACACAAAAGAACAACTTCTCTGTTTCTTCCAAGTCCAACCATCCGAGGACTCAAATTCTATGAAACCCCCAAATTGGCAGCAAACCCCATCAGTTCTTCACCCCAAATTTCCATCAAAATCGATTCCAGATCCAACCCGTTTCCCTGTCAACAACAGCATCATTTCACTTCTTCCCTGTCGCCTTCATCATCATAACACCAGCGAAAAACGAAATCGATTTACAACCTTTCCTCCATCGAGATCTCTTCAGCAACTTCTCCTCTCTGAGATGCCATACCTCTCTCTCTCTGGTTTCGGGTGGAGAAACTAATAATTGAGAAATGAATTTTCTCAATTTTAGGGCAGTGTAAGAAGGGCCATTAGCTTTAAGCGCCCATAAATGGATAAGGGCCACCCCAGTTTATCTTTGGCTTGTCAGTTTCGCAGAACCGACTGCCTAACTCTTCCTCCTTTGCTCAGCCTTAGCCTGCTCCGAGAATCACTCGCCTATGAATTGACCTTCTAGCCCTTTACGCTTCAAATGGGTGATTTCTCCATCTTTTCGTCCGTGCGACTCCAGAGTACCTAATAACTCAAAAACACGCGTAAGATACGCAATTCCCAAGGAAAATAGCAAAGAAAGCATAAATACTAGATATAATATTAGGTGTTTTACAACACCTATCAGCTAGTTTCATACATACAACATATAATTAGTATATATATGCTAATATAAAATTATGTGTACATTAAATGAGTAAGAAGTTAACAATACTTACTAGCAATCCAATGGTATTATTAAGTTAGCTCATCGTAGGTGGTGCCGCTATAGGAATTGAAACATGAGGGTTTTTCTGGGGTGGAACTTGGACATCTTCAGGCCGCACAACAAGTGGATGTGACCATTCCAAATAATCACGAATGTAGGTTGGGTCAGCTTCATCACCATTGTTCGCAACCTCCAAATTAGTAGTATCTACCAAACGACGTGGTTCCCTATCCCTCCAGTGTGTTGGTTCGGGAGTTGGATCATACTCTACCCTCAACCTTGTGGAACTTGATATGCAACGAGAATAATCAAGAAGGTACATTTCGAGTAGAGGCTGTCATGATACTAGGTAATTGCTTGAATCCAATTTGCCGCATCACACGTCGAGGATCAGCCATAACGTATCCCTTTGGGTGGAACAAAGGACCTTGGTATAATGCAACATTATAAAACCAAGTGTATTGACGGTTATCTCTATCCTCCTTGTAGGGGTCAAACACAACATCCTTGGTAGTCATCGCGTCAAGAGCCAATCTCATTTCTATAAGTCGACCATTGTTACCGGGCTTCGGATGGACGTTGAACTCGTATTTCTTTGCTCTAGGCTCCTGGGGGTCAACAACGGGATTAAACTTCAAGAAGGGGTGGTCCTTGAACAATATTGGGAAATGTTCATAAGCCCACACCTATACAAATTTGAAATGATACATATAAAAGTCAGTAAATTTTGTTTCTAAATACATAATAAGCTTACACGTGAACAATATAAATAAGAACATAAGTTTAAAAACAAAAGTACCTGGAGTAGAGTGAAATTCCCAACGAATTGGTTTGTAACCGCCTTAGAGGCCCTTCTCATCTCCGCCATCAAATGTGCCATTTCCACGGTGCCCCGTGAATAGGTAAAGACCTCGTCCAACGGATCCAAGTACTGAAGGAAGTTTGCACTAACCCTGTTGCTACTAGTGTCAGGGAATACCCGAGTGCCCAAGTGATCGCTGTCGTAAGCGTCAAAAATAATTTCACTTTCTCACTCAACTAGATATAAATATAGTATATGATAAGAAAGAGTTCGTTCCCACAGAGACGCTTTTGTTGTTATAGAAATTCAGTTTCTTAGTAACCAAGGGGGGATTTTTGTTTTATCTAAGCAATAAAAATAATTGAAAGCAAAGTAAATAATTTGAATAATCAAGAAGGAGAAGATATTGGTCACGGGATAGTATCATTCACAAACATGTATTTTCATCAATGATTAGAATTGATAATTTAATCTCTCGTTTACTAAAAGTCCTAGGATACCTTGATCGCAAGTATATCCCGCTAATTCCCTGATTTCATCACAACCACATTAAAAGATGCATATGTGAATTCTTCCTATAAAGTAACCTAAAGTGTAAAAGCACAATTAGATTTAACTCCCTAAAAGCAATAAGTTCTATGGAATAAGACTACTCATGGCAATCAAATGTGTAAAAGCACTAATTCAATTTAACCAAGGTTATGATTTATATGCAATTATAAAGATGTATCACTACAAGTAATAACCACACTATGCTACTTAGAATCGGGGATAAACAACTATTTCGTATTGAAAACCCTAATCTAGCAATAGAGATGAAAGTGAATCGGACTGATTCCGGACTCAACCAAACAAACAATCAAATCATATGACAATATTAATAGTGAATCATAAACAATAAAATATTGAGACAAAACTAATTCATTGAATCATATAACATGTTGAGAAATCAACTTTATCCCATAACCAATAATAATTGTTTAGCTACTCATAGCTATGGAGTTCATCATAAAAATATTAATTGAATAGAAGAAGATGAACAAAAGCAAACCCTAGAAGCGTAAACAAAACCGGCTCTCTCCAAGTTCCAAGAATAAAACGTGATTCCAAAGTTGTAGAAACTTTTTCCTTTTGTAGCTTTTCTCCAACTTCTAAAATTAGGTCTTCATAGCCCAAAGCCCATGTGGTCCACCAAGCCCATAAATGAGAGAAACCCATGTAGAAAATATGCCCCAAAAATTGTCGCCTGAAAACTGGTATTATGGCCGGAAATCGGCCGGAGAAGTGATCGGAAAACTATTTCAGGTGACCGGCAAAGTCCACCCGGTCACCGGTCAATGAGTCAATCACTCGGTCAAGGCTCAGTAGAGTCAAACCGGGTGATTTCTAGTTACCCGAATCAACTCGTAGTCCGAACTAGGTTGAGTCGGGTTAGCAAAAAGATGAGTCAGGTCTGGCTCATTCTGACTCACTTGGGCCTAGGCTATTTTGCACAAACCTGAGCTGTTGCAATCTTGCACATTCCATCCCCAGTGTTGCACCAACATGGCGCTTCATCCAAGCAGCTGCAACTTTAGATTTTCTCTAGACTGTCGCTTCAGCAGCTCCTGCTATATCCTTGTGCCCTACAATTGCACCTTCTTCAATGCATCATCTTTTCTTGCAGCTTCTCAACCTGCAATTCAACTCATTCAATCTGCCACACCTGTTCTTCAACTAAATCTCTCAGCAGCACAAACCGCCCCCATGTCTTCATTGTACCATCCACCACCATATGCATGCATCTCAGATCCATATCTCCTTCAGTCAAACCAACAAAATCCATATGAACTCAGCTCTTAAACAACTCATTCTCAGCCCCAAATTCCACCAGACAATCACCACTCTGTCAGCTCACATTGCCGCTCCATCCCACCAGTTTCATCTCCATTACCAGCCTTAGCAGATTCAATATCACTTCAGGCCATAGATACAACTGAAGCAGCATCAAACACCACCAGCAACACCTGCACTGCCTCAACCCACTCACTGGAATACAGCACCAGACCACCTTCAAACATCATTACACAGCACCACAGCCTCTGCAGCTTCGCTTCATGCATTCTAACACCAACAACTCCATTCTCTGCTATTGCATAGCATCTGAGCATTTGTACACAACACCAGGACTGCCATTACCAACACCTCCATCCTAAGCATACATCTAGAACTGAAGTTCAACTCCTCTATTCTTGCTTAACCCTTTAGCTCAAAGCAACAGACAACACTGGAACTCCCATGTATAAGTCAATACCCCATTTTGTTCTTCTCTGGTACTCAATTCATAACACATAAGCATTCCTTTATTCTACCATGAACAAGCCACACTCCCTGCAATCTTAGACCTGCAATTTCATTCTACACACACCATTTAAGTTGTTCATCATCTCCTCAAGCCAACAGACCCCTACAGAATCACCATTAACTCCATCTCAGTCATGAACCAGTTCTGGAACCTGCATCTCACACGTCCATTGCTTCTACAATTGCATAACTGCAACTGCATAATCCTTGTAACTAGCAGCATCCTCTTGCCCTGCAACACTATTTCCCAACTTGTATCCACTCCTCTTAAGTTGTTATGAATCATACCAACACCACTAAACCACTGCATTCATTTCTATCATTTTCTGCAATACCAACTTCATCTCCAGATACATCTCACTCCACCTTGAGCTCAACTGCATCAATTTCCCAGATTCTGCAGCTTCATGACCTTGGCATCACAAACATTCTTCTCAGCCAGGGCACCACCAGCAAGAACTCCACCAGGCCATATACCCTTCTCAGCCCCTGCCAGAAGCTACAATTCCAGTCCATCAAATAACACCATAATCACCAACACTCTGCTTAGCCATTACAGTACCATCAGCTCATTGCAACTATGAACTGAAAATCTCAGTAACCACCAGATTACGGCATCCTCTCTTTGAATTCAAAACCCCAATTTCTTTGTTGATTCTTCACGGTTCAAACCCTAATTTCAACCATCAAACCCATTTTAATTTGTCACTAATTCTGTAGCCTCTCAATCTTCTCCTTGTCATCACAGATCCCCTTTTTCTTCCCTGGATTTATTATCACCACCAACTGACATCCTGTCTTTGAATTCGAGCATCAAATGATACCCATCTTCAAATTCATCACCACAAGAAAAACCATTTCATCAATTTCTTCCTCATACTCAAACCCAGATTCAATTCAATTAACCTCAGGAAAACCCTAAGTTTCTTAATCTCAAACTAATTAGTAACATCAGCTACTCATCCTTCTTCTCGATCTGAATTTCAACACTGCTTTTCTCATTCTCTCAATTTCAGGTGAGATGTATTAATGAGGGATGAAAGAAAATATTGAGTTGTCTGAGAAACAACTCAAGAATATGAGGTCTGTCCGTACGGATTGGATAGTGGCACCAATAGAATGGATAGGGGCTTCCCAGCTAATGTTTGCCTGTCAGTTTCACAGAACTGACTGCTCATTCTTCACTCTTTTTCGTGCAACTTAGCCCGCTCCAAGTATAGCTCGCATGTGAATTGACCTTTGTGCTCCTTTACGCTCCAAATGGCTAATTTCTTCTTCTTTTGCTCATAATGACTCCGTTGTAACTAATCACTCAAAAGCACACATAAGATACGCAATTCCCAAGGAAAATAGCAAAGAAAGCATAAATACTAGATATAATATTAGGTATTTTACAACACCTATCGATTCCCCCACACTTAGACTTTGCTAGTCCTCGAGCAAATTGAACAAAACAGTTCTAAATATACAAACAATTCCGTGTCGCCGAGGATACGGTTACTCTTAGCATGAATAACAGGCCTTTGAACCCCTAGGTGTCCCTAGTGGACGAGTTATAGTCTCGTGAGGGTTTACTAGAGATATACCCACAAAACCTACTTTACCAACTTACTAGTTCTCCGTAATAATAGCATCCAACGCGCTAAGAAGACATAGAAATTCTGCACAGTAGTCATAAGAAGTTAGACACATATATGAACACAATCTCATCCTTAAAAGTTGAGAGAGAAATAACCATCCCTTATCGAAAGAAATTCGGGTTGGAGTGATCGAAAGTCTTGACTCGCCTCACAAGAAAGGGTTTTATGAAGTTGCTCTCAATAATAAATGTTTTTTATGGGTCACACATGTGTCCAGGTAGGAATGAAGAGAGAATCCCGCGACACGTTGAATAGTAGGGAGGTAAAAACCCTCCGAAATATTTTAAAACCCCACATCTTTTATCATTTTTAAAAACCCATTTTTCTGACGATCCCTAAGAAAGGAAATCAACCACTTAACGAAGGTGGGAATATGCTTACTTACCTCGTCATCCGTTCGACGTGCAGCTAGCACCACTCTCACAAAGATCCATAGAAACGCCTTCGGTCTTCAATCGGTGTCTTCATCTTCGTCTTCGGTCTTCAACTCTTGATTATAACTCTTGAACTTCATAGAATCTTGACAATGTGATTCTTTCCTCTAATTCCTTCTTGCTTGAAACTTCATTATAGATATTCCTTCTTTCCATTGGCTTTATTCAAAGAACAAAACTAAAAACGAACTATATAAACCCAAAATATGATACAATGAATTTTTCTTGTCTCTTTTTTTTTTTTTTTTTTTTTGTGACAACAAAAATAAAACAAATACAAAATAAAAACGAAATAAAACAATAAAACTAATAATGAACCTAAAATATATTTTTTTTCTTTTTTTTTCAAATTTTTTTTTTAAGACAAGAGAAAGTAAAATACAAATAAAATAAAAATCTAAGTACAAAGGCCATGGTGTAAGTACTTTACCGCTTGATTCTTCACAACTTATATGTCTTGATATCATAAACTTCTCGAACTCTCATCCTTGATAATTTTCACTCTTGTACAATATTCTTCAACTTGTAAAAATTCTCGCTCCTTTGTCTTGTTGCTTTACTTGAATCAAATCTGCTCATTTCGTATCAAGTTGCTTGTAAACCTTGAACGTGTTCAACTTTCCTTCAAATTTGTGATGCTCCTCTTGTTGATGATGATGGTGTTTCTATGAACTCTGTTGGTGTAGAGATAAAGTGGATGGTACTAATCAATCATAACAAGATTACAAGTGGTATGTAAGTTAGCAATTCGATGTCACCATCATGGTTGATAAAAATAGCACTCAAGAGATCAAAATAGTGCTTCTATGGTGGGAGGTTGGGTAGCTCACCATTCTACCCAGAATTTACGTACGGTGACACACACTCTAAAAGCACAAATTTAGACAGGTACAAAGAATTGAAGGTTGGTGCCTCACATTATGTAACATGGGTGGTCTCCACTATAGGGGATCACTACTCTAATACCGAATTCAGTCTGCACCTTATTTGTCACTGGCATGGTTAAATCCAACTTTAACTCTCATACAATTAAGAAACCCGATCATGTTCTTTTCATCTCTAAGTTCAATCACTATTATGAGAATCTCGATGTAATCTTAGCGACATGTATACTATGTGATTCTAAACTAACTACAAGTTGGAGTTTTTTATTCACTAATTTACACAAAAGTTGAAAATTTTAAAATTTCATGAAACCACTCCCCCTCACTTAAACTTTACATTGTCCTCAATGTAAATTGAATCGTCCAAAGTAAGTCAAGGTGGGAAATTCTAACAAAAATCAGAAAAAATAAAAACAATACAAGAAAAACTAAAAACAAGACAAGAAATACTCATCCGATGGGTTGCCTCCCATTTAGCGCTTGGTTTAAAGTCGTCAGCCCGACTATCTCCTTGCTTTCTATGACTCCTCCAGAGGGAGCACATCCACAAAGTTAACTCCTTCCACCACTTCGGAAGTGAAATTCTCATAATATGGTTTCAACCGGTGCCCATTAACTTTAAGTTCTTTCCCTGTAGCTATGCTACGAATTTCCACTGCACCATGAGAAAACACATTAGTAACAATAAAAGGTCCGATCCATGGTGACCTTAATTTACCCGAAATAAATGCAAGCGAGAATTAAACAAAAGCACTTTTTGCCCAATGCAAAATTGTTTTCTAGAAATCATGTTATCATGAAATGCCTTCGTCTTTTCCTCATAAATGCGTGAGCTTTCAAATGCATCATTGCGAAGCTCCTCTAGCTCTTGGAGTTGTAACTTCCTTTGCTTTCCAGCCCCATCCATCTCCATGTTGCATTGTTTAATAGCCCAAATCGCCTTATGCTCAATTTCAACGGGTAAATGACAAGGTTTACCATACACAAGCCTAAAGGGAGACATTCCGATAGGTGTCTTGTATGCGGTTCTATACGCCCACAAAGCATCATTAAGTCGCATGCTCCAATCTTTCCTTGTTGGGTTCACCGTCTTCTTTAGAATCGATTTCACCTCCCGGTTAGACACCTCGGCTTGTCCATTTTTTTGGGGATGATAAGGTGTTGCAATCTTGTGCGACACACTGTACTTCTTCAACAAGCTTTGCAAAATCTTGTTTTTGAAGTGAGAACCCCCATCGCTAATTATGGCTCTTGGAATTCCAAACTTTGCAAAAATATTAGCTTGCACAAAATCTGAAACCACTTTAGAATCATTAGTTGGGGTGGCCTTAGCTTCCACCCATTTCGAGACATAATCAACATCAAGTAAGATATAAAAATTCCCATGGGAGTTGACAAAAGTACCCATAAAATCAATACCCCATACATCAAAAACTTCAATAAATAAATTGAATAAAAGTTTGTGGCATTTGATTTCGGGCACCTAGATTGCCGGTTCTTTGGCACCTATCACAAGTTGGCCAATAGAAACCACTTTCAAGTACCTTGTGAGCAGTTCTCTTACTCCCAAAATGCCCTCCGCAAGCATAGGAGTGACAAAAAGACAAGATAGAATTAAATTCAGATTCGGGAACACACCTTCTTATTACTTGGTCAATACCATGTTTCCATAAGTATGGATCATCCCATATGTATTGGTTCCCTAACTTTTTAAGTTTGTCCCTCTCACCACGAGACAAGTTCTTTTGGATTTGTTTAGAAACTAAGTAATTGACAATATCGGCATACCACGGTTCTCCAAAGGCAATTGAGAATAGTTGCTCGTCCGGGAAACTTTCACGTAATGGGATAGCTTCCTTGTCCACAGCAAGACGGCTCAAATGATCCGCAACGGTGTTCTCAATTCCTTTCTTGTCCTTGATTTCAATATCAAACTCTTGCAAGAGTAATATCCATCGTATGAGCCTCGGTTTCGCCTCTTTCTTTGTAAGCAAGTACCTAAGTGCTGCATGATCAGAAAATACAACAACTTTTGTACCAATTAGATAAGAGCGAAACTTTTCCAAAGCAAAAACAATGGCTAACAACTCTTTTTCAGTGGTTGTGTAGTTTTGTTGGGCCTCATTTAACGTTCTAGAAGCATAATAAATATCATGAGGAATCTTCCGCACACGTTGCCCAAGCACCGCACCAACCGCATATGCACTTGCATCACACATGAGCTCAAAAGGCTTGCTCCAATCCGGTGGTTTAATGATAGGGGCTGAAATTAAAAGTTCTTTCAAACGATTGAATGCCGCCCCACACCTTTCATCAAAGTTAAAAACCACATCTTTTTGCAATAAGTTACAAAGTGGTGATGCTATCTTGGAAAAATCCTTGATGAATCTACGATAGAAACCTGCATGACCAAGAAAAGAACGTATCTCCCTCACCGTAGTAGGAGGGGTTAGAGCACGAATAAGGTCTATTTTAGATTTATCGACTTCCAAGCCTTTAGAAGATATTATATGGCCTAAAACTATGCCATGAGTTACCATAAAATGGCACTTCTTCCAATTCAGGACAAGATTTGTTTCAACACATCATTCAAGGATTAGAGACAAGTTGTTCAAGAAAAGGTCAAATGAATCACCAAAGACACTAAAGTCATCCATGAACACTTCGATTATGTTTTCAACATATTCCGAAAAGATACTTACCATACACCTTTGAAAGGTAGCTGGAGCATTGCATAAGCCAAAAGGCATCCTTCTATAAGCAAAAGTACCGAAAGGACAAGTGAAAGTGATTTTCTCTTGATCCTCCTATGCTATCGCAACTGATTGTAACTCCGAATAGCCATCAAGAAAGCAATAATAAGAGTGTCCAGCTAAACGTTCAAGCATTTGATCAATAAAAGGTAAGGGAAAGTGATCTTTTCTAGTAGTGGCATTCAATTTCATGTAATCAATAGAAACCCTCCAACCGGTTTGCACACGAGTTGGGAAAAGTTCGTTCTTATCATTCTCCACCACTGTCACACCTGATTTCTTTGGTACTACTTGTACCGGGCTCACCCACTTGCTATCGGATATGGGGTAGATAACACCCACTTCCAAAAGCTTGAGTATCTCCTTTTTCACAACTTCCTTCATGGGAGGGTTCAAACGACGTTGCGCTTCCCTTGTAGGATTTGCATCGTCCTCCAAACGAATTTTGTGCATACAAACGACATGGCTTATACCCTTGATATCGGCGATTGTCCATCCTATGGCCGTCTTGTACTTTCTTAGCACCCTTAGAAGTTTTTTCTACTGTAAATCACTAAGCTCATTAGAAACAATCACAGGTAACTCTTCATTATCACCTAAGTACAAGTACTTTAGGTGATCGAGAAAAGGTTTCAATTCTAAAATTGGAGATTTAACAATTGAAGGTACAAGCTTTTCATCAATGCATGGTAAATAAATAAAAGAGATACTATGAGTTTCCGGGCATCCTTGTAGTGAATTAAGATCACCAAGGGATTCCTTGACTTCATTAACACACTCTACACCATTATCCATGGATGTAGTTAACACGTTTTCCAAAGCATCATCACCATTTAATTCAAACATTGTTGTGCCAATGTATCCATAACATCAATGGAGAAACAAGAGTGGACATCACTAGGATATCTCATCGTCTCGAAAATGTTGAAACGTATTGTTTCTCCATCAAACTCCATAGTTAGCGTTCCCTTGTCCACATCAATTATGGTTTTCGCCGTTTTCATGAAGAGACGCCCAAGTAGCAATGGAAGAGACGAGTCCGGTGAACCTTCATTCATCTCTAACACACAAAAGTCAGCCGAAATACAAGTTGATTAACCCGCACAAGAACATCCTCAACAATACCCATTGGGTAGACATTAGAGCGATCGGCTTATTGCAATACAATTTCAGCCTTTTTGAGAGGACCAAGATCAAGTGAATTATACATTGATGCAGGCATAACATTAACGGATGCACCTAAATCCAACAAAGCTTTGTTAAATGTTGTGTTACCAATTGTAACGGGAATGTCAAAACTACCGGGATCCTTGCACTTAAGTGGGAGTTTGTGTTGTAAGATTGCCAAGCATTCTCCCCCACACTAAGCACTTCATTACCTTTGAGCCTTTGCTTATTGGTACACAAGTCCTTCAACACATTTGCATACTTTGGTACTTGCTTAATAGCATCAATGAGTGGTATGTTCACATGGATCTTCTTTAGAACGTCTAAAATCTCCTTTTCTAGTTCCGCCTTCTTAGAACTTGCAAATCTGCGAGGAAAAGGTAAAGGAGGAACATAAGTAGAAACCAGAGTTTTAGAGTTAGGAATAGGTACCTCAGAATTTTGGGGAGAATCCTCATTCTCCTCCTCCAAAACAGGTTCCTTTGGTGTTTCCACCTTGCCCCGAATCAGTAACTTCGGGTTGCACAAGTTGTGTACCATTTCTCAACGTAATATCATTGACACCCTCTTTTGGGTTAATAGGTTGAGAAGGGAGTTTCCCACTATTTTGTGCCTTCAATTGGTTCAACTCAATAGCCATGGAGCCCATTTGTGTTTGCAATTCCTTGATAGGACTCTTAGTTTCCTGCTGAATTTCTTTAAACATGGTAGAAATTCCTTGCATCATTATTTGAAGCTTTGAATCAATATCGGAACCTTGATTTTGCATTGATTGTTGTGCTTGTGGTTGCTGAAATTGTTGTCTCGGCTGGAATTGTTGTTGTTGAGGTTAAAATCCACTTGGAGAGTTGAAGGTAGGTTGTTGAACCGCTCCTTGATTGTTGGCATAGCTAAAATTGGGGTGATCTCTCCATCCCGGATTGTAAGTGTTAGAGTAGGGATCATACCATCTTTGTTGATTTGGAAAGACCGCATTAGCTTGCTCATCTTCATAACATCGAGTAGAACTTGGTATAACCGCGGCTGCAACTTGTTGCATCATTGCTGACATGTTACCCATTTGTTGACGAAGTTCCTCAACCTCGCTCACCTCATTCACTCTTCTTAGAAGCACATCCAAACCACGGCTCAAAAAATGTTGGGAGTTTGCTGCCATGTTTTCAATCAACTCTCTAGCTTGTGCCACCGTCTTGCTAACTAGTGCACCACCACCCGCAGCGTCAATAAGATTCCTATCACTTGATTGGAGTCCTTCATAGAAGTATTGGATGATCATAGCATCACTCAATTGGTGGTGAGGGCAGCTTGCCACCAATCTCTTGTATCGTTCCCAACATTCATATAAAGATTCTCCCACATTTTGCTTCATCCCACAAATCTCTTTGCAAATTTGAGTAGCCTTTGATGCAGGAAAATATCTCTCTAAAAAGAGTTTCTTCAGCCCATTCCATGTCGTGACAATTCCGGGAGGTAAATAGTACAACCAATCCTTAGCACTATCCATCAAAGAGAAACGGAAAACTTTTAACATTGCATCATCCGCCTCAACATCCGCTGGAATCATGGCCATGACAATGGTGTGGAAGTCCATAAGATGCTTGTTTGGGTCTTCATTCACCATGCCATGGAACTTTGGTAATTCTCTAAGCAACCCCGGCTTGATCTCAAAAGTAGAGTTTGTTTGAATACACACATGTTGTGTATCAAGCCTATGAGAAGCCAAGTCCTTGAGTGTACGATTCGCATCACCCATTGTTTCTTCTTCTTGAACTTGTGGTTCGTCTACGAATGGAACCTCTTTTTCTCCTTCTATTTGTAACTCTTTTTCCACTTCTAACTCTTGATTTTCTGTTGTGTCTTGACTTGGTTGGAGTATTGTGCCTCTTCGAGTAGATATCCGCACCTTGGATAGTTCCAATCTTTAGAAGCCAGGGATTAGGTACCTAAAAACAATTCTCGCAAACAAGTGAGAAACAAGACAAGAACCGAAAAGCAAAGATAAAAACAGAAATTATAAAAAGAAACTAAAAACTTAATAACAAGCTGTATGCCTCCCCGGCAGCGGCGCCAAAATTTGATCGCTGTCGTAAGCGTCAAAAATAATTTCACTTTCTCACTCAACTAGATATAAATATAGTATGTGATAAGAAAGAGTTCGTTCCCACAGAGAGGCTTTTGTTGTTAAAGAAATTCAGTTTCTTAGTAACCAAGGGGGGGATTTTTGTTTTATCTAAGCAATAAAAATAATTGAAAGCAAAGTAAATAATTTGAATAATCAAGAAGGAGAAGATATTGGTCACGGGATAGTATCATTCACAAACATGTATTTTCATCAATGATTAGAATTGATAATTTAATCTCTCGTTTACTAAAAGTCCTAGGATACCTTGATCGCAAGTATATCCCGCTAATTCCCTGATTTCATCACAACCACATTAAAAGATGCATATGTGAATTCTTCCTAGAAAGTAACCTAAAGTGTAATAGCACAATTAGATTTAACTCCCTAAAAGCAATAAGTTCTATGGAATAAGACTAATCAAGGCAATCAAACGTGTAAAAGCACTAATTCAATTTAACCAAGGTTATGATTCATATGCAATTATAAAGATGTATCACTACAAGTAATAACCACACTATGCTACTTAGAATCAGGGATAAACAACTATTTCGTATTGAAAACCCTAATCTTGCGCAATAGAGATGAAAGTGAATCGGATTGATTCCGGACTCAACCAAACAAACAATCAAATCATATGACAATATTAATAGTGAATCATAAACAATAAAATATTGAGACAAAACTAATTCATTGAATCATATAACATGTTGAGAAATCAACTTTATCCCATAACCAATAATAATCATTTAGCTACTCATAGCTATGGAGTTCATCATAAAAATATTAATTGAATAGAAGAAGATGAACAAAACCAAACCCTAGAAGCGTAAACAAAACCGGATCTCTCCAAGTTCCAAGAATAAAACGTGATTCCAAAGTTGTAGAAACTTTTTCCTTTTGTAGCTTTTCTCCAACTTCTAAAATTAGATCTTCATAGCCCAAAGCCCATGTGGTCTACTAAGCCCATAAGTGAGAGAAACCCATGTAGAAAATATGCCCCAAAAATTGACGACGGAAAACTGGTATTATGGCCGGAAATCGGCTGGAGAAGTGATCGGAAAACTATCAGGTGACCGGCAAAGTCCACCCGGTCAACGGTCAACGATTCAATCACTCGGTCAAGGCTCAGCCGAGTCAAACCGGGTGATTTCTAGTTACCCGAGTCAACTCAGAGTCTTAACTAGGTTGAGTCAGTTAGCCAAACAGATGAGTCAGGTCTGGCTCATTCTGACTCACTTGGGCCTAGGCTATTTTGCACAAACCTGAGCTGTTGCAATCTTGCACAGGCCATCCCCAGTGTTGCACCAACATGTCGCTTCATCCAAGCAGCTGCAACTTCAGATTTTCTCTAGACTGTCGCTTCAGCAACTCCTGCTATCTCCTTGTGCCCTGCAATTGCACCTTCTCCATCAATGCATCATCTAATCTTGCACCTTCTCAACCTGCAATTCAACTCATTCGATCTGCCACACCTGTTCTTCAACTAAATCTCACAGCAGCACAAACCGCCTCCATGTCTTCATTGTACCAACCACCACCATCTGCATGCATCTCAGATCCATATCTCCTTCATTCAAACGAACAAAATCCATATGAACTCAGCTCTTAAACAACTCATTCTCAGCCCCAAATTCCACCAGACAATTGATAGGTATCGTAAAACACCTAATTTTATATCTAGTATTTATGCTTTCTTTGCGAGTTTTCTTGTAAATTATGTATCTTATGTGTGCTTTTGAGTTTATTAGGTGCAATGGAGTCATTTGGAGCAAAAAGGGAAGTGGAACTCGCTCAAATCCAAGATTTCTTCTCATCATCTCGAAGAGCACGAAAAGACGAAGCCAATGGCAGAAGAGTGGAGTCAATCCGACATCGTATGAAGAATCTGGAAGCATCTGAAGCAAGCAGAAGTTGTCGAAAACTAGAGAACCTACAGAACTGTTATAGGCACCCGCTCAAGTTACTAAGGGATACTTATTCACATTTGCAACCTAAACTACAGAATTAGGTCGTGTTTCTCATTCCTAAGACAATTCAGGTCTATAGCTTTAGTTCTTCTCTATCGCTGTACCAAGGAGCAACGCCCGGCAAGCCATGAGTCTAGGCTCGTGCTCGAAGGGTTAAAAGGAATATTAGAAGCCATGACGGAACTGAAGATTCAACCAGTTAAACTAATCGTAGAAGGTTTATTCAAGCCGTGACATGAGCAAGAAAGCTTGTTTCACTGCCATAAAGGGAGGAGGTTGCTGTCACTAAGTTTTATGGTCGAGTGGTTTGATTTTACAGAATTTGGAGCCTGTGTATGTTTGAGAACGTTGGGTTTGTGCTAGAATGTTTCAGGGAAGGAGATAGAATGTCTCAAAATCAACAGCAAGTTCATCTCTGCATCACCAGAAAACTGCAAGAGAAGTATTTGTGAAAAGGCCTGAACAGCCTAGTCTCTTGTGACCAAGAATTAAAGGGTTTGGGAAGTTGATTTGATGCCTATAGTGATGATGATTGGCAGAGAATGATGCTGGCAGTGACGGGAAGGTAGAAGAATGGACAGTCTGCTGTGAAGGTTGCTGCCATTGGCAATTATGGAGTTGGAGCACGAGACAGATTCTCGATTATTGGCAGAGCTGCTATTCGTGGTAGCTATGGAGTCGATGCTATCAATGGAGCTGAACCTGTGTGGCAGTGATTGCAGGTCAGCTAAATGAACTGGTGCTGCAGTGAATGTGTGCAGCTGAAGGTGGTGATCACAATACCTATGTTTTGGGCTGGAGAAGATGCAGCGCAACAGGTGATTGTTGCAGGGGAACATGAGAAGAAAATGAGGAGTTTCAGAATGAAGGGATGCTTGGTCTGGTATTGCAATGAGCTGCAAATTGCAGCTGGAGTTAAAGCAAGTGCTTGAAGGGATTGTGTTGCAGGTATGGAGATGGAACTGAGCCATGTAGAACGGATTGAGATATGGATAAAATTGCAGGTCATGGGTTCTGGTGGATGTTTACAAAGGGAGTGTAGCAGAAGTTGCAACTGGAGTCTCTAAGAAAGGCCTGGTACTGAAATTGATAGTGGTTAGATGATGCTGAGATGTTGGATTTAGTGGTGATTGTGGAATATAGGCAGGATCAATGAGTCGAGAAGCTGCAAGTCGAGATGAGCCTCAACTGGAGCCAGAGATGAATGGCAGGACCAGGGTCTTTGGATTGTTGGATGGAAGTTGCGGCAAATGCTGGTACCAGACTTGGTGTTGAAATGGCACTGATGCTTATAGATTAATGATAGGTGCAGGTATTTGGGGATAAATGGTCATGGTGTCTTTGTGAAATTACGAGGAATTGTAATGTGCGCTTTCAGTTGGTTGTCTTTGAAGGGTTGGAGCAAGGATTGGAGTTGAGATGGCGTTGTTGGTGCCACAGTAAGTTTGAGGCAGTGCTGTAGTTGGCAAAGCAAGGAGGTGGTAGCGACATCTGAAATTGCGTTGGTATAGTAAATGAATTGTTAGATGAATGCTAGGAACCAAAACTGTGCAGGGAAGTGACAGTGCCAGAACAAGATTGTAGAAATTGCGCGAAAACGCAGCAAGAATGGCAAGCCGGTGGAACTAGTTCCGGTTGTCGGATTTCGAAACTGAGAGTGGGAATTGGCCAAGGTTTGAGTCGATTTGATTGCAAGAGTTTGGAGTGAATTTGAATATGGGTTTGAGTATTGAATCTTCCCTGGGTGAAATGGAGATTTGGATTGAATTGGTGGAGCTCATGGTGCTGGCTGCTAGTGTGGTCTTGAGTTGAAGTTACAGGACTGAGACACAAATGGTTGCTGTTATGATGGCTTGAGTTTACTCAGGGAGAGAAGATTCAGAGGATCTTCAATTGATGGTTTGGAAGGAGGAGGCTAAGATGCTGCTACTGGTTACAGGGAAGAAGCAACTGAGGTGAAGATGGTGATGTATGAACCTTAGATGTATGTTAGGACAGGGAATAGCAGGTGCAGTTCAAGGAGGAACTCATGGAGAAGATACAGCTGCAAGGCTGTTAAAGGTGCATTGAATAGGTGGTGCAATGCAAGATGATACAAGGCAATGAATTGCAGGTGCCTTAGCAAAGTAGATGGAAGAGTTAAACAGGGTTTTGAGGAGACTTTGTGTTGGCAGAGTTATTGTGCTGCTGCAAGGTTGATACTGCAATGCAAATGGAGCTGATATTTGTGCTGGTAAAGAGTGGCTATGGTGGTGCTGGCCTGGGATTGGAGTTGCAGCTGGTTTTGTTACAATGGCCAGGCCTGAGACTGATATGGCTGTGTACGTGGAGCTTTAGGGGTTGGCAAGAATTGACAGGAGTTGTTGTGTTTGCTGCCAGAGTTTCAGGTGGTGCTGCTGTTGATAGTGGACTGTAATGGAGAGGCTTGAGGTTGTGCTGCTGATGCTGAGTTGGTTTGCAGTCATGGCCACAGTTTTGTTGGGGTTTGAGGATGTGCAGCTGTAAAAGAAAGTGCTAGGGATTGAGAGATGCTATGTATTGATGCACAATGGGTGATTCAGGCAATTGAAGGTGTAGGCTAAGTGGAAATTGCAGGCAACTGGTATGTTGAGTGCCTGAGATGGAAGTAAAGTGGTGATGCACCATCCTGGTGCAAAGACAGTCAGGCTCAGTGCAAAGGCTCAGGCCAAGGTCACTCAGCTCAGCTGAGTCTGACTAGCTATTTAGCTTGTCTGGCTGAACCTGAGCTAACTCATCCTGACTCAATGACCTGACTCTCCTTGACTCGGTGCTTGACCGAGTTAACCCGCCGAGCTGTCTAGTTGACCGATCCGACCCGATGACCGGTGACCGGGTTGACTTTGCCGGTCACCTGAAATAGTTTTCCGGCGACTATTCCGACCGATTTCCGGCCACAATCTCGCTTTTCCTACGACGCTTTTTGGACATAATTTCCTACATGGGTTTTCTCACACATGGGCTTGGAGGACTTCTATCTAGTGGACTTTTGAAGATTAGACCTAGTTTTGGAAGGGAGGAGAAGCTATAAAAAGAAGAATTCTATATCTTTTATGAGGATCTTATATAATCTATTATTGATCTTTTATCTATCTTTGGCCTCTATTTTGTTTTCTAGGGTTTAGAACCATGAAGTCTCTTCTCTTTCTTCTTGTTATGAACTCCATGAATATGAGCTAGAGTTTATTATTGGTTATGGAATAAGTTGGATTTCCAAATATGGGTTTTAATTCAATAAATTAGTTTTGTCTCCATATTATCGTTTATGATTCACCATCAATATTGTTATATGATTTGAATGCTATTTAGTCGAGTCGCGAATCGATTGAGTTTGTTTTCATCTCTCTTGCTAGATTAGGGTTATTATACGCAAAAGTGATAATTCCGGATTGCAAGTAGCATAATTATGATTATAGTTTGTAGTGATATATTCTTATGATCATATGTGAACCATAACCTTTGTTAAATCGGATTAGTGCGCTTTCCACGTTCGATTGCTTTGATTGGCCTGATTTCATAGAACCTAATGCATCTAGGGAATTAAACTTGATTAGTGATTTTACACGTTAGGTTGTTCCTTTAGGTAGAATTCATATTCGCATCTTTTAATGTGTTTGTTGATGACATGAGGAGATTAGCGGGATATTCTTGCGATCAAGGTATTCTAGGGCCTTTGATAAAAGTTGAGATTAAAATATCAATTCTAGTTATTGTGTTGAAAACATGTTTGTAAATGAAAATGAAATCCATGACCAATACTTTCTCATCCTTGATTTGATTTGTTTGCTTTGCTTTATTTGCTTCTATTTTATTTTATTTTATTACATAAAATCAGAAAATTCTCGGTGTTTTATATAGGAAACCATAACAATTTGACAACCTATACATCTCTGTGGGATCGATCCTTTCTTGCCCTTGCTTCATTATATATTTTGAGTAGTAAGAAAGTGTAATTATATTTGTGTCTACCGACAACCGGGTCAAATTTTAGGCGCCGCTGCCGGGGAGGCAGTGGTTGTCACTTGTTTTTGGTTTCTTATTTTTGTTTTTAGTTTTTGTTTTATTTTTCTTATTTTCTGGGTTTTAACCTTGGTTTGAGAATTTTATTTCAGGTGCTTGTTTCTCATGGAAGGAGCATACTACATGGATGGATACGGTTTTCAACAACCTCAACAATATGACAACTACCAATTCCATGGGTATAATCAAAACCAATTCATTGGTTATGACCAATATCCATGGAACCTTATGGTTTTCCTCAACAACCTTATGTGTGTGAACAACAACAAGGATGGGAGGATTCTTATGCTCGTGAACAAAAAGTCTCTAACTTTATAGACAATGTTTCCAACTTTTTACAAGAGGAATTTCAAAAAGAAAAAGAGACTACAAACGAGCAACTCCAAGAACTTCGTGAAGGTTTTGCTAGCTTGCGAAGAGGCATTGATCAATACAAGGAAGATATGGATAATTCTTATGTGCATATGGTTTGTGATGAATATTTGATTGATGCTAATGTTGAAAAAGTCCAATCCTTGGGCAATTTCATGGATAATTGTGTAGTTAACTCAACTCTTGATCGTAATAATGATCATTCACCTATTCAAAAGGATGAGTTCGAGATTAGCAACACTAAATTCAGCGAGGACCCATCTTATGTTGACTATGATAATGACGGTGATTATGATACATTGTTTGAAACAACTCATGGTGACATCTCCGAGGAGTCTTTTTGGGATCAAGATGTAGACGAAGAGGAATATGTCAACACTTGTGTAGATTACTCAAGAATTGATCTTAATAATGATCAAGAGCCTATTCAAAGGGTGGAGATTGAGGATGATGCATTTTCGAGTGTTCTAAAAAAGTTTCTTATAATAAAATTTGGATCCGCAAAAGAGTATGTGCCTTACAACAAAGAGGAGTGTGTTGAGAATGAAACCGGTTTAACCAATATTGTGGAAGACCCAATTGAGCTTGCAAAGGATTGTAATGGTGATGTTTATGTCGAGACTTTGGTTAAGGCAGAAACGGACGAAGAATGGTTGCAAGGTTTGATAGAGGACCATGATATACAAGAGGTGAATAATTCACTTGAGTTTTTCAAGGATGAAGAGGATTCCGTAATACAAGAGATTGTGCAAGGTTTGTCTAACCCGTTGCATATTGTTTCTTCTCCTTTACCTCTTATTGGTTTGAATGTATGTGCTTCGAGAGTATTGTTAAATGACTTTGTTTCTCGTTTTCCGCCATTAGAGAAACTTGATTCTCATACTATGCAGGTTTTGGAACAAGAAACCGTGGAAGTACCCGACTTTTATGTTCTTTATCCACTTCCGAGTGTAAAAAGGACTAAGTGTGGGGGAAACTTTCAAGCTATAACAATTTCATTATTCATATATTATGCTAATCATTGTGTGAAGTTGTTACTATAATTGCAGATTGTTTTCCGGGCGAGACTACTGATTTTGATTGTTGGTATATGGACGATAACAAAAGACTCGGGCTGACGACTTTAAACCAAGCGCTAAATGGGAGGCAACCCATAGGTTTTGTATAATAAACCCTTGTATTTATTATTTTATAGTTTTCATATCATATTTGCATCCCCATGTTTAATTTCATTGCGTCCGGAATCTATCTTAGAAGAGAATTAGGACGAATACCTTTTCGTCAGAAAAATTCAGACTGCACGTAGTTCAGTCCAGAGACCATAACTGTCAGACCATTTATTGAAACACTGTGCCCTTTTGACACTTTGTAGAAAACACATAGATGAACAACTTTTGTGAAATGGAGTTTTTCCAAATTCCTTACCAATTTGTACAGGTTTTGCATTTTATTTGCTGTTACGTCAGAATTCAGAATTTTAGGTTTTACACATTGAGGACAATGTGAAGTTTAAGTGTGGGGAGTCTTTTGCATATAGAGTTTTTAGCCATTTTGAGTCAAAATTTTCAATTTTTTTGTATATATTTGAATAAAAAACTCCAACTTGTGGTTAGTTTAGAGTCACATAGTATACATGTCGCTAAGATTACATCGAGAATCTCATAAGAGTGATGAACTTAGAGATGACAGAGAACATGATCGGGTTTCTTAATTGTATGAGAGTTAAAGTTGGATTTCACCATGCTAGTGGCAAATAAGGTGCAGACTGAATTCGGTATTAGAGTTGTGATCCCCTATAGTGGAGACTACCCAAGTTACATAATGTGAGGCACCAACCTTCAATTCTTTGAACTCGTCTAAATTTGTGCTTTTAGAGTGTGTGTCACCGTCACGTAAATTCCACATCACCTTCCTTCTCAAAGGCAGAATGGTGAGCTGTCCAACTTCCCACCATAGAAGCACTATTTTGATCTCTTCAGTGCTATTTTTATCAACCATGATGGTGACATCGAATTGCTAACTTACATACCACTTGTAATCTTGTTCGCAGTTAGCACCATCCACCTTATCTCTCTCTACACTAACAGGTCCATAGAAACACCATCATCATCAACAAGAGGAGCATCACAAATTTGAAGGAAAGTTGAACACGTTTGAGGTTTATAAGCAACAATACAAAAAAGAGTGAAAATTATCAAGGATGGGAGTTCGAGAAGTTTATGATATCAAGACATATAAGTTGTGAAGAATCAAGCGGTAAAGTACTTACACCATGGCCTTTGTACTTACATTTTTATTGTTTTTTGTATTTTATTTTTCTCTTGTCCCAAAAAAAAAAAAAAAAAAAAAAAAAGAGACAAGAGAAAATCTTTAGGTTCATTACTAGTTTTTATTGTTTTATTTCGTTTTTATTTTGTATTTGTTTTATTTCTTATTTCTTCAAAAAAAAAAAAAAAAAATTGGGTTTGTATAGTTTGTTTTTAGTTTTGTGTTCTTTCAATAAAGCCAATGGAAAGAAGGAATATCTATAATGAAGTTTCAAGCGACAAGGAATTAGAGGAAAGAATCATATTGTCGAGATTCTACGAAGTTTAAGAGTTATCATCAAGAGTTGAAGACCGAAGACGAAGATGAAGACACCGATAGAAGACCGAAGACATTTCTATGGATACTGTGAGAGTGGTGCTAGCTGCATGATAGGTGTAGAATACACCGTATTTACTATATAGAGTTTATGCTTTCTTTGCTATTTTTCTTGTGAATTATGTACTTTACGCGTGCTTTTGAGTTTTATAGGTGCAATGGAGTCGCACGGAGGAAAAGAAGAAGAAATTATCCAAATTGAGCTAAAGGGCGAAATTGTCATTTCAGGCGTGAACACTATCTGGAGCCCGGTAATGGTTAAGGGGCTGCGAGCTGAGTGGCCCTTATCAAGGGGACTGGGCATCGAATATAACCTACTATTTCAACCCACCCTCAATCGAGAAGATATCTTCTCCTTATTCACTTTTCTTTTCTCTTCATCTGAACTTATTAAGCAGCCGTTGCTTTGTCTGAGAAATCGAAAAAACAGATATAGATTGAGAGATAAAGAGTTGCGATTGAGATGAACCTATGGAGGATGAAAAAATGAAGGCTGGGTTCGATTTGATTTTCATGGGCTGATGTTTGAGATGTTGAATCGAAGACAGAATGGTTAGGGTTCTGTGGTAGCTTGAGAATCGATGGGTTGATGGTGCTGTTGAATTAAGACTAAATTGAAGTTAGGGTTTGATGCTGCCATGAATTACAGATTGAGGAATATCTAGGGTTTTCTATGGAGCTGTAATTATATGTTTACAAGATGAATTTAAGAAGATGAAGGTGGTACTGTAGATGAAGTTGAAGGTGAAGCAAAGGTGATTCAAGGACTCAGTGGAGGATTCTCGTTGGTAATATTGCATATAGATGAATGTGTAGGTTGTGAATTGAACTGATGCATTCGGAGTTAGCTGGTGATACAAAACAGAAAGGGTGAAGTGCGGGTGCAGTTCAAAGAGGTTAGGAGGCTTGAACTGTGATGGAAGGGAGGTTTATGAACTGGTGATGAAGTGGATTGGGATGTGGTTAAATTCTTGAGGTTGGTGTTGAAGTAATGGTGCTTCAGTTACTGCTATAAGTATGGCAGGTGGAGGTTCGGATGAATGGAGTGGGTAGCTAGTAGGTCATTACAGAGGTGAGAAAGAGGAGCTGTGTTTCAGGAATTGGCAGACTTAGGTTCTGTGAAGCTACAGGTAGAGCTATATGGATGTGAAGGCAATGAAGTATGGCTGCAGTGCTTTTGGTTCTTGGCTGAAGAAGGTGGTTTGGGACTGGATTGGATGAACTGACAGAGGTGGTGACTGCAGTGGAAGCTAAGTTGCAGTTACATTACAGGGTTATGATGTTGGTGCGCAAATGAGCTTGAGTATGTTGCAGCCAAGAAGGTTGTGAAGTAGTTGTTGACAAAATGAGTTGGAAGCATTGCAGGTTGGTTGCTGGCTTCATTGAGTTACAGGGAGGATCAAATGGTTGTGAGGAATTTGAGTCCGAGCTAGGGTATTTTTGTGAATGGTTTATGAAATGAAGGCAGATGAGTGAGGTTGTGGTAGCACAGAAGCACCAGTGCAGGTGTCGCATATGAAAAGTGCACTGAATTGCAGGGAAGCTGAGAAAAGGTCTGAAGTGCTTGAAATGAACCAGGCAATGAGCTCGGGCAGGCTAATAGAAATGGAGATTGAGATAAATAGATGAATTGTGAGGCCTGAAGTGATGTTGTTGTTGCAGTGAAAGGTGAGATGTTGGCCTGAGCTGGAGGTGGTGCTGTGCCAAGGAATTGGTTGCAGCTGGAGAGAATGGTTATGATAGCTTCATTGCAGGGTGGTAGGTGGATTGGTTGGTAACAGGTAGAGTACAATGCAGGGATATAGTGGAATCTGAGAATGATGTTTCTGTGGTGATTATCATGGAAATTGGAGCAATTGAAGCAACGGAGAAGATGGCTAGGCAACTATGGTGGGTTATTGTGAATGAAGTAATGGCAGGCTGAGCAGGGTGCTGGTGCCGAGCTGACAGGCTGGTGCCAAAGGAGTTGAATGAGCAGGATATGGGAGAGCGGTATGGAATTGCAGGGCTGTTCCAGGTGGAGCTGGTGCTGGTACTAATGGCCTGGGATGGAGATGATGAACACTGGAGGCAGGACTGGTTGAATTGAATCGGTCTGACTTGACCTGACCCGATCCGACTCGTTGACCGGTGACCGGGCGGACTTTGCCGGTCACCGGAGCTGTTTTCCGGCAACTTTCCGGCCGATTTCCGGCCACAATACCCGCACTTCCGCGAACCGTTTTTGAGGCGTATTTTCTACACGGGTTTCTCCTTCTTGTGGGCTCGGTGGATTCTCTCCTAATGGACTTTGAAGACTAGACCTAATTTTAGAAGTTGGAGAAAGCTATAAAAGGGAAGGTCTTCTACAACATATGATATCTTTTTCTTGGAATTTTTGGAGAGCCACTTTTGTTTACGCTTCTAGGGTTTGGTTTTGTTCTTCTTCTTCCTTGTTTTATTATTGAATATTGATGATGATGAACTCCATAGCTATGAGTAGCTAAACTTATTATTGGTTATGGGATAAAAGTTGATTTCTCAACATGCTTTTGATTCAATGAATTAGTTTTGTCTCAAGTAATTATTGTTTGTGATTCACAATTAATAGTGTTATAAGATTTGAAAACTTGTTAGGTTGAGTCCTAATCAATCCGATTTGTGTTCATCTCTAGAGCTATATTAGGGTTTTCAATACGAAAACGTTGTTTATCCCCGATTCTAAGTAGCATAATTGTGATTAGTGCTTATAGTGATATATCCTATTAGTCACAAGTGAATCATAACTTTTGTCAAAACGTTTAGTGCTTTTACACATTCGTTTGCATTGATGAGTCTTATTCCATAAATCTTAATGCTTTTAGGGAGTTAAACTTAATTGTGCTTTTACACTTTAGGTTGCTTTCGACGAAGAATTCACATATGCATCTTTTAATGTGGTTGTGATGAAAACAGGGAATTAACGGGTTATACTTGCGATCAAGATATCCTAGGACTTTTAATAAATACGAGATTAAATACCAATTCTAATCATTGATGAAAATACATGTTTGTGAATGATACTATCCCATGACCAATATCTTCTCCTTATTGATAATTCCAATTACTTACTTTGCTTTTAATTACTTTTATTTGCTTAAATACAACAAACATACCTTGGGTTACTTAGAAACTGCAAATTTATAACAACAAACGCCTCTCTGTGGATACGAACTCTTTCTTATCGAATACTATATTTATATCTAGTTGATTGAGTTTTTAGTTTCTTTTTACAATTTCTGCTTTTATCTTTGCTTTTTGTTTGTCGTCTTGGTTCTCACTTGGTTGCTAGAATTGTTTTCAGGTATCAATCCCTGGCTACTAAAGATTGGAATTATCCAAGGTGCGGATAGCTACTCGACGCGGCACAATACTCCAACCAAGTCAAGACACAACGGACGAGCACGAGTTGGAAGTAGGAGAAGAGATTTTCCGACAACAAGAAGAAGGAAAAGAGGTTCCATTCGTAGAGGAACCACACGTGGAAGAAGAAGAAGCAATGGGTGATGCAAATCGTTCACTCAAGGACTTAGCTTCTCATAGGCTTGATATACAACATGGGTGTATTCAAACGAACTCTACTTTTGAGATAAAGCCGGGGTTGCTTAGAGAATTACCAAAATTCCATGGCATGGTGAATGAAGATCCTAACAAACATCTTTTGGACTTCCACACCATTGTCACGGCTATGCTTCCAAAGAAATGTTGAGGCGGATGGTGCAATGTTGAAGGTTTTCCGTTTCTCTTTAATGGATAGTGCTAAGGATTGGTTGTACTATTTACCTCCCTAAGTGTCACAACATGGAATGGGTTGAAGAAACTCTTTTTGGAGAGATATTTTCCTGCATCCAAGGCTACTCAAATTCGCAAAGAAATTTGTGGGATGAAGCAAAACGTGGGAGAATCCTTATATGAATGTTGGGAAAGGTACAAGAGATTGGTTGCAAGTTGCCCTCACCACCAATTTAGTGACGCTATGATCATCCAATACTTCTATGAAGGACTCCAATCAAGTGATAGGAATCTTATTGACGCTGCGGGTGGTGGTGCACTAGTGAACAAGACGGTGGCACAAGCTAGAGAATTGATTGAAAACATGGCAGCGAACTCACAACAATTTAAGTCGTGGTTCGGATGTGATTCTAAGAAGGGTGAGTGAAGTGAGCGAGGTGGAGGAACTTCATCAACAATTGGGTAACATGTCGACAATGATGCAACAAGTTGCGCGGTGATACCAAGTTCCTCTCAATCTTATGAAGACGAGCAAGCTAATGCGATCTTTCCAAATCAACAAAGATGGTATGATCCTTACTCTAACACTTACAATCCGGGATGGAGAGATCACCCCAATTTTAGCTATGCCAACAAGCAAGGAGCGGTTCAACAACCTACCTTCAACTCTTCAAGTGGATTTCAACCTCAACAACAACAATTCCAGCCCCGACAACAATTTCAAAGAACCTCCAAGACAACAATCAATGCAAAATCAAGGTTCGGATATTGATTCAAAGCTTCAAACAATGATGCAAGGAATTTCCACCATGTTTAAAGAGAGTCAACAAGAGACTAAGAGTGCTATTAAGGAGTTGCAAACACAAATGGGCTCCATGGCTATTGATTTGAACCAATTGAAGGCGCAAAATAGTGGGAAACTCCCTTCTCAACCTATTAACCCAAAAGAGGGTGTCAATGCTATTACGTTGAGAAGCGGTACACAACTTGTGCAACCCGAAGTTGCTGATTCGGGCAAGGTGGAGACACCAAAGGAACTTGTTTTGGAGGAGAAAGTCGAGGATTCTCCCAAACTTCGAGGTACCTATTTCTAACTCTAAAACTCCGGTTTCTACTTATGTTCCTCCTCTACCTTTTCCTCGCAGATTTGCAAGTTCTAAGAAGGCGGAACTAGAAAAGGAGATTTTAGACGTTCTTAAAAAGATCCATGTGAACATACCACTCATTGATGCTATCAATCAAGTTCCAAAGTATGCAAAGGTGTTGAAGGACTTGTGTACCAACAAACAAAGGCTCAAAGGTAATGAAGTGCTTAGTGTGGGGGAGAATGCCTCGGCAATCTTGCAACACAAACTCCCACTTAAGTGCAAGGATCCGGGTAGTTTTGACATTCCCGTCACAATTGGTAACACAACTTTTAACAAAGCTATGTTGGATTTAGGCGCTTAGTTAATGTTATGCCCAAGTCAATGTATAATTCACTTGATCTTGGTCCTCTTAAAAGGCTGAAATTGTATTGCAATTAGCCGATCGCTCTAATGTCTACCCAATGGGTATTGTTGAGGATGTTCTTGTGCAGGTTAATCAACTTGTATTTCCAGCAGACTTTTGTGTGTTAGAGATGGATGGAGGTTCACCGGACTCATCTCTTCCATTGCTTCTTGGGCGTCCTTTCATGAAAACAAACTAAAACTATAATTGATGTGGATAAGGGAACGCTAACTATGGAGTTTGATGGAGAAATAATACGTTTCAACATTTTCGAGACGATGAGATATCCTAGCGATGTCCACTCTTGTTTCTCCATTGATGTGATGGATACATTGGCACAACAAATGTTTGAATTAAACGGTGATGATGCTTTGGAAACCGTGTTAACTACATCCATGGATAATGGTGTAGAGTGTGGTAATGAAGTCAAGGAAGCTCTTGGTGATCTCAATTCACTACAAGAATGCCCGAAAACTCATAATATCTCTTTTATTTCTTTACCATGCAAAGGATGAAAAGCTTGTACCTTCAATAGTTAAATCTCCGATTTTAGAATTGAAACCTCTTCCCGACCACCTTAAGTACTTGTACTTGGGTGATAATGAAGAGTTACCTATGATTGTTTCTAACAAGCTTAGTGATTTACTGAGGAGCAAAAACTTCTAAGGGTGCTAAGGAAGTACAAGACGGCCATAGGATGGACAATTGCCGATATCAAGGGTATAAGCCCTGCCGTTTGTATGCACAAAATTCGTTTGGAGGATGATGCAAAGCCTACTAGGGAAGCGCAACGCCGTTTGAATTCTCCCATGATGGAAGTTGTGAAAAAGGAGATACTCAAGCTTTTGGAAGTGGGTGTTATCTACCCCATATCCGATAGCAAGTGGGTGAGTCCTAAGTACAAGTAGTACCAAAGAAATCGGGTGTGACAGGTGGTGGAGAATGATAAGAATGAACTTGTCCCAACTCGTGTGCAAACCGGTTGGAGGGTTTGTATTGATTATAGAAAATTGAATGCCACCACTAGAAAAGATCACTTTCCTTTACCTTTTATTGATCAAATGCTTGAACGTTTAGTGACACTCTTACTATTGCTTTCTTGATGGCTATCCAGGTTATAATCGACAGTGATAGCGCCGGAGGACCAAGAGAAAACCACTTTCACTTGTCCTTTCGGTACTTTTGCTTATAGAAGGATGCCTTTTGGCCTATGCAATGCTCCGGCTACCTTTTAAAGGTGTATGGTAAGTATCTTTTCGGAATATGTTGAAAACATAATCGAAGTGTTCATGGATGACTTTAGTGTCTTTGGTGATTCTTTTGACCTTTGCTTGAACAATTTGTCTCTAATCCTTGAACGATGTGTTGAAACAAATCTTGTGCTAAATTGGGAGAAGTGCCATTTCATGGTAACTCATGGCATAGTTTTAGGCCATATAATATCTTCTAAAGGCTTGGAAGTTGATAAATCTAAGATAGACCTTATTCGTGCTCTAACCCCTCCCACTACGGTGAGGGAGATACGCTCTTTTCTTGGTCATGCAGGTTTTTATCGTAGGTTCATCAAGGACTTTTCCAAGATAGCATCACCACTTTGTAACTTATTGCAAAAAGATGTGGTTTTTAACTTTGATGAAAAATGTATGGCGGCATTCAATCGTTTGAAATAACTTTTGATTTCAGCCCCTATCATTAAACCACCGGATTGGAGTAAGCCTTTTGAACTCATGTGTGATGCTAGTGATTATGCGGTTGGTGCGGTGCTTGGGCAACGTGTGGGGAAACTTCCTCATGCTATATATTATGCTTCTAGAACGTTAAATGAGGCTCAACAAAACTACACAACCACTGAAAAAGAGTTATTAGCCATTGTTTTTGCTTTAGAAAAGTTTCGCTCTTATCTAATTGGTACAAAAGTTGTTGTCTTTTCTGATCATGCAGCACTTAGATACTTGCTTATAAAGAAAGAGGCGAAACCGAGGCTCATACGGTGGATTTTACTCTTGCAAGAGTTTGATATTGAAATCAAAGACAAGAAAGGAATTGAGAACACCGTTGCGGATCATTTGAGCCGACTTGCTGTGGACAAGGAGAATATCCCGTTGCGTGAAAGTTTCCCGGACGAGCAACTTTTCTCGATTGCCTTTGGAGAACCATGGTATGCCGATATTGTCAATTACTTAGTTTCTAAACAAATCCCAAAGAACTTGTCTCGTCTTTGAGAGGGACAAACTTAAGAGGTTAGGGAACCAATACATATGGGATGATCCATACTTATGGAAACATGGTAGTGACCAAGTAATACGAAGGTGCGTGCCCGAATCCGAATTTAACTCTATCTTGTCTTTTTGTCACTCTTATGCTTGCGGAGGACATTTTGGTAGTAAGAGAACCGCGCACAAGGTACTTGAAAGTGGTTTTTATTGGCCAACTTTGTTTAAGGATGCACATATATTTTGTACAACTTGTGATAGGTGCCAAAGAACCTAAGCAATCTAGGTGTCCGAAATCAAATGCCACAAACTTATATTCAATTTATTGAAGTTTTTGATGTATGGGGTATTGATTTTATGGGGCCTTTTGTCAACTCCCATGGGAATTTTTATATCTTACTTGCGGTTGATTATGTCTCGAAATGGGTGGAAGCTAAGGCCACCCCTACTAATGATTCTAAAGTGGTTTCAGATTTTGTGCAAGCTAATATTTTTGCAAGGTTTGGAATTCCAAGAGCCATAATTAGCGATGGGGGTTCTCACTTCAAAAACAGGATTCTACAAAGCTTGTTGTCGAAGTACAATGTGTCGCACAAGATTGCAACACCTTATCATCCCCAAACCAATGGACAAGCCGAGGTGTCTAACCGCGAGGTGAAATCTATTCTAGAAAAGACGGTGAATCCAACGAGGAAAGATTGGAGCATGCGACTTAATGATGCTTTGTGGGCGTATAGAACCGCATATAAAACACCTATTGGAATGTCTCCTTTTAGGCTTGTGTATGGTAAACCTTGTCACTTACCCGTGGAAATTGAGCATAAGGCATTTTGGGCTATTAAACAATGCAACATGGAGATGGATGGGGCTGGAAAGCAAAGGAAGTTACAACTCCAAGAGCTAGAGGAGCTTTGCAATGATGCATTTGAAAGCTCACGGATTTACAAAGAAAAGACGAAAGCATTCCATGATAACATGATTTCTAGGAAACAATTTTGTATTGGGCAGAAAGTGCTTTTGTTTAATTCTCGCTTGGAATTATTTCCGGGTAAACTAAGGTCACGATGGATCGGACCTTTTATTGTTACTAATGTGTTTTCTCATGGTGCAAGTGGAAATTCGTAGTATAGCTACGGGGAAAGAACTTAAAGTTAATGGGCACCGGTTGAAACCATATTATGAGAACTTCACTTCCGAAGTAGTGGAGGGAGTTAACTTTGTGGATGTACTCCCTCTGGAGGAGTCATAGAAAGCAAGGAGATAGTCGGGATGACGACTTTAAACCAAGCGCTGATTGGGAGGCAACCCAAAGGATGAGTATTTCTTGTCTTGTATTTATTTCTTTTCTTGTTTTTAGTTTTTCTTGTTTTGTTTTCTTTGTTTTTGCTGATTTCTTGTTAGGATTTCCCACCTTGACTTACTTTGGACGATTCAATTTACATTGAGGACAATGTAAAGTTTAAGTGTGGGGGAGTGGTTTATGTTGTAAATTTTTGCAATTTTTCAACTTTTTTGTGAACTAGTGAATAAGAAAACTCCAACTTGTGGTTAGTTTAGAGTCACATAGTATACATGTCGCTAAGATTACATCGAGAATCTCACAATAGTGACTGAACTTAGAGATGACAGAGAACATGATCGGGTTTCTTAATTGTATGAGAGTTAAAGTTGGATTTAACCATGCCAGTGGCAAATAAGGTGCATACTGAATTCGGTATTAGAACAGTGATCCCCTATAGTGGAGACTACCCAAGTTACATAATGTGAGGCACCAACCTTCAATTCTTTGTACTTGTCTAAATTGTGCTTTTAGAGTGTGTGTCACCGTACGTAAATTCCGGGCAGAATGGTGAGATGTCCAATTTCCCACCATAGAAGCACTATTTTGATCTCTTGAGTGCTATTTTTATCAACCATGTTGGTGACATCGAATTGCTAACTTACATACCACTTGTGATCTTGTTCGCAGTTAGCACCATCCACCTTATCTCTCTCTACACCAACAGATCCATAGAAACACCATCATCATCAACAAGAGGAGCATCACAAATTCAAGGAAAGTTGAATACGTTCGAGGTTTACAAACAATGGTATAAAATGGGCAGATTTCGATTTGAGTAAAGCAATAAAACAGGAGCATAATTTTTATAAGTTGAAGACTAATATACAAGAGTGAAAATTATTAAGGATGAGAATTCGAGAAGTCTATGATATCAAGACATATAAGGTGTGAAGATTCAAGCGGTAAAGTACTTATACCATGGCATTGTACTTACATTTTTATTTTATTTGTATTTTGTTTTCTCTTGTCTCAAAAAAAAAAAAAAAAAAAAAAAAAAAAAAAAAAAAAAAAAAATTAAAAAAAAAAAAAGAAGAAAAAATGTTTTTATTTTTTTTTATTTTTTTTTTTTATTCAAAAAAAAAAAAAAAAAAAGAAAAAAAAAAGAAAAAAAATTTGGGTTTGTATAGTTTGTTTGTATTTTTGTATTCTTTCAATAAAGCCTAAGGAAAGAAGGAATATATATAATGAAGTATCAAGCGACAAGGAATTTGAGGAAAGAATCATATTGTCGAGATTCTAAGAAGTTCGAGAGTTATCATCAAGAGTTGAAGACCGAAGACGAAGATGAAGACACCGTTAGAAGACCGAAGACGTTTCTATGGATGTCTTTGTGAGAGTGGTGCTAGCTGCACGCCGAACGGATTCACTGTAAGTAAGCATATTCCCACCTTCGTTAAATGGTTGATTTCCTTTCGAAGAGATCATCAGAAAAATGGGTTTTCAAAAATACATAAAAGATGTGGGTTTTTAAAAATATTTCGGAGGGTTAAGCCTTCCTACCATTCAACGTGTCGCAGGATTCTCTCTTCATTCCAACCTGGACACATGTGTGACCCATAAAGAGCTGTTTATTATTGAGAGCAATATCATAAAACCCTTTCTTGTGAGGCGAGTCGAGACTTTCGATCACTCCGAACCCGAATTTTAGTCGAGAAGGGATGGTTATCTCTCTCTCAACTTTTAAGAATGAGATTGTGTTCATTTATGTGTCTAACTTCTTATGACTAGTGTGCAGAATCTCTATGTATTCTTAGCGCGTTGGATACTATCATTACGGAGAACTAGTAAGTCAGAAAAATAGGTTTTGTGGGTATATCTCTAGTAAACCCTCACGAGATTATAACTCGTCCACTAGGGACACCTAGGGGTTTAAAGGCTTGTTATTTATGCTAAAAGTGACCGTAGCCTCGACGACACGGAGTTGTTGTATTTTTATTGTTTTGTTTGATTTGCTCGAGGACAAGCAAAGTCTAAGTGTGGGGGAATCTGATAGGTGTAGAATACACCGTATTTACTATATAGAGTTTATGCTTTCTTTGCTATTTTTCTTGTGAATTATGTACTTTACGCGTGCTTTTGAGTTTTATAGGTGCAATGGAGTCGCACGGAGGAAAAGAAGAAGAAATTATCCAAATTGAGCCAAAGGGCGAAATTGTCATTTCAGGCGTGAACACTATCTGGAGCCCGGTAATGGTTAAGGGGCTGCGAGCTGAGTGGCCCTTATCAAGGGGACTGGGCATCGAATATAACCTACTATTTCAACCCACCCTCAATCGAGAAGATATCTTCTCCTTATTCACTTTTCTTTTCTCTTCATCTGAACTTATTAAGCAGCCGTTGCTTTGTCTGAGAAATCGAAAAAAACAGATATAGATTGAGAGATTAAAGAGTTGCGATTGAGATGAACCTATGGAGGATGAAAAAATGAAGGCTGGGTTCGATTTGATTTTCATGGGCTGATGTTTGAGATGTTGAATCGAAGACAGAATGGTTAGGGTTCTGTGGTAGCTTGAGAATCGATGGGTTGATGGTGCTGTTGAATTAAGACTAAATTGAAGTTAGGGTTTGATGCTGCCATGAATTACAGATTGAGGAATATCTAGGGTTTTCTATGGAGCTGTAATTATATGTTTACAAGATGAATTTAAGAAGATGAAGGTGGTACTGTAGATGAAGTTGAAGGTGAAGCGGTGCAGCTGATTCAAGGACTGGTGGAGGATTCTGTTGGTAATATTGCATATAGATGAATGTGTAGGTTGTGAATTGAACTGATGCATTCGGAGTTAGCTGGTGATACAAAACAGAAAGGGTGAAGTGCAGGTGCAGTTCAAAGAGGTTAGGAGGCTTGAACTGTGATGGAAGGGAGGTTTATGAACTGGTGATGAAGTGGATTGGGCTGTGGTTAAATTCTTGAGGTTGGTGTTGAAGTAATGGTGCTTCAGTTACTGCTATAAGTATGGCAGGTGGAGGTTCGGATGAATGGAGTGGGTAGCTAGTAGGTCATTACAGAGGTGAGAAAGAGGAGTCATGTTTTCGGAATTGGCGAGACTTAGGTTACGTGGAAGCTACGGTAGTAGAGCTATATGGATGTGAAGGCAATGAAGTATGGCTGCAAAGTGCTTTTGGTTCTTGGTCAAGAAGGTGGTTTGGGACTGGATTGGATGAACTGACAGAGGTGGTGACGCAATGGTAGCTAAGTTGCGGTTACATTACGGGTTATGATGTTGGTGCGCAAATGAGCTTGAGTATGTTGCAGCCAAGAAGGTTGTGAAGTAGTTGTTGACAAAATGAGTTGGAAGCATTGCAGGGTTGGTTCTCGGCTTCATTGAGTTACTGAGGGAGGATCAAATGGTTGTGAGGAATTTGAGTCCGAGCTAGGGTGTTTTTGTGAATGGTTTATGAAATGAAGGCGGATGAGTGAGGTTGTGGTAGCACAGAAGCACCAGTGCAGGTGTTGCATATGAAAAGTGCACTGAATTGCAGGGAAGCTGAGAACAGGTCTGAAGTGCTTGAAATGAACCAGGCAATGAGCTCGGGCAGGCTAATGGAAATGGAGATTGAGATAAATAGATGAATTGTGAGGCCTGAAGTGATGTTATTGTTGCAGTGAAAGGTGAGATGTTGGCCTGAGATGGAGGTGGTGTTGTGCCAAGGAATTGGTTGCAGCTGGAGAGAATGGTTATGATAGCTTCATTGCAGGGTGGTAGGTGGATTGGTTGGTAACAGGTAGAGTACAATGCAGGGATATAGTGGAATCTGAGAATGATGTTTCTGTGGTGATTATCATGGAAATTGGAGCAATTACATAAATGAAGAGACAACGGAGAAGATGGCTAGGCAACTCATCGGTGGGTTATTGTGAATGAAGTAATGGCAACGGAGAAGATGGCAGGTGTTATTGTGAATGAAGTAATGGCAGTGAGTCTTGGTGCAGCTGACAGGGTGCCAAAGGAGTTGAATGAGCAGGATATGGGAGAGCGGTATGGAATTGCAGGGCTGTTCCAGGTGGAGCTGGTGCTGGTACTAATGGCCTGGGATGGAGATGATGAACACTGGAGGCAGGACTGGTTGAATTGAATCGGTCTGACTTGACCTGACCCGATCCGACTCGTTGACCGGTGACCGGGCGGACTTTGCCGGTCACCGGAGCTGTTTTTCGGCAACTTTCCGGCCGATTTCCGGCCACAATACCAGACTTCCGGCGACCGTTTTTGGGGCGTATTTTCTACACGGGTTTCTCCTTCTTGTGGGCTCGGTGGATTCTCTCCTAATGGACTTTGAAGACTAGACCTAATTTTAGAAGTTGGAGAAAGCTATAAAAGGGAAGGTCTTCTACAACATATGATATCTTTTTCTTGGAATTTTTGGAGAGCCACTTTTGTTTACGCTTCTAGGGTTTGGTTTTGTTCTTCTTCTTCCTTGTTTTATTATTGAATATTGATGATGATGAACTCCATAGCTATGAGTAGCTAAACTTATTATTGGTTATGGGATAAAAGTTGATTTCTCAACATGCTTTTGATTCAATGAATTAGTTTTGTCTCAATAATTATTGTTTGTGATTCACAATTAATAGTGTTATAAGATTTGAAAACTTGTTAGGTTGAGTCCTAATCAATCCGATTTGTGTTCATCTCTAGAGCTATATTAGGGTTTTCAATACGAAAACGTTGTTTATCCCTGATTCTAAGTAGCATAATTGTGATTAGTGCTTATAGTGATATATCCTATTAGTCACAAGTGAATCATAACTTTTGTCAAAACGTTTAGTGCTTTTACACATTCGTTTGCATTGATGAGTCTTATTCCATAAATCTTAATGCTTTTAGGGAGTTAAACTTAATTGTGCTTTTACACTTTAGGTTGCTTTCGACGAAGAATTCACATATGCATCTTTTAATGTGGTTGTGATGAAAACAGGGAATTAACGGGTTATACTTGCGATCAAGATATCCTAGGACTTTTAATAAATACGAGATTAAATACCAATTCTAATCATTGATGAAAATACATGTTTGTGAATGATACTATCCCATGACCAATATCTTCTCCTTATTGATAATTCCAAATTACTTACTTTGCTTTTAATTACTTTTATTTGCTTAAATACAACAAACATACCTTGGGTTACTTAGAAACTGCAAATTTATAACAACAAACGCCTCTCTGTGGATACGAACTCTTTCTTATCGAATACTATATTTATATCTAGTTGATTGAGAAAGTGAAATTATATTTGACGGATTGACAACCGACCACTATGCACGCCGAACAGATACGAGGTAAGTAAGCATATTCCCACCTTCGTTAAGTGGTTGATTTCCTTTCGAAGAGATCGTCAGAAAAATGGGTTTTCAAAAATATATAAAAGATGTGGGTTTTCAAAACATTCGGAGGGTTTTGCCTTCCTACCATTCAACGTGTCGCAGGATTCTCTCTTCATTCCAACCTGGACACATGTGTGACCCATAAAAAGCTGTTTATTATTGAGAGCAATTTCATAAAACCCTTTCTTGTGAGGCAGAGTCGAGACTTTTGATCACTCCGAACCCGAATTTTAGTCGAGAAGGGATGGTTACTTATCTCTCAACTTTTAAGAATGAGATTGTGTTCATTTATGTGTCTAACTTCTTGTGACTAGTGTGCAGAATCTCTATGTCTTCTTAACGCTTTGGATACTATCATTACGGAGAACTAGTAAGTTGGAAAAGTAGGTTTTGTGGGTATATCTCTAGTAAACCCTCACGAGACTATAACTCGTCCACTAGGGACACCTATTGGTTTAAAGGCTTGTTATTTATGCTAAAAGTGACCGTAGCCTCGACGACACGGAGTTGTATGTATATTTTAGAATTGTTTTGTTTGATTTGCTCGAGGACTAGCAAAGTCTAAGTGTGGGGGAATCTGATAGGTGTCGTAAAACACCTAATTTTATATCTAGTATTTATGCTTTCTTTGCGAGTTTTCTTGTAAATTATGTATCTTATGTGTGCTTTTGAGTTTATTAGGTGCAATGGAGTCATTTGGAGCAAAAAGGGAAGTGAAACTCGCTCAAATCCAAGATTTCTTCTCATCATCTCGAAGAGCACGAAAATACGAAGCCAATGGCAGAAGAGTGGAGTCAATCCGACATCGTATGACGAATCTGGAAGCATCTGAAGCAAGCAGAAGTTGTCGAAAACTAGAGAACCTACAGAACTGTTATAGGCACCCGCTCAAGTTACTAAGGGCTACTTATTCACATTTGCAACCTAAACTACAGAATTAGGTCGTGTTTCTCATTCCTAAGACAATTCAGGTCTATAGCTTTAGTTCTTCTCTATCGCTGTACCAAGGAGCAACGCCCGGCAAGCCATGAGTCCAGGCTCGTGCTCGAAGGGTTAAAAGGAATATTAGAAGCCATGACGGAACTGAAGATTCAACCAGTTAAACTAATCGTAGAAGGTTTATTCAAGCCGTGACATGAGCAAGAAAGCTTGTTTCACCGCCATAAAGGGAGGAGGTTCTTTGTCACTAAGTTTTATGGTCGAGTGGTTTGATTTTACGAATTTGGAGCCCTGTATGTTTGAGAACGTTGGGTTTGTGCTAGAATGTTTCGGGAAGGAGATAGAATGTCTCAAAATCAACGACAAGTTCATCTCTCGCATCACCGAGAAAACCTGCAAGAGAAGTATTTGTGAAAAGGCCCAAAACAGCCTAGTCTCTTGTGACCAAGAATTAAAGGGTTTGGGAAGTTGATTTGATGCCTATAGTGATGATGATTGGCAGAGAATGATCTTTGTGATGTGACGGGAAGGTAGAAGAATGGACGATCTGTTTGTGAAGGTTGCTTGCCATTGGCAATTATGGAGTTGGAGCACGAGACAGATTCTCGATTATTGGCGAGCTGCTATTCGTGGTAGCTATGGAGTCGATGCTATCAATGGAGCTGAACTTTGTGTGGCGATGATTGCAGTCGACCTAAATGAATCTGAGTGCTGCGGTGAATGTGTGCAGTGAAGGTGGTGATCACAATACCTATGTTTTGGGCTGGAGAAGATGCAACGCAAATTGATTGTTGCGGGGAACATGAGAAGAAAATGAGGAGTTTCGGAATGAAGGGATGCTTGGTCTCAGTATTGCAATGAGCTGCAAATTGCAGCTGGAGTTAAAGCAAGTGCTTGAAGGGATTGTGTTGCGGTATGGAGATGGAACTGAGCCATGTAGAACGGATTGAGATATGGATAAAATTGCAGGTCATGGGTTCGGTGGATGTTTACAAAGGGAGTGTAGCGAAGTTGCAACCGGAGTCTCTAAGCAAGGCACAGTGTACTGGAAATTGATAGTGGTTAGATGATCTTTGAGATGTTGGATTTAGTGGTGATTGTGGAATATAGGCGGGATCAATGAGTCGAGAAGGCGCAAGTCGAGATGAGCCTCAACTGGAGCCGAGAGATGAATGGCAGGACCCGGGTCTTTGGATTGTTGGATGGAAGTTGCGGAAAATCTTTGGTACCGAGACTTGGTGTTGAAATGGCATTGATGCTTATAGATTAATGATAGGTGCAGGCTGGGGATAAATGGTCATGGTCTTTGTGAAATTACGAGGGAATTGTAATGTGCGGTTTCGATTGGTTGTCTTTGAAGGGTTGGAGCAAGGATTGGAGTTGAGATGGCGTTGTTGGTGCCACAAGAAAGTTTGAGGCGATCTTGTAGTTGGCAAAGCAAGGAGGTGGTAGCGACATCTGAAATTGCGCTGGTATAGTAAATGGATTGTTAGATGAATGCTAGGAACCAAAATTGTGCAGGGAAGTGATAGTGCCAGAACAAGATTGCAGAAATTGCGCGAAAACCCAGCAAGAATGGCAAGCCGGTGGAACTAGTTCCGGTTGTCGGATTTCGAAACTGAGAGTGGGAATTGGCCAAGGTTTGAGTCGATTTGATTGCAAGAGTTTGGAGTGAATTTGAATATGGGTTTGAGTATTGAATCTTCCCTGGGTGAAATGGAGATTTGGATTGAATTGGTGGAGCTCATGGTGCTGGCTGCTAGTGTGGTCTTGAGTTGAAGTTACAGGACTGAGACACAAATGGTTGCTGTTATGATGGCTTGAGTTTACTCAGGGAGAGAAGATTCAGAGGATCTTCAATTGATGGTCTGGAAGGAGGAGGCTAAGATGCTCTTCGGTTACATGGAAGAAGCAACGAGGTGAAGATGGTGATGTATGAACCTTAGATGTATGTTAGGACAGGGGAATAGCAGTGCGGTTCAAGGAGGAACTCATGGAGAAGATACAATTGCAAGGCATTAAAGGTGCATTGAATAAGTGGTGCAATGCAAGATGATACAAGGCAATGAATTGCAGGTGCCTTAGCAAAGTAGATGGAAGAGTTAAACAGGGTTTTGAGGAGACTCTGTGTTGGCAGAGTTATTGTGCTGCTGCAAGGTTGATACTGCAATGCAAATGGAGCTGATATTTGTGCTGGTGAAGAGTGGCTATGGTGGTGCTGGCCTGGGATTGGAGTTGCAGCTGGTTTTGTTACAATGGCCAGGCCTGAGACTGATATGGCTGTGTACGTGGAGCTTTAGGGGTTGGCAAGAATTGACAGGAGTTGTTGTCTTTGCTGCCAGAGTTTCAGGTGGTGCTGCTGTTGATAGTGGACTGTAATGGAGAGGCTTGAGGTTGTGCTGCTGATGCTGAGTTGGTTTGCACTCATGGCCACAGTTTTGTTGGGGTTTGAGGATGTGCAGCTGTAAAAGAAAGTGCTAGGGATTGAGAGATGCTATGTATTGATGCACAATGGGTGATTCAGGCAATTGAAGGTGTAGGCTAAGTGGAAATTGCAGGCAACTGGTATGTTGAGTGCCTGAGATGGAAGTAAAGTGGTGATGCACCATCCTGGTGCAGCACAGGTCAGGCCTGTGCAAAGGCTCAGGCCAAGGTCACTCAGCTCAGCTGAGTCTGACTAGCTATTTAGCTTGTCTGGATGAACCTGAGCTAACTCATCCTGACTCAATGACCTGACTCTCCTTGACTCGGTGCTTGACCGAGTTAACCCGCCGAGCTGTCTAGTTGACCGATCCGACCCGATGACCGGTGACCGGGTTGACTTTGCCGGTCACCTGAAATAGTTTTCCGGCGACTATTCCGGCCACAATCCCAGTTTTTCGGCGACGGTTTTTGGACATAATTTCCTACATGGGTTTTCTCACACATGGGCTTGGAGGACTTCTATCTAGTGGACTTTTGAAGATTAGACCTAGTTTTGGAAGGGAGGAGAAGCTATAAAAAGAGGAATTCTATATCTTTTATGAGGATCTTATATAATCTATTATTGATCTTTTATCTATCTTTGGCCTCTATTTTGTTTTCTAGGGTTTAGAACCATGAAGTCTCTTCTCTTTCTTCTTGTTATGAACTCCATGAATATGAGCTAGAGTTTTATTATTGGTTATGGAATAAGTTGGATTTCCAAATATGGGTTTTAATTCAATAAATTAGTTTTGTCTCCATATTATCGTTTATGATTCACCATCAATATTGTTATATGATTTGAATGCTATTTAGTCGAGTCGCGAATCGATTGAGTTTGTTTTCATCTCTCTTGCTAGATTAGGGTTATTATACACAAAAGTGATAATTCCGGATTGCAAGTAGCATAATTATGATTATAGTTTGTAGTGATATATTCTTATGATCATATGTGAACCATAACCTTTGTTAAATCGGATTAGTGCGCTTTCCACGTTCGATTGCTTTGATTGGCCTGATTTCATAGAACCTAATGCATCTAGGGAATTAAACTTGATTAGTGCTTTTACACGTTAGGTTGTTCCTTTAGGTAGAATTCATATTCGCATCTTTTAATGTGTTTGTTGATGACATGAGGAGATTAGCGGGATATTCTTGCGATCAAGGTATTCTAGGGCCTTTGATAAAAGTTGAGATTAAAATATCAATTCTAGTTATTGTGTTGAAAACATGTTTGTAAATGAAAATGAAATCCATGACCAATACTTTCTCATCCTTGATTTGATTTGTTTGCTTTGCTTTATTTGCTTTTATTTTATTTTATTTTATTACATAAAATCAGAAAATTCTCGGTGTTTTATATAGGAAACCATAACAATTTGACAACTTAGACCTCTCTGTGGGATCGATCCTTTCTTGCCCTTGCTTCATTATATATTTTGAGTAGTAAGAAAGTGTAATTATATTTGTGTCGGCTGACAACCGGTCAACAATCACCACTGTCAGCTCACATTGCCGCTCCATCCCACCAGTTTCATCTCCATTACTAGCCTCAGCAGATTCAATATCACTTCAAGCCATAGATACAACTGAAACAGCATCAAACACCACCAGCAACACCTGCACTTCCTCAACCCACTCACTGCAATACAGCACCAGACCACCTTCAAACATCATTACACAGCACCACAGCCTCTGCAGCTTCGCTTCATGCATTCTAACACCAACAACTCCATTCTCTGCTATTGCATAGCATCTGAGCATTTGTACACAACACCAGGACTGCCATTACCAACACCTCCATCCTAAGCATACATCTAGAACTGAAGTTCAACTCCTCTATTCTTGCTTAACCCTTTATCTCAAAGCAACAGACAACACTGGAACTCCCATGTATAAGTCAATAACCCATTTTGTTCTTCTCTGGTATTCAATTCATAACACATAAGCATTCCTTTATTCTACCATGAACAAGCCACACTCCCTGCAATCTCAGACCTGCAATTTCATTCTACACACACTATTTAAGTTGTTCATCATCTCCTCAAGCCAACAGACCCCTCTGAGAATCACCATTAACTCCATCTCAGTCATGAACCAGTTCTGGAAACTGCATCTCACACATCCATTGCTTCTACAATTGCATAACTGCAACTGCACAATCCTTGTAACTAGCAGCATCCTCTTGCCCTGCAATACTATTTCCCAACTTGTATCCACTCCTATTAAGCTGTTATGAATCATACCAACACCACTAAACCACTGCATTCATTTCTATCATTCTCTGCAATACCAACTTCATCTCTAGATGCATCTCACTCCACCTTGAGCTCAACTGCATCAATTTACCAGATTCTGCAGCTTCATGACCTTGGCATCACAAACATTCTTCTCAGCCAGGGCACCACCAGCAAGAACTCCACCAGGCCATATACCCTTCTCAGCCCCTGCCAGAAGCTACAATTCCAGTCCATCAAATAACACCATAATCACCAACACTCTGCTTAGCCATTACAGTACCATCAGCTCATTGCAACTATGAACTGCAAATCTCAGTAACCACCAGATTACGGCATCCTCTCTTTGAATTCAAAACCCCAATTTCTCTGTTGATTCTTCACGGTTCAAACCCTAATTTCAGCCATCAAACCCATTTTAATTCGTCACTAATTATGTAGCCTCTCAATCTTCTCCTTTTTTTTATCACATATCCCCTTTTTCTTCCCTGGATTTATTATCACCACCAACTGACATCCTCTCTTTGAATTCGAGCATCAAATGATACCCATCTTCAAATTCATCACCACAAGAACAACCATTTCATCAATTTCTTTCTCAGACTCAAACCCAGATTCAATTCAATCAACTTCAGGAAAACCCTAAGTTTCTTAATCTCAAACTAATTAGTAACATTAGCTGCTCCTCCTTCTTCTCGATCTGAATTTCAACACTGCTTTTCTCATTCTCTCAATTTCAGGTGAGATGTATTAATGAGGGATGAAAGAAAATATCGAGTTGTCTGAGAAACAACTCAAAAATATGAGGTCTGTCCGTACGGATTGGATAGTGGCACCAATAGAATAGATAGGGGCTGCCCAGCTAATGTTTGCCTGTCAGTTTCCATGAACCGATTGCTCATTCTTCACTCTTTTTCGTACAACTTAGCCCGCTCCAAGTATAGCTCGCATGTGAATTGACCTTTGTGCTCCTTTACGCTCCAAATGGCTAATTTCTTCTTCTTTTGCTCATAATGACTCCGTTGTAACTAATCACTCAAAAGCACACATAAGATACGCAATTCCCAAGGAAAATAGCAAAGAAAGCATAAATACTAGACATAATATTAGGTTTTTTACAACACATATCACCAAGATGTATAACAGGTACGCAGCGGCTGTATAACGAATCTGTGCGGGGTCCCATCCATCCTGCACACTTCTTTTCTTTGTGTTTTCAAACTTCTTCTTAAGCGAGGTCAAATTGAATGTCTTTGTCCTACTAACGTTAGATACATAAAAGCTTTCCACAGACTCTTTGTAGTCACAACCAAACAACTTGTTAGTAAGCTTGTGCAACTTCGTCCATTCTAGCTCAAGGTCACCTCGTTACGCAATTGATTTGCTTAGGTAATATCCAAGCCTAGAATGTTACGAGCATCTTCTGGGATCAAGGTCATCTCTACAAACGGGAAGTGCATGGTATCGGTTTCACCATGATACCTTTCGACGAAGCAATTGACTTGTGACAATATCGGCTTCACATAATTTTCAACCAAAGGATATAGACCCGATTCCTTTACTATTGCTTGGACATCATCATGCTCTAGAGACAAATCCCAATCAGCCCGCGGCTTGGTTTCGGCAAACACGCACTGACCTTCTTATGATCCTACAATTAAGATATAATACGATTAAGATATCTTAAGAGATTTTGCATAAATACAGTACATATGCACGAGATAGAAATTCTTACATAGGTCTGATATATAGTACGATCCCATGAGTGCTTGTAGCCAAATAGAACCCGCTGATCAAAAGAAGTTGTGCCCCAAATTTTACCACGTTCAAGGTCGGGTATCATGTCATCAACATGAGGAAGGTGTGAACCTTTAACTTTTACTTTGCCTTTGCCTTTGCCTTTCACCTTGCCTTGTGTGGGTTGTTGACTTGGACCACCTTTTTCCTTGGATTTGGTTTGCTAATTGAGTTGGATCAATCTCATTGCCTTCCTTCTCACTTTCCTCTTCATCTTGCTCATCTTCCTCATCAACAGCTGCAGTAGGTTCACGGATTGCAAGAATACTACGATCACGACCACTATCCAAAATATACCCTCTTGTCTCAAAACCCAAACGCTTTTTGTTATTCCCTCGAGGAGGCGGGACGAGGAGTATCAAGACCATCCTTCCTTTTTTTCTTAGTCGCAGCAGCTTTAGCTTTTCCTTTGTTAGCCTCCTTTGCTTTGGCTTCCTTTACTTTAGATCTATTTCAAAAGAAGCACGAAATTAATATATTAGACAACCACTAACTTTCATTTCTAATACCGGCATACCATAACAAAGAATAGACCATTCCGTGAGCTAGTTCCGGCATGCACGTTTAATAAACTTCCACGTCGGGTTAAATTGCCGTCTTACATAAATAAATGTCGAGAATGCCGGTATAGTATAGGAATGTTCCTGGATAACTAAACACCACTACCGGTGTTTACATAAAATAAACATCCATGCCGATTAAGGTACCTAAGCATACATAAATAAATGTCGAAGATGCGGAAAAAATTCTAAAATTCCTGGGTACCAAAACTAGAATTCCGACATGAATTCTAAAATACAGTTTATGCTGGTACAACTCACTAACCTATTGTTTTCTATATATTAGAATTTAAATACCGGCGTGGTCTTCAACCTAGATTGAGTGCCGGTACCTATTTACGGTGTGGTATTCATACTAAATCGAATGCCGAGACTTCTACCGGCGTGGTTTCCATCCTAGATCGCATGCCGGTTTCAACTACCGGTGCGGTATTCATACTAAATTGAATGCCGCAACTTCAGAAACTCAAAATTTGCAGTTAGGGTTTCGCGATTTTGACCTAAACCCATAGCTACAAATCGAGTGAAACACTAATTAAATAGTTCAAAATGACTAACCTTCTCACAGAAGCCATCTTTGCTAGTAGTTCATCATCCGATAACTCTGCTTCTTTGTCTTCTTCCTCTTGAGCAATCAAATCAAGTCTTTTTTTCAATTTCTGTTGAACAATCGCTCTTGGGTTCGATTGAATTGGATTAGATTGACTTGGGTTCGATTGGGAAGTTGTTTTCTTCCATGGAGGCATGGTTATGATTCGGGTAGGTTAATCGACGAAGAAATTTTTGATTTAACGATTAATCGTCGATGAAGAACGATGAAGAAGATGAAGAAGATTTCGGAACCCTAACCCTCACGCGACTATGCCGGTACTCAAATGGGGGATAAATGAATTTGTTTTTGGTTTTGATTTTCAGTTTTTTATTTTTTGGGGAGGGTATAACAGTCTTTTCATAAGTTTTTTTTATTAATCTAAGGGTGTTTTAGTATTTCATACCCAAAAAACACCCCTTAACATGCACCTAAGGTTGGGGTAAGTAATTCATATCCCCCAATTAGTTTTGATATCCCCCAATTGCGCGTTCATTTGTAATTAGTTTAATTTACAAAACTTAATCGTAAATAAGCGTTCTCAATTTTCCATAATTATCTAACCATAATTATTATTTTTGTCGTTATATAGCTTTAACGAAATATTAGGTAAGTTAAGTTCAACATGATACTAATTCATATATGTTAACACTACTTTATTAAAATTATTATTATTACTATTATTCCCATTTATAATTACTATTATAATTTTTTTATTATTAACATTGATGGTCAAACTATTATTCTAACTACTCTTACAAAAATTATTATGTCCCAAAAATATTATTAACATTTATGTGATTATAAATTGTTGACCCTACGTATAAGTCAAGGTGCTCAATAAATTTCTATGTGACTTTCAAGATTTATCAATAATATTAATTTCACTATTTTTAGTACTGAATTGTCTACGTGTTCATGCTTTTTAGACTGATTATTCTCTAATCTTTAGCTAAAATTATTGGTGTACCCTATAATTTTACTTCATTACATATATAGATAACCAAACAAACAAATCAATCGATCAAATAAATCTTTTAATTGTTGATAGCTTTTAGTGATTAAGATTTATCTCACAAACCCAACCCATTTCTAGACTAATCTAGTTCACTAACTGGCACTGGTTATTCCTATCTTTTCCCATATAAGATCTAATAGTGAGCTATGATACCAACATTGTAGCGCCCCCTAAGCTAGCAGCTGCCTAATCCAAGAGATTAACTAAATACAAAGGCACTAAAAATCTAAATAGTATACTTAAGCATTCAATTAAGAAATCTGCTACAAAATTTAACTCAAAAACTAGCCCCGCTCTGAAATATATATATACAAGAACTCCTCTCAGATGATACATATACAATAGGCATTTGTTTTGCAAATACAAACAACATAATAAACATATCAGAAGATAACTAATTAACAGATTCGACCCCTCGAAGCTTTCGCTGCGCAACTCTGATCTGTCTCTGAAACTGAAAGTGGGAATGGGTGAGCACATCATCCCTAAAAGGGGTGCCCAGTAGGAATAATATTTAACTTTCAAGTAATCATTGGGAATGATTTGAAAACAATTCATGTTTTCCCTAACATTAAAACACAACCAATTTCACAGAGGTAAACAATCATGTATATAGAACTAACTCCTTCTAAACAATGTATAATATGGTGACTCGTCCCGCACCTAGATAATAATATGGTGACTCGTCACTTTTGATAAATGAAGGAGCAGTACCCTATATACCACAGATGGAAATTCTCATTTCCAAACAGTCAAATGGAAATTCTTATTTCCCAAACAATTCATAAAGACAAACAAGGCATTACAATTCCTTTCCAAACAATGGAAAGATTAAAAGAGAAAACAGAACTTTTGGAATTTAAAACTAAACCGTGCATGGAATACATAATCATACAATGCATGAATTTGTTAAACATAAACTTTGGTAAAAGAAAACAACAATAATCACAAAAGAGTTAAATATAAATTCCCACCACTTTTGATGACAAGCCACGCCTACATCGAGATTCACGATCCACTGGTTCATCCTTTGAATCGATCGTTTTTAATACAGACTAACTGTTAATCACACAAGAATTCTAAGAATCTAGCCAAAATGGCTCACACAAGTATTGAACAAGTCTAACAGATGGTTCTATGACCACTTATAAATTTACGCCTCTTCATCATCTTTAACATACTAATTCAATTAGATTGATTATATAGTCTCTAGCTAAGTCTTATGAATATTTACACTTTGTAGAATAAGCCAAAGGCTAATTCGGACCATAAGGGATCCAAATCATCAACAAAGGGCTTAGGACTAGACATAGTCTCTAGTCCTAAGCCCCAAGTTCACTAGACCATCCCATTATCCTAAGGTCTAGTCCATATGAGTCAACTAACAGTCTCTAACGGTCAAACTGACAGTCTAAGGTCAACTAACAGTCAACGGGTCAAACCCTGGTCAAGGTCAACGATCTGGTCACACGAGTCAACTCAGTGAGTTGAGTCTGGTTCAGAATGAGTTAACTCAGTGAGTAGAGTCTGGTTCAGACAATAATACAACTGAGTTGGACTGAATAAGTTCAGTCAGCCAGGTATAAGGTTCAGGCCTGCGCCACAAGCACAAGCCAAAGGTTCTAGCACACCTGCAACTTTAATCCTAGTTCAATTTCACCAACCTTATTCTAACATTACAATATTACATAAATTCTTCACTTAAACAAAATTCTATAATTCAATACATCTGTAATTTAAGATTACCTGCAAAAGCAGTAACAATCTCTCCCTTAAAGATTCACTCAACAACTTCATCTAACCCTCATTCCCAGCACTTCTATCACATAACAACTCACTGCAACAACAACAAGCAACCACTAACACTAACTGCATTAATTAACTTCAACTTAGGCACTACTAACATAAACTCATTCACAACAACTACAACACCACCAACTGCATTACACAAACATTGCCACTAATCTTTCACCTGTCACAGATCAAACGAAATTCTCTTCTCCACCTCTACTTCTCTTTCAGTTCATAACTTCCTTACGAACACAACACCAGTAATGACAATATCAAACTGACTACTCTATTCATCACAATAATCCACCAAAGTTCGACATACCATTTCAGTTGAGTACCAACACATCTTATATCAACACAATAAGTTAAACACCACTACATAATTCATAACTTCATAACAGATACACAAGAAGATCACCACAACAGCATCAGTACCATCCGTGACTCAATTCCAATTCCATTACTTCAAATCTCTCATTCTAGTTCCAATTCTCAATCAACAGACCTCCAATCCTTTCCCTGCATTTCATAACACTTCAACAACTACAACATTAACAACATCATCAGCATAACACCTGCAACTTCATATACACAACAACACCAACCAACACCTCTAAAGAGCTACTGCAACTCAAGTATCTATGCATCATCTATTGTCCTATTTCATGTCACAACTCTTTATCTGAGATTCCCCACTTCATCCAATCTCAATTCTCATTCAATAATAACTCATAAACTTAATAACAAACTTGAACTAATTCACAGAAGAACAATTACCTCAAATCTGAGTTACCCTGGAAATTGAATTGAATTCCTTCTCCACTTAACTTGATTCAACAACTCATCCCGAAACTAACAGCAACCTCCATATTTCATCACCAGCCAATCCGTAACAATCTTCCTTCAAACAGAACAAACCCCAATTCTTCGATTCACCACCAACACAGCCCCAAGACATCCAATTAACCCTAATTCATCCAACTATACTTCAATTAAGAACAAACCCATCATTAATTCAATCCTATTTACACCAATTTCATCTTCTGGTTCTTCTTTGAACTCCTTATGAAAACCCTAACTTTGATTCATCACTGAACCCACTTCAAAACTTCAATTAAACACCAACCCTCTCATTCTTCATTCATCTGCTACTCAAAACACGGATCAATTCCATAAAATCTCAAACAACCCTGGAACCCTAAGATACCCAGTTTTGTGATTCTCTACTGGAATAACTTCATCTCTTCAATACATCAATAGCCCTCTTAATCTTCATCTATTATAACTTGATATCACCCTCGGTTCAACCCGAAATCAAAAGAGAAACCAAATTCAGAAACCTTAACTTGGTTCTCTGATTCATCTTTTCTTCTTCATCATCAACAACCTCGACTCCTCCATCATCTAAACAACTCCATCACCGAGCTTCTTCAATCAAAAACTCACTCTCAATCAATCTCTCACAAGCTCTCAGAATCACTCGCAGAAGAACAGAAGAAAACGAAGAAGAATAAAAAGAAAGAAATAAGAAGAAGAAGAGAGAAGAAGAGAAGGGATACGATTTTATCCTTTCGGATGGGTAGATAAGACCAAAGTTGGTTAATGGGACACCCCGCTTAAAGATAAGGGAAGCCACACCGGTCTAAAGCAAAAAGACTATTTTTCCATTCACATATCACTGATGATATCTTCTTTGTATGATATCCGAATAACACGTTCGAGTAGTCCATTCCGCGTAACTTTTCGAGATTTATCGAATGGTACTAGTTTCATATCTAAATCGTTGTTAGATTAATTTCTATAATTAATGTTCGTGTTAAACTAATCGAGTTATTATCGGCTAATTCGTCACTTGACTAGTCTAATAGCATTGACGAGCTTGAGGGTCCTTACAATAACCATGTAGTTGTGGGTTCGATTCCCACAGATGGCACATAAAATAAATTATGTGATTAGACTTCAAAATATCAGCGTAGTAAACTGATCGACCGATTAGGTTCATTTCATATATGTAGAATCAGAGTAGCATTGAGATCATTCCCTATTTAGGTATGGAAGACCATGGTAAGGACTCAGATGTTAAGAATTCAAGATTATTTCATTTCATATATGTAGAATCAGAGTAGCATTGAGATCATTCCCTATTTAGATATGGAAGACCATGGTAAGGACTCAGATGTCAAGAATTCAAGATTAGGATTATGACTTAATTATAATCAAATTTAAGTGTCTTATAAACAATATAATCAAAAAAATATTTTGTTATAACCACGACACTATGGTCGCTCTCAATGGATGCTTAACTAAGTGTGTGATTGGGGGAATGGTATTTCAAGCATGAAATGTTTTCTACCTGGGGAAAGGTTATTTCATTTGAAGATTAGTCCAATTAACTTACGAAGATTAGTCCAATTAACTTACTTATGACCATGACACTGATCAATTAATCATACTATATCATAAAAACATGGAAGGTCAAAACTTTAGACTAATAGACAACGCTTAGGTATATAATCGAGAATTCAACAATCTATGGTGATCACAGGCAGAATCTTTAAAACAAATAAGGATATTTACTTTTGTGGATTAACGTGACAACCGTATCAAATTATTAATTTCCGTTCACCAAGGTCCAAGATTTTTTTTGGAGGGGTCCAAGCGTGGAGATTAGATTGAAACCTTTAAGAGACACGAAGTTGCACAAGGCAAGCAACGTGACAAAATTAAAGAAAAATATAGAAACAACAAAACCGAATTTAGAAATAGCATGCACTTAATTGACTACGACATGCAACCAGTTAAGTTGGTTAAGCTTGGTTTCTGGGACTTATCATATTGCATGTTGCCATTATAATTGTGTTTTAATTAGAAACCTATGCTAAGTGTTATGGGGACCTCTGATAATGTAATGCACTTTAAACCTATAAAATCTTAATTCATTTGTTTCCATTACGACTTTTGGGAGTTATCATACGGCGTACCTAGGCTTAACTAAAAATCCTAAATGCGGCTAAGCCAAGGTTAGAGAAAAACAACATCCAGTATGGGCCTTGGCCTTATCTAATCATAACCTAACCACGAAACCTAATCACAACCAACCGGATAGTTAAGCTCGGATTGTTCAATTTCGCATCTTTAACAGATTCCTAATGGTCGGGTCTACTAATATGACCCAATTAACTAAACATGGTCGTAGGCTCCAGCTAACCTATAGGCTTAACCCCCAGGTTGTAGGTTCAAGTGATACTTAATAAAAGACGTTGAGGAATCATGGACGGGTCAAATACATATAAATTCAATTTTGCAGGTAAAGGTGTTTAAATTCCTTGAGTTGACACTATTAAAAAAAAGTGGGTGGTTAAAATTGGCTTCATACCTTCTCTCGAACGGAGTAGCGCGTTTGGGTGCACACTCAGAAGTTGTTTTTCGACTTCTGGAAGTCAAAAAGTCCGAAGTCAGTTTGGCCATAATATTTCAGAACGACTTCTAGAAGCAGAAAAATCAGCTTTTTTTGAAGAAAAATAGTTGTGCTTGGTAGACTTTATACTTTTACTTATGGAGAATTAGATGAAGTCTTGGTTTTTAACAGATTCGTATCCAAACACGCTATAACACATGTAGCATGATCGAGACTTTTAAGAAGCTACTTGACTAACCTTGGTAGTTTTTATATTATTCATGTTATATATTATTTAGTCATAAATTTGTTGACAACTGTATAATAGCCTTTTCATTTTTGTGTTTGGATTGGGTAGTCTTTTATTTTTGATTTTTTTTCTAGGATTCCTGAGTTATTATTATTTATTATTTATTGAACAATTACTTATTTCAAATTATTCAAATTTAATTGAACGACTACATACATATTCAAGCAAAAACCAACATAAACTTACCATGCGTTGAAAAAAATACAAAACAAATGGCTCAGCACCAACCTTATGAGTTGTATAGGAAATGTAAAAAGAAACCATACTACACAAATCGATCTGAAGAGGTTAAGCGTAGGCACAAAGAAGCAGCATTTCCTCAATAATGTTAATTTTTTTAAAATATACTATTATTCCCACTTAAGGCTTATTTGAAGAATGAAGAGTTCATTGAACATGAGAAAGACAACCGAGATTTTGCACTCAAGGAAATCGACAACGATATGGTTATATTATTAGGAGATCAGGTCATAGAAAAAGTGTGTCAACAACGATCATGCATCAGTCTTTCCCACAGGGTGAGTCTGAAAAGAAAATTCACAAGTACATGACATCAGTCCATGAAAATTTGGAGAAGTTAAAATTATAAAATTAAAACAGAAACATACGCTACGACAATTCAAACCACATCCAGGAATGCCCAAAGACAGAAGCTTGAAATTCATGGACAGGTCAAAGATATAAATATTCACTTTTGGAGTAGTTTTTGTTGGATCCCAAATATTTTGTTATTTATGTTAGCTAATATTCTTGGAAAGGTATACTATACTCCAATTTATAAATTGTTTACAATATCGTATGGTTCACCAGGTTTTTGGTTGTATCAAAAGGCATTAACAATTGATTGACTGACATCAATAACTTTTGTATAATTCACCTAATTATTTTTTTGGTTATTTGAATTCTTATCTGTACATCAGGTTGTTTTTCTCTTTGTAATAGATTTTCTGGATTGTTTTGTTTTAAAAATTTCGACTTACTACTTCCAAATTCTTTAAAAAAATGTTTAAATTTATTTATTAATGCGAAAAACTAAAATTGTCCACTTTTTCGTTTAAATAATTTAACCAAAATCTAATGACTGTGCTAATATATGTGTTTTAAACTGAATATGAAAAACCTCGTGGATCACATTAATGGCGGGATCGGAGGAGGCTATTACCCGCGAACAGAGTATTGTCTTTTTATCAACTGAAAGCGTATCAAAGAAATAACTGAAAGAGTATTGCCTTTTATTGAAGGAAACATATATTTATTTATATTAATCCTCAAAAGAGATGAGGCGTTGCAAAATACAATTAGGTGGTTCAACAATAACTGCTATATCATATGAAGATCGTCTAAGAGCTTCTCCAATGGTAATTGTGGATGTTTCCTATGTGGCATCACTTTTAAGACATCCTCTAGGTATAAAATCCTAAATATTATGAGAAAATAAATTTTATCTCCGACCCATAAAGTGTTGTATCCTTCTTTTACTTATTTGTGGTATATAATTTGTTAAAATTATTTCCATTTTTATTTTTATTGATTTTTATTAATAAAAGTGTGACTAGGTTGGGAAGACATCCTCTAAGTGAATATCTAAAACTAGAGGTTCACCTAGAGGATGTCTAACTTTTTTTTTTGCCACATCATCCTCACATCAAAGGGTTGGAGATGATTTTTTATAAAAATGGTTGTGTATCTTATGTGGATGAAGACTATTTTATTCACACACATTCCACTGGAGAAGCTCTAAGAAGTAGATCTAAAAAACGGTATCTAACACATAGTGGTATTTTAGCTATGGATCATGATAAAGTGCTTGAAATAAATAAGCACATGGTGCCGCTCTACCAAGGAGAGCGTATACTTGAGCACTGATCATATAGCTTCCGCTTCTAAAAATTATTACAAAGATCAGCGGAAGTATCCCACCGAGATTTTAAATCAAGTTGAGAATAATTATATACCAGGCCATATTTTGCAATTAAAAATTGGCCTACCAATTATTTTTTTGAAAAAATTCAATAAAATTGAGGGCATCGTTAGGGGCACAAGATTAATGATAAAACGACTATGAGATCTGGAGATTGCTACAAAAGTCCTAACCGGTGTTATTCTTGGAGATATAGCAATAATATGGCAGAAAGTGATAAGATCGGCCGATAGAATACTGGTAGTTAGATATCAATTTCCTGTTAAAGTTTGTTTTGCAACGCAGATGGATGAGAGCAGGGCACAAAGCCTATATGATGCCGGAGTCTACTTGACATTTGGTGCTTTAACAGAAGATGAAAATCCAATATATATTATTAGTATTTTAAAAATACCCGGCGTGCCATCAAAACCAAATATTATTGTTATCAAGAAGAATGAGTTACCAGATGGGTATACAAAAACCGTCGTACGTGAATGCAGTACTAATATTTTGCCACATATAAATCGAATAGTTTCTCAGTAACAGGGATATTGAAATGAAATGGTTTTTCAGCGATGTCTACATATTTCCTAAGACCCTCATAAAGAGACGGAGAAAAGAAGATCACTTGGATTAATAAGTTGATTGGTTTCAATAATTATCCACGTCATTTTTGGTCAATTATCGAAATTTAAGTAGTTTTGTTTTTAGTTGAATTTCAATATTTTGGCTTTAAGAACAAGTGCATGTCAATTAACGTACGTTAATATAAGTACATTTGATATTTGATATTTTATTCTTAAAAGAATATTAATTTTTAATATTTATAGTGTTCTTGCACATTATAAAAGAATAGATTTGTTCTAGCCATATATGTTTTTGATATTCTTGACGTATTTCTAGCTTGCTACTGGATTTCCTATTTGTTTTAATTTTAAGTTGAAACTACGTAAAATAGATCCATCACGGGTGAACACCTTCAAATACTATGAGGTGGTGACATAAACGACTCATGAAGGTCTATGTGGACCTGGAAGAGGTATTGTCTGATGCATAAAGTACCAAGATATAATACTGTAAGGAGATCAACCCAAATTACAAACTCACTTATGTATAAAAGTAGTAAAGGTTGAAAACTGCTAGATACCCAACTAACAAGATAAAATTGACGTGATTTTTATGTATAATTCTCATTCCGGAGTGATAATAACAGTACAGAAGTTATTTAATGTGTTTTATGATTTGTTCTGCAATCGGGATTGATATGTAGGCCTAAAGTATGTATACTAAAAGGAGAGGTTGAGTCGAGGACTTAAGGCCCCGATGATACCTAGTAATGAATACCATATCATCAAGTCAGGGCCGGCTCTAAAGCCCGTCATCTTGCTGCTTGCACAAGACGGAAAAAAAAACCCTAAGCTATGATGGGCTAATATTTTGTGGGTCGCCCAATATTTTTGGCTGGTTCAAACTCTAGAAAAATACGGTCAAAAAAGAAGTCAATGGAGACTACAAAGTTAACTACATTCACAATTGATATTTAATGTTTTGATTATCCATTTAGCACGTACCCCATACTGATAGTTTTGCATACTCCTAGGAGGCAGATTTAAGTAAGTGATGACAATAGAAGTATACAACAAGGAAATATTTGTACCTTAATCAAGTAGTAGCTTGATACTTTGATAGCTTCTAAAAAAAATCAAAGAAAATGCAAAGTCCAACCATGTCACCTATAAATAGGTGTTGCAACTTGTAATCAGTTCCACTATTAGCAAATCACAACTAACAAGTAACAATAACAATGATAGATTCAAATTCAATAATAATAATCTCAAACGGAAATAAAAAAGTGATGCATTTCTAGAGTCTCAATCACGAGCCATGGATAATTTGTTGTTAAAAAGCCACGCAATTTTGTTGAAAGCTCATCATCTGCAAACGAAGGGGTTCATGATGTAATTCGTGAGCCTGTCGTGGATGAAAACGTATATATTCATGATGAAGTAGGACCAGAACACAAGGAAAGTGACGTTAATTTGAGCAATGGACAAGAATAACTAGCAAGTCAATCGGTTCCTTCCAACTTGAACATTTATGACCCAAGAATTTGGGACATCCTTGACACCCATTTGAGGGATATTCTTGCAGAGATAGGTCCATATAGAAATCACTTGTTGAATAAGTGTCCCAAAGACAGGCATTCAAGACGTTCCAGTTCAACAAGACAGGCACTCAAGACGTTTCAGTTTAACACTTTACAATCGATATTTGACGAATGGTGAAGTAAAAGATAGGAAGTGGGTTAGTCCATTCGGAGGATGTGAACAGATTTTTTTGTTTCTGCTGCAAGCTATTCAAGATAGGTCGTCATAAGAGTCCTTTGCCGTTGATATCTTGAATTTCTTAAAGAGACATGATTGTTTTCCGGTTAGTTGTATTGCTAGGATATTATATTGACTATTCCCGTCGCAATGGCACCGGCGGAGAGAAGTTTTTCGAAACTTACATTGTTGAAGTCGTATTTGAGATGAATGATGTCACAAGAAAGGCTAAATGGATTAGCTATGATATCAAAGAGAGCGGATTTGGCTAACTTGCCAAAAAGAATGGTCATTATACACGATCAATTGTAGTCTTTTACCAGGTTGAAAATATATTTTTGAGAACTTGTTTGGGTTTGGGGTACTCTCTTTTGAGATATTCCTCTAGAAAGTGAAAATTGATTTTGACTGTTTAGGTGGGAATCTTGGTTGTTGCTGAATGAGCTCAGCCCTTGTGGCCGAAACCCAATTATTTATGTTGAGATTGTGCTAAAAAGGACAAAGATCAAAGACAATGAAGATATATAACACTTGAAATGAAATACTGAATTACGCAGAGTTCTGGAACTACAAATTTTCCAAGTTTGCAGTTGATTTGTATTACAAATGTGTAGTGTTCATTCCAACAAGGGTCTCGTATACTCTCCACGAACTGACCATTCAATTTCCTTCTCTCCAATTGATTGCTATGGCCCTTGCAGACAACATAAATTAGCGTTTGAGGCAATCGAGTTTCTACGAGTAACTCCCTCAAAAGGCCATGAAAATTAATATTTACCATAAGGATGTGAAAAAGAGCACTTAACTACAGAAGAAAATCCATCCTGGAAGAGAATTAATCATATTTAATAGGAATAATGGTGGCAAGATGTATTAAAATAGAATTTAGATAAATGCCCAATAGTCTATTTGACACATATGCATCCCCGATAAACTTTGTTACTCTCACTTGAGAGGAGGAGATAATAGTATTGGAGTTGAAATCAATTATTTGACACATATGCATCCCCGCTTTAATAGGACTAATCGTCATAATTCTATATTATTGATTTTGGAATTTGAAATCAATTATTTATGGTTTTGAGAGACTTGTAGAGACTTTTATTACAAAACATACCATAAATGGCTAAAAAGATGTTTCTCATAAGTATATGATATTTTGAGAGACTTTGTTCTTTCTCTTTTCTTTATGGATTAAATATCAAAATATTAAAAACAATAACCAAATAAGCTACATTTAAATTCATAAAAAATGAAAAACAATTTGTTGTCTTCCAAAACCAAATAAGTTTACTAGAGATTCAAATCCCTAATGATCGTCTCATTTTGATTTTATTGGAAAAATGGTTACAATTTCTGTTAGCCATGCATGGACTAATACATTTTCATTGAAATATTCATATATTCATTTTGTAAAATGAATTAATATATTGTTTGTCCGATGTGTATAAGATGAAATTCATATATGTTTTATTGTCTGAATGAATCACCATAATTCCTTGAAAATCATTCAGAGAATCTCTCAAAATCTCTAAAGTCACGGAGAATCACCCAAAATCCCTTGCATAAAAAATCTCTGAATGTCTCTAGTAATCCCAATTGACTAACCCCTGTAAATCATTGATAGACACATTTTTGTGTCTGATTTAATCTCAATTGTATATTTTGTTAGTGCTCGATTTTGTATTTATTATGGCTTTTGTGTCATTGTAGGTGTTTTGGAGAAATAAGCTTTTCGGCGAAATTGGCTCGAGAAGTGGTATTTCCGCTCGTGGGAGAAAATTACTATTCGGACCCCTCATTTGGATAAGGGGCACCTCAATTACTAAGGGACACCCACTTGCTATTTACACCCCGGGACACCCAAGTGTTAAAGGCACCCAGCAACGGGATAAGGGCGTCATCTTCTACATTTCAAATGTGAAAAAAAGCGGGAAAATAAGTGCGGCGAAGAACCCAGTTTAGGGTTCAAATTAGGACTAGTTTTGGAGAGATTCAAGGCGATTTTGGCGGGATGGACTTGATGGTTAAACGGGCCGGTGCGGTTGTTGGAATCGATTAGAATTGTCCATATTATTGGTTTGAGATACAACGAGAGAAAGAGGAAGTTACGGGGAGTTGTTTGATGATTAAGTCGATATTTCTTCGTGGATTTTGATTTACATGGGCTCGCTACAACTTAACGGGGTTGGTATGAGTGTTTGAACCGATCGGGTTGGGTAGGATAATCGAGTTTTGGAGTGAAACGAGGAAAGAATGGGCTATTCACGGTAACGGGGTGAGAGTTTTGGTCATATTATGACTCAATATGGAAGTTACGTGCGAGATGAAATCTCTCGGGATCGTATCTAACATATTTGGAAAGAGTTGGACTCTGTTATTGACGGGAAGGAGAAGAAAATAGGGAGATTTTCCCGTGACTTAAAAAGAAAAGAAAAAGAGAAGATTGGGAAGATATTCTCGGGATTACTTAGCCACATTACGTATATAAAAGGAGTTGGGAGGTTCAAAGAAGGGAGTCGAGACTTTGGGGGAGTGTTAGGAGGGATGCGGTGGAGCTCGGTGCAAAGAAAGAGGAGTTGCGGAGAAGTTGCGGCGGCAGGTGAAGAAGAAGAAGAGCGACACTAAAGAAGTGTCGTTCTCAAGAACCCTAGAATTAAGAACATCAACCCACAAGCAACAGTCTCGAGAAAACTATCGCGAGATCAACGACAAAGCAAAGTGCTCTTGAGGCGAGACTTATTTTCTGTTTCCACTATACCTCCACTACCGTTGTATACACTTTTTTGTAACGCCTCTGCGGCGTTACAAGCTGTCTACTTCATTAGTTTTCTCTTGTTTTCACCCTTTTGAGCTATGAACAATTATTTTGAGCATGTGAATAATATGAGAGCTAAACCCCAACACTGGGATGACGGAGGAAGCCATATTTCATGCGTGTGGTAATTATATTTAATTCTTTTATGACTACTTGCACTACTATCAATCGTTTTATGATTTTCTTAATTGATTGTGATGTCGTATGATGATGTATGCTTGGTCTAAGTGCTTTTGATGCGTCATGCTAGTGATTTACAATTAATCTTTTAAAAATCTACCTTGGCAAAAGCAGAGTCAATATTTTATTTGAGCTATAATTGTTCGGAATAAATATAAGAATCGCATGAATGAGTTATGGTGGAATCACGAGTCTCAGTAATCTCTCGATATTGTGACATCTTGTGTATATATTTTCTTTGTTTTTAGTATTTTCTGAAACTAAATCTTTACAAGTCTGAGAGGAACGACATCTTTACTACCACTTTACAACAACTTTCAAAATCACATCAATTTTTGGCGCCGCCGACGCGGACTTGTATTTAGATTTGTTTTAGGTTTATTTTATTTTGTTCTTTTTACGCCTTTGGTATTCTTTTGATTCTTTTGATTTGGAGCGAAGCTACGAGGAAAGAAAAAGTGCTATAAAAGGAAAGCATCGCCAAAAGGAAAGAAAAGAGGAATCGAAAGGAGTGAAGGAGAAGATTTTGTATATAGTTATTTTGTTTTATTTTTAGAAAGCGTAAATAGGGTTGTATTTTTGTAATTTTTCTTTTTATTTTTGGACACTTTTTGGATATTTTTTTGATTGGACATTATTTTAAAACCCTAAGGAAGGGTTGAAATTAAATATAAACATTTGCGAGGGAAGGGCGACGATTCACGATCTGTCTCGGCCCTCGGGTTCGTACTGTTGACATAGGTCGGTGGCACAGTCGACTTCAACGGTTCATCGCCCGTGCAGTACGGGAGGTAAGACTCTATCCACCCACGAATCCTGTCAGTGGGTTTTATTTTGTGTGACAACTCACACCCCTGCCGAATAGAATGTCGAAGCTGGTATTACAATAGCCAATACAACGAATATCCGGCGAGTTTCAAAATGGACGTTACTACTTTGACCATAGTGTGAATAGTGGTTGGGAACATCGGCCTTTTCAAGGTTATGGATCATACCATGATAAGCCCAATTACTATCCATACACCCACCGGTCATACGAGCAAAACTCCTCTCTACTAAGAGTCATGTAAGTTAGGCGAGTCAACACAAAAGTTACTTGAGTCAACACGTAGTTCGGATGCAATGAATAACTTAGTTTTGGACGAAAGCAATGCAACGTGTGAACCTTCTTTCCTAGATGAAATCGGAAGTCATGTGGTCGACTCGAAAAATGTTGTTAGAGGCCCCGAAAGAAATGCTCAAGATAGTTTTAATTTCCAATATAGTGTTACCAATAGTACCTTTGAAAATGAGGATAGTTATTTGCATAATCAAGATGACGAGGTTAGAATTGGTAACACTTTACTTTAGATGAGTTCAACCATTTTCATGTTATTATAACGATGATTATGATGAGGATAGTGTTGATGAAGAATTTGAAATAAGTAGGCATAGTGATCGGAATTTGTTACTCCAATTGATCTTTACAATGAGAATATTATTTCTAGTTCAATTCCAAATAATTTTAATAATTATTCACCTATTCAAAAGGCGAGGATTTGACTAGAGATACCACCGTTTTAGGCGATATAGTTTTCCTTATGATTACGAAGCCGATGATGGTTTAGAGGAGCGAGTTTCTTACGAGAATATTGTTTTAGAGTCTAACGATTTAGAAACATTAGTCTTAGACAAAGAAAATGAACTCGTAGAGATGAGTGAGGATGAACTGACTTAGAAGAATCAATTGACCATTTTTCGGGAATCGGATGACCTTGAAATTAGGGAAGTTGTGACTAGTCTTTCTAGAACCTTTGAAAACTCTAAGTTTGGGGGGTGATTATCATTCTCCATGTGCTTTAACTCTTAGAAAGGTCCCTCACTTGGGACTTGACATATGTGCCTCAACCATTTTACAAGATTATCTTCATACGTTTTCTGAACCTAGTAATGTCCATAGGGAAGTTCGGTTGTTAGAAACCCATCCTCTGGTTGATGTGGTTTGCCCGAGGCTATGATACCCAGTTGATTTTGTTTTCCCACCAAATATTTTTCAACCAATTGTGGGAATGTATAAGTTTGAGATGTGTCAATTATTTAGTTTTGAGACTAAACCTAAGTACTTTAGGAAATTAGTATCGACACATTTTATTATGATTGACCGCCGATTTCATCGTGGTCAATTGTGTGAGTCAAAAGCGATTGACTTTAAGGATCCGCAATTATTCGAGGTTATTATTATGTGCTTCTAAGTTTTATTTGAGTTTTTCAGGACTCTAATACCTAAATCGGATCTTAGCTTCGAGGAAATGCAACCCATGAAAATATTTTATTTAGACCCTTTCATAGAGCACAGAACACAGACCACGGCTAGATGTAGTTGTCTTAAACGAGGAAACTAGACAAGGGTGTGCTTTATTTGTTAATTTTCTTGGCGGGTTGCAGATTCCTTTTACTTGTGATAGCTGTTTTGGTTTTGATGACCCACAGATTTTCGGCTATTACTTTATGATTTTATGAGGTGACTAATCCCTTCTTAGTACGGTTGAAAGGCGTTAAACTTAGCACTTCTTGGGAGGTAACCCAATATTCATGCGGCACAGTAATATCTTTCCTTAACTCTTTTACTTCAAATGGTAACAGTTTCTCCTTGTTCATGCTTTTAATTTTATCTTTAGAACATTGAGGACAATGTTAGATTTAAGTTTGGGGTATGGGAGAAACATTTTAGTTGCATTGTTAAACTCGAGCCTAGAAATTTATGTTTATTAAGGATGGCACTAACCAATCTAAGTGGATGGAAGCATTTTGGTTGTAGGAGTTGAGGAACCAATCGATTAGATAGCAACATCTAAAGTCTATTCATAAAAGCACAGGCTCGGGTGTTAGAAATAACATGATAGTTTCACCAATCTCGTTGAGTCCTTTTCACTTTGTTTTTATTTTATTTTGTTTTTAAACTATGTTTCTCTAAGTGATTAGGTGGGGCCCACGATTCAAGTTGTTACCAATGCTAGGGTGAATTAGAGTGATTGAGATACCAAAAAAAAAAAAAAAAAGAAAAAGTTGAAAAAAAAAAAAAAAAAAAAAAAAAAGACTAGACCAATTAGACCAAACGGAATAAAATTAACACTTGGGAATATCAATATGTGTGTGTTTTCCACTGTCTCAAAATCCTAAACAAGCGTGGAATGCGAGGATCCACGGGAACTATCATGTAATCTGTTGACAAGAAGCATGCGCTTGGATCCAAAAGATCTAATCATGCGGTTAAATAAAAAAAAAAAAAAATATTAATGTTCGGTGAATAAATCATTGCTTTGGTTCCCTTGTATATGCCGGACGTGTTGATCTAGGAATTAGGATTGTCGACCAATTGGTTCCCTTGTATATGCTAGTTGTGTTGATATTAGTCGGACCCGAGTATCTCGGTCCATTAGGATAGGTTCATTTTGGCGGAGGCCTTGAATGAGATATGGGAAACATCGATCACTTAGTAAACATCAAAACCATCTATGTTTTTCTATTTCCATCTTCTTGATCTATCCATGTGATTAGTTTTGACTCCGGGTATTGATGTCCATAGTGTGACTATCCGAGTAGAGCTCACTGTGACTTATATGAATTTTAGTATGCTTGAGTGCAAACTCGTGTACGACAATTGGAATTTCGCATTAGGGTACTTCCTCCTGTAGTCAATAAGTATGCCAACCAAGGAGATTTTTTAGTGCCTTCCAGGTTACGTGTAGATAGTTAGGGTGCTGGTGTAAAGGTTTTGTGGGTATATCTCTTGTAAACCCTCCCAGAGACTATAACTCGGCCACTAGGGCCACCTGAGGGTTTAAAGGCTTGTTGCATACGCAAAATGCAATCGACGATGCTGCGACTTGTGAGTTAGGATTTTATTTTCTAGATTTTATTTTCTAGGACGAGCAAATAATAAGTTTGAAATTATTTGATAGACACATTTTTGTGTCTGATTTAATCTCAATTGTATATTTTGTTAGTGCTCGATTTTGTATTTATTATGGCTTTTTGTGTCATTGTAGGTGTTTTTGGAGAAATAAGCTTTTGCGGCGAAATTGGCTCGAGAAGTGGTATTTCCCGCTGTGGGAGAAAATTACTATTCGGACCCCTCATTTGGATAAGGGGCACCTCAATTACTAAGGGACACCCACTTGCTATTTACACCCAGGGACACCCAAGTGTTAAAGGCACCCAGACCCAGCGGGATAAGGGCGTCATCTTCTACATTTCAAATGTGAAAAAAAAAGCGGGGAAAATAAGTGCGGCGAAGAACAGTTTAGGGTTCAAATTCCCCTAGTTTGGAGAGATTGAAGCTGATTTTGGCGGGATGGACTTGATGGTTAAACGGGGCCGGTATGGTTGTTGGAATCGATTAAATTGTCCATATTATTGGTTTGAGATACAACGAGAGAAAGAGGAAGTTACGGGAGTTGTTTGATGATTAAAGTCGATATTTCTTCGTGGATTTTGATTTACATGGGCTCGCTACAACCCAACGGGGTTGGTATGAGTGTTTGAACCGATCGGGTTGGGCCGGATGTCAGTTTTGGGTGAAACGAGGAAAGAATGGGCTATTCACGGTAACGGGGTGTGAGTTTTGGTCATATTATGACTCAATATGGAAGTTACGTGCGGATGAAATCTCTCAGCATCGTATCTAACATATTTGGAAAGAGTTGGACTCTGTTATTGACGCGCAGGAGAAGAAAATAGGGAGATTTTCCCGTGACTTAAAAGAAAAGAAAAAGAGAAGATTGGGAAGATATTCTCGGGATTACTTGCCCTGTTACGTATATAAAAGGAGTTGGGAGGTTCAAAGAAGGAGTCGAGACTTTGGGGGAGTGTTAGGAGGGATGCGGTGGAGCTCGGTGCAAAGAAGAGGAGTTACGAGAAAGTTGCGACGACGGTGAAGAAGGCGAAGAGCGACACTAAAGAAGTGTCGTTCTCAAGAACCCTAGAATTGAAGAACATCAACCCACAAACAACTTGATCTCGGAAAACTATCGCGAGATCAACGACAAAGCAAAGTGCTCTTGAGGGCAGAGACTTATTTTTTCTGTTTCCACTATACCTCCACTACAGATTGTAACATTTGTTTGTAACGCCTCTGCGGCGTTACAAGCTGTCTACTTCATTAGTTTTCTCTTGTTTTTCACCCTTTTGAGCTATGAACAATTATTTTGAGCATGTGAATAATATGAGAGCTAAACCCCAACAACGGGATGACGGAGGAAGCCATATTTCATGCGTGTGGTAATTATATTTAATTCTTTTATGACTACTTGCACTACTATCAATCGTTTTATGATTTTCTTAATTGATTGTGATGTCGTATGATGATGTATGCTTGGTCTAAGTGCTTTTGATGCGTCATGCTAGTGATTTACAATTAATCTTTTAAAAATCTACCTTGGCAAAGAAAAGAGTCAATATTTTATTTGAGCTATAATTGTTAGAATAAATATAAGAATCGCATGAATGAGTTATGGTGGAATCCTGAGTCTCGGTAATCTCTCGATATTGTGACATCTTGTGTATATATTTTCTTTGTTTTTAGTATTTTCTGAAACTAAATCTTTACAAGTCTGAGAGGAACGACATCTTTACTACCACTTTACAACAACTTTCAAAATCACATCAATCATCTAGAAATCCAGTTACCATCCACAGATGGAGCTGGGTTTGTGATGCATCACTAATAAGATCAACATATGGTTTTTCATTGAACATTTATAAACTGATGCCATGGGGGGTGGGGTTTGGAGGACCTCGGTTAGTACGTCAATGCCATGCCGAAAATTAAAAGTTCTGCTTTGAAGATTGTTGGACACCATCCAAAATTAGGCGTTTACACCGCTTATAGAAGGCAAAAGATTAATCCAAGTTTCCTTTTGGACTTGCTAACAAAAGGAGGGATAATGCGCCGCAAAGATCCTACAATGTACTCATTCAACTTCTAACGATTCAATGTAAGTCTGTAAATGGAACTGTAATTGTAGAAGAACACCAGCCATAGTAGGCTTCTACGTTGAAACAATTTCTAGTAATTATCCACTGGGCTTTGGAAACTTCTCTTCGGCCTTTAACAGCTTAATAAGAATGAATCAAACTAGGCATAGGCCTAATGCCAAACGAAAATTCCATTCATCCATCCCCAACCCAAACCAAAACCAAAGCCCTTTTTCCAGTAGCAAGTACTAGGTAGGGAAAAGATAATATCTCGTGAATATCTTATCTCCAAAATATTGTTAAGTTTCTACGTCGGCTCACCTGCCTGGGCAACCTGTTGGAGACAGTAGTACATCCTTGGCACCTTCCGTGCCGCTGGTGGAACAGGGGGTGGTCGGACCATTTTAGTAGGGTTTACGCATTCGCGACCGTTAAAATAGCATACCCACTTTATCCCTTCCCGGGACGTGCAGGGCTACAGGGAGGAGTCCCTCCTTTCACGATCCTGCTGCCTGCATAGCCACAGAAGGGAGTCCCTCCCTTCACATATGCTAGGATGATTTAACATGTTCGCTGTTGTAAGGGGCAATAGTCGATAACTTTCGACATATAAGCACAGGGACCAAACGAGTCTTTCCCTCAGGCGACTCAGCTGAAGAGGTAATCGGGCTTGTTTTCGCCGCATGAAACGGGGGGCCAACCAGCACCGAAGACCCAACACCACTCATACGCCAACACGTATTGTCCATCAAGGAACGACTGTGTCTAGTAGAACAAGCCATCCAAGCTTTTAAGACCAGGCGAGCACAAACACGAACACCAGGGCAAGTCATTTCAAGCGGGCACGCTGTGCGCGAAAGATCTATCTTACCAATGATAGGTAAGATTAAGCGACAACCGGGGGACACCATCGATATCTAATCGATAAATATGAAACATATATACGAACCAAATTTGGGTACCACACAGGCATGAAGAGGTAATCGGGCTTATCGTTCAACGATTGAGGCGGGGAGCCAACAAGCACTCGAAAACCAAACACCACTCATACGCCAACACGTATTGTCCATCGAGCAATAACCGTCTCAGGAAGAACTAGCAACTCATGTCAGTGGTGACAAGAGGAACACGAGCTCCCGAGGCAAGTCATTCCCAATGGACACGCTAAGCGCGAACATACATACACGGGCCAACCCAAACAGGGAATAGAAATCCTACCTCTTCCACGTGAATCTTTGTTCTTCAAGTGCATCATCATCTGTTAGGTTCCGTTTCTTCAAGTCATGCTTCACCGACTCATCCCACGTAAGTTTCGGTCGGCCTAAACGTTTCATCCTACCCTCTCCGCGCAAAATGTGTCCTACGCGAACCGGCGCATCCGGAGGTCTTCGGCGTAAGTGCCCAAACCAGCGCAACCGATGTTGGGTGAGCATCTCCTTGATGGGTGATATCTTCATCTTCTTGCGAACGTATTCATTCCTAATGCGATCGTGTCTCGTGTGTCCGCAAACCCATCTCAGTATACGAATCTCAGTTGTGCTCAGTTGTTTGACGTCCCGATCCTTCGTCGCCCAGTACTCATCGCCATAGAGCATCACGGGTCGAATCGCCGCTTTATAGCATCACGAGCATCCCCAACCCTTCTGAACAAAACTACAACTCCAAATGATATGCTGCGGAGACACAAGTAGTTTTAACTTGCCATTTTGCTCCTGCGGAGACTATAAAAATGCCAGACTGCACTTAGATCACATGGATTATTCCCAACACCTCAAGCATATGAAATTTGGTGGATGATTATGGGCTTTTGGGTAAAATGATCAAGGATTCAAGATACTGCTTCAAAAAAGAATCTTTATCTTTAGGGAACTGCCATAAACTTCAAGATGGAGCAGTTGGATCCTATATCATCGGTGATCAAGGTTCAAAATGGTCTCTCCACATCTTTTTGCATGACATTTGGGTAGGTGTTCAGCCCGGCCCTTTGTGAAGATTGCACCTGCATTCCTGTGAACTGATCACCTAGGTCCATCTGTAAGGAACGCGCTCCTAAAAAAAATAAGACGAGGGTAAAAAGAATAAATGCGAGCATGCATGAGTCGAACATGATTGTCGCGCATTTGGCGATCTCAAATAGGTCCAACTAAAAAAAAAAGGAAATATGAGAGAGATTGTCAGAGCAACCTCCACCGGAATTCCATCTATTATTCAAATCGATTGGAAAACTTTCGAATTTTCATTTCAAAAATTGGGTTCTCAGGATGGATTTAAGATTGAAGAGAAGGGTCAAGGTGGATCTAACTACAAGATTCTCTTTACCAAGACAATCGGAATTTGGATTTCAAAAACTTTATTGGAAAATATAGATCCAAAAAACACTAGAAGAAAATGGACTGCAATAGAAGGAAACTTTGCTTTTCTAATTGAAAGACTAGCTAACAACAAAGGGAATTTCATCAAAATAGCTAGAACATATGTTGCAAGAGCTAAGACTAAAACTTTATTCATTCCACAGGGCAAAGAAAACTTTGGATGGATAAGATTCTCAACACTGCTAAACAATCTCATTGGTTTATGCAAATCACATCAACAACAACCTCCAGTTGATGCAGACTTCCCAACTAACAATACCATCAATAGCAACATCATCTTCAATAGGCCTAAACGTACCTTTGCCTGTGTAGCTTATGGAGATATATCATGGAACCAAGTTGCACAAAGATTGTTTCGAAAATTAAATGGTAACTCGGCTTTCTTTCAACCTGATAATGAAGAAGAATGGGAGAGTTGCTGGAAACCTCTTTGTTTGTACCCAAAATTACTTTTGGGCACGAAACACGATGAATGGATAGTTTTGGTGAGTATTTTGGGTTAGGGGTCGACATGAAGAACAAAATGAAAGACAGAGGTTTAACGTGGTTCGGCATAGGTTGCCTACGTCCACGGGCGAATCCCCTTAGGGAGTGATTTTATATTGATAGTAAAATTACATTGTATATTTTTCCCCTTATTGTTCCCCCTTCCTGATTTCTGCTCTCTCCTATTTATACAGTTCCATATCTAAATATAAACATAAATTATATTAACTGCTCATTCATGTCTCCATCATCAATTCTGTATGAAACAGCTGGAGTTAATTATGCATGTATGAAATAACTGCAATTAGTCTTGCATGGCGTAAACTTTGCATTTAGCACCGCATGGCTTAAACTGCCTGAATTCATTCGCATGAAAAACGCACATTTATGCTTCCATGATAAATTACGCATAAATGATGGCTTTATGCGATATTTGTGGACATTCTTTGGCCAAGCAATGTGATTGCATGGGTAGGGACCGGCTTGATGGTTGACAGCATGATGGTGGCAGTGTGGATGGAGGCCGGCCGGCGGCATGGTTGGAGACCCAGTTGGCGCGCCATGCGAAGAGTTTTTTTTGGGAATTGGTTAGCGGCATTCACGCTACAAGGCGAAAATTGGCTAGGGAGCGACTACCTACGATAGTTGACCGACCGTTGACTTTGACCGTTGTTGACCATTGACCTTGACCGAAGTTGACTTTGATAGACCATTGACCATTGACCTTGGAAGTTGACTTTGATAGTTGACCGACTTTGACCATTGACCTTGACCGGAAGTTGACTTTGATAGTTGACCGACTTTGACCATTGGCCAGGTGCATGCGGACCGGTGGGTTGCCTTGGTTGATTGGTTAGTGGGCTTGGATGAGGACCAAAAGATGATTCAAGTATCAATTTGGCCCATTAAGTGGTATTTTTACTTATGGTACAAACATCGCCCCCTCTTAACCTCCAACTTGTTGGGGGTTAAGAAAAGTTTCGTGTTCCTTAGTCAATGATAAAACTCTCCCCCAAGTGTGGAATATTGATATTGAGGTGATTGGCGAACTTCCCTTGTTGTTTGCGGAAATCAAGACGCCCCCAAGAGTAAATTTATATTGCTGAAGCGTAAATAGAACCGCCTTCGTTGGTTGTGGAGATCGTAATCAAGTCACCCCTAGTGCTGCAAAAAACAAGACTGAATTGATGCAATAGAAGCTTGATAATGGAGCAGAGTGATGTTGGAAATGAGCAAAGAATAACATTAAGTGAAGGCGGTCTCTGCCAGAATCGTGATCGCCTCAACCTTAACGGGCAGGAGCGACGAGCAAAACCGCACCGCCGCAGCTCGCGATCCCGATTGACCCAGAGGACGAGCAAAACTGCATCTTCTGCAGCTGCGATCACCGGATCACAGGAGTTGCAATGAGCCGGATCAGCAGAGCCTGATCACCGGTCTGGGTCTCGGAGGCATGCAGCAGCCTGACCACTGACGAAAGCGATTGGAAAACTACACTGCGGCAGGCTGCGATCGGTACCGAGTTACGAATGAGCAGGAGCGCAAAGAAAAAACTACAACCGCTGCGGCAGCTGCATCGCCAGGAGATGCGAACATAGCCGATTGCAGCAGCTTCGATCAGCTGGCCTGCAGCAGCTACGAGCAAAGTTGAATCAAGCACATGCCTGTGATTAGGCGGATTGCGGCAACGACTAGCAACACCTGCAGCGGCTGTGGGCGCGGTGGGCTGCGCAGAACGACGAGCCTCACCTGCGACAACTCGCGGACATTGGACGGGAATTACGAACGGAGCTGGACTGCAGCAGCTTCGATCAGCTGTTCTGTAGCAGCGACGAACTGAGCGACTGCAGCAGATCGATCAGCTGGTCTGCAGCAGCGACGAACACGATTACAATAGCTGCGATCAGCGCCGGACTAGGAATACAAACAGAGCCGGACTGCAATAGCTTCGATCACCGGATCGCGGCAAAGAACTGGCGAGGGGATGGATTTAAACAGTTCGATGAACCTAGGTGTAACCGTTACAAATAAAACTAGACAACATCGATTGCGTCCAATCGAGTGCAACCAAACCGCATCGATTCTGCGTCCAATCGAGCCTGAAATTCATAGGCAAAACGGATCAGACGGTCGCGTCCAACCGAGTGCGGCGGTCGCTTTTGAATCGAGTACAATAATTCAATCAACATAACTATAGAAGTTTAACATTACTGATGATTGTAAAAATTGCGTAAAAATATTAGGGTATACGTTCGCCCCCTCTTAATCCTGCAACTCGTTGGAGGATTAAGAAGTTTGGGTTACCTGAAGTTTCGATTTTCAGAAGCTTAATTCCGCATTGCAATTAGGTGTTATGTAACTCGCCCCCAAGCGTATGGAGTGTTACGTAGCTCGCCCCAAAAGAGTTATTTCATATCATGAGGTGTTACATATCTCGCCCCCAAGTGCTACTTAGTCACATTGAAGTGATATGCAACTCGCCCTCAGAAGATAGTGATTGTCATGCTGCTCAATGCTCGCACAAGGGTGCGCTGCCTTACTGCATTTTTCTCGCGCATGGGATTTTGAAGATGTCCGCTGCATCCGGAATTTGCGCGGGGGCCAATCCCACTATTCCGGATGCGCGCAGACCAAATGTGTGCATCCCCTCGTGAGAAGATGCTCGCCACATTAAAGGTGTCTTACTGAACAAAAGTATGCATGAATAAATGATAAGATGCGAAAACATGTAAATTGTATACTTACCATATTGGAAATGTTATTGCGACTTCGTTTATGAAATGATTAGGATGCCCACTGGTCTTTGGTGTTTTCCAAATGACGATGACTAGTATAGTTGCCTTAGTGTGTCGTCTCGACTTAGTAAATTGATTTGTCTTTGGGGCTGGAATGCACCAATTAAGTCCAAACTGGATTGAAGATAGTTGCCACGAATCGTGTTTTGGAATTGCGATCGGCTCTACTTGTAGTAGTTATGCATAGAATTGGGTGAATCAATTGTGAGGAAAATATTGAGACAGGTTTTGGGAAAATCGGACTACAAAAGATTCGACCAACTGGATCAGGAATTAAAAAGGATATGCACAGATTCGATCAACATGCTAGTAGTTGTTCTTTGTGAAATCGATTACAATTCGATCAATCGAATCAGAGTTGATTTCGATGGTGATTGAATATGTTCGTATTGAGGTTTATGAATTGAACCAGCACTCACGAACTTTGCACCCGGGTAGGTTGTGGGTAAAACTTGACGCAACAACGTTCGCGAACTTTGAATGTGGTTTTCACTTGCTAGTGGTTGATGTGCCGTTCGGAATGTCAAAAAATAAATTTTTCAAACTTAATATTTTTCACCTCCATATTGTAGGAAAATGAAAGGCGATTCCAACGAGCCAAAAATCACCTAATTCGGACTTAAAATGAAGGAGTTATCGACGAAACAAGATTTTCTCGATCGCGCGTCTTTGCCGTGACGTGGCAAGTCGATCGGACTACCACGTTGATGTGGCCTGCTGACGTGGCATTGAATGACGACGTGATCTGCTGACATGGCATGGGAATGATGATGTGGCGCGGTACTGTCGACTGGAATGCTGACGTGGCACTAATAACGCGGCTAGGTACTATTGACGTGGCGTACTTTTGCTGACGTGGCAGTATGACATTGCACAACCTTGTTGGCGTGGCATGCTGACGTGGTAGGATGATGTGGCTGTAGTCTAAAGCATCGAAGTTTGATGTACTACTGAGCATCAACGGTTGATATACGCAGATCATCGAAATTTGATGTAACACGAAGCATCGAACTTTTTCAGAGAATTGAATTTGATGTAGCGCAAACATCGAAGTTTGATATACCAAAGGGCATCAACTGTTCATATTCGTGGCTCATCGGAGTTTGATGTTGCAAGAAGCATCGAAGTTTTCCTAATTGATGGAAGTGGGTGTACAAAACCTTTAGAAGTGGGTGAGGGTTTTTAACGTGGGTGAGAGATACCCTAGAAGTGGGTGAGGAGGCCGTCGATGCTTGCGCGCGTTAATGGCCGCCGTTCGTAAAGGCCGCCGACATTTTTTTTTTTTTTTTTTTTAATTTGATTTTGATGTTTTACTGAGCATCGAAAATGGATGTACTAGGGGGCATCAACGGTCTGTGTGTCCAGATCATCGAAGATTGATGTACCACAGTTGCATCGAACTGTTGCTGAGAATGGAATTTTGATGTGTCGCGGAGCATCGAAGTTTGATGTACCTAATAAAATCCACGATGGTCATTTGCTGCGCATCGAACTTTGATGTAACTTGAAGCATCGAAGATCTCTGACGTGGGTGATGGACACCTTTGACGTGGGTGAGTAAAAAAAAGGTAGGTGAACGAAACCCCTGAAGAGGGTGTACGGATCTTGGGCCGCCGACCTTTTTTTTTTTTTTTTTTTTTTTTGAAACCTTTCGCAACACATTTCTGGAACTGTGATCTTTGCCTTCGGACTTTTGGTGACATGTTTCATTGACTTGTTGTGTTTTCCTTGAAAGCTTCTCGTAACGACCTATGGATTTTTAGCAACGGTTGTGTGGATCATTCTTTGTTTTCCGGAATTTTCACCATGATTTTGCTGCACTTTTGTGGCCCTTTCTGAAATTTCTGAGATGCTTTTCTGGAGGTTTTCCCTTGGGTATTCAAGCACCTTGAGATGTAGACAGCTTGACAACTTTGCGATCATGACAGTATTGATTTTGTCATACATCAAACTTGAACAGGTGGATAATGCGTTATTTGAGAAGCAATTTTTTCGGACTTTGGACTTGAACATGTTGCGGATCGAACATCCTGACAACAACCTTGGTGATTTTCGCAGTGAGCCAGCTTTGGTGGCTTCCGACTGCGATGCTGGGCTATAGTAATTGTTATTAATCGAACTACACCAGTTAACGATCACCGGACGGCAGTGATAGAAATCGAAATGGATCAAATGCATGTTGTGGATCGAATATCCTACAATAGTTTTGATGGTATTTCACTACATCTTTTGCCGAGGACCGAGCGTCCCAAAGAACACTATCATCGATTTTTGTAGTGATGCGATTTTCACGGCATCCGCAGTGTAATAACTTCAAAGAAATCAAAACGGCGAATCTTGATTGCGGCCCGAGCTTGCGATCAACTGGACCGTAGTATGTGCGATTATATGGTTAGCAAATTGTGATCAGTGGATCGCGATCATTATGATCAAACATCTGCAAAGAATTGCGATCAACTCGGATCCAGCAGTGATTTTTCAAAACGCTCGATCGCTTTTTCCACGGACACGATTTTGAAGCATTTTCTACAACTTTTCTCAATGGGAAAACACGATTTTTTTTCTCGTATTTCCCCTTAGTCGGCGCCAATGTTTGTACCCAAAATTACTTTTGGGCACGAAACACGATGAATGGATAGTTTTGGTGAGTATTTTGGGTTAGGGGTCGACATGAAGAACAAAATGAAAGACAGAGGTTTAACGTGGTTCGGCATAGGTTGCCTACGTCCACGGGCGAATCCCCTTGGGGAGTGATTTTATATTGATAGTAAAATTACATTGTATATTTTTCCCCTTATTGTCCCCCCTTCCTGATTTCTGCTCTCCCCTATTTATACAATTCCATATCTAAATATAAACATAAATTACATTAGCTGCTCATTCATGTCTCCATCATCAATTCTGTATGAAACAGCTTGAGTTAATTCTGCATGTATGAAATCTGCGCAATTAGTACCATGGCGGAAATCACGTGCATTTAGCACTTCATGGCTGAAATCTACTTGGAATTCAATTCGCATGGTCTGAAATCTTCTTTGAAATGAATATTGCATGGTTGAAATCTATTTGAATTCAATTCGCATGGTTGAAACTCTTTGAATTCAATTTCGCATGAAACTGCACATTTATGCTTCCATGATAAATTCTGCATAAATGATGGTGGCGGTATTTGTGGACATTTTTGGCGGGAACAATGTGATCGCATGGGTAGGGACTGGCTTGATGGTTGACGGCATGATGGTGGCGGTGTGGATGGAGGCCGGCCGCGACATGGTTGGAGACCGGTTGGCGGCGTGGAAGAGTTTTTTTTTGAAATTGGTTAGCGGATTGCTGGCTACAAGACTGAAAATTGGCTAGGGGTGCGACTGACTTCGATAGTTGACCGACGGTTGACTTTGACTGTTGACCGACCGTTGACCATTGACCTTGACCGGAAGTTGACTTTGATAGTTGACCGACTTTGACCATTGACCTTGACCGGAAGTTGACTTTGATAGTTGACCGACTTTGACCATTGACCTTGACCGAAAGTTGACTTTGATAGTTGACCGACTTTGACCATTGACCGGTCTGTGCAGACTGGTGGGTTGCCTTGGTTGACTGGTTAGTGGGCTTGGATGAGGACCAAAAGATGATTCAAGTATCAATTTGGCCCATTAAGTGGTATTTTTACTTATGGTACAAACACTCTTAAATGGACTCATAAAGGCACCTCAATTGAAATCAAAAGATGGGTTGATGAAGATGTCACAATCAATGAAAGAGCTTTATATCAAGCACAAAACTGGGTCAAAATTAAAGGATTACCAGTACAAATGTGGTCCAAACAAAACTTCGATTTGATTGCAGATCAATTGGGAGGACTTGCTGAAGTGGATGATAATACAGCAGACAGAAATCCTTATCTTTGCAGATTAAGAGTGAAGTCAAGAGCTCAGGATATACCAGCGGCAATCAATATCAACTTAGAAGGAATCCAACTGGTATTGGCTATAAAATGGGATTACGCATACACTCCGGCAACAAAATCCTCGGTGAACAGCTACCGGCAGACTCTGGTACGACTTGATAAACCTGGCTAAATTGGGGCCTATGCCACTTAATTGGGGCCTATAACTACATGACAAAAATAGGGTCATTAAGAAGTAATTCATGGAAACCCCTTATCCACTATTTTTGTTAAGGCCTCATATGCCCTTGTTCAATTAGTGCTAATTCGAAAAATTAAAAAGTTTTTAATCAAGTTAATTCTTGGATTAACTATGACTCACCACTTGTAAAATTTTTAATATTTTTTCAAAAGACTCGATCCAGAATCGGTTTATGTTAGTGCATTTGTAAACCGATTCTGGGTTGGGTTTTCTGTAAGTTATGATGTAAACCCAGAATAGGAGTTTGATCAATACCCACATAAACCGATTCCTAAAATTGGGCTTTTGTAATGCACATGTAAACCGATTCTTAAAGTTACAGAATTTTTTTTCATAACAATCGGATTACATATATATATACATGTAATTTGATTCTTAAAGTTTCTGTAACTTTTCTTCTTAGGAATCGGTTTTTATATATGTATCGTGTAAACCGATTCTAACAAAAAAAAAAAAAACACAGGAAAACAATTATATCTTCCATACCAAAATCGGTCTATGTGGGCATTAACGTAGACCGATCAATTTCCTCCGACCAGAATGACATCCAGGACAATCGGTCTTTGTGGGCATAAACAACAACCGTTTCTAAATGAAATCGGTTTACAAATGCATTGACGTAGACCGATTGTTATAAACCCAAAAAACTTTGATTTAAAAAAATTGGATTGTTTGAGTGATTACATGTTATTGATACCTACTCTAGGGGATTGGGTTAATAGAAAAGTACTTGATTCGAGCTAAAACGAAAAATTACCTATTTTAGTGAATTTGGTGATTATCAACAATGTTTTTGATTTTAAATTCTTAATTTTGATGGAAATGGGAATGGAAGTGATTTTGATTTGACTTAGTTTTTTTTTTCTTTTGTTATTAGGATTAAATGAGGATAAATTGGTAGTATTAAAATTTCATAGAGGGTAAAATGGTAGTTTCATCAAACTTAAACACCCCTTATCATTATCTATGGGGTGGATGAAAAAATCCATAGGCCCCAATTTAGCCAGGTTGATAAAGGTAAGCATTTAATGCCAAATTCAAATTTTGATAAAAGAAAGCATTTAATTCCAATTCAAATTTTGAATTTCCTGACAATGTCAGTAACGGCAATGTTAGTAAAAAATTGGTGAGAAATTCAAATTCTGGAATGGGTTAGCACTCGGGTAAAGACCATAAAAAAAAAACCAAAAACCATCATTGATCTGTTTAACCGTTTCTCTGAGAAAGTTAAGATAGGGCCTCCAAAATCAATACCCTCTAATTCAAAACCCAAACTCAAAACTATCAAAGCATTATTTGAACAATTTCGAAACAAATCTACCCTAACTGCAAATCATAATAGATTTCAAACTCCATAAATTGATTTGGTAGAAAACATTGAGGTCTCAATTCAAGATACTGAGATATTTCCTGCAAACAAAGCAATAGAAGATTCGATTAAAAGAACCATTAATAACACAATGGAACTCATAATGGAAGCTACCTCAAATATATGTGGAAATTTTGGAAATCAAGAATAAAGTTCAAGGGTGTATATGCGATATCGTCTCCAAACACATGAAACTGAGTGAAGATAGAATTCGACAAAGAATCAGAAGGGTGGAAAACATTATTCAAGTTGAAGACACAATTGAATAAGTGGAGGATTTAGAAGAAGGATAATTAGATTTGTCTGAAGAGGCTGTGAATTTGGCATCAAACGGTTTAAATGGATATTAAAATCTTAGTGTGGAACAGTGTAGTTAAAATCGCCCTCCAATGCCGATTACTCGCCGACTAATCGCTACAATCTATATGACTGGGGCGATTTCCGATTCCAAGCCATCTCCGATTTTTAGCGATTAAGTCGCCCGATTTTGGCGATTTAGATCGATTTTTTGGTAAAACGAGTTGGCAATTTTTCCAAGTTGGCCTTGCATGTACCCAATTCATTAAAGAAAAAAATTCGTAACCCCTCGGATGAGAGTTATTAAATGGAAAAACCTCTAAAAACATTATAAATATGTTCAGTGTAACAATATTGCACTTATTTATATGATAATGTTAGAATTTTAATTTTCATTAAGTACAAATCTTGACTCATGAGCAGAAACCTATAAGTATCTAATAAATATGCTCCAAGTATTAGGCCGAGTTTTAGCGATTTCCAAGTCTGAACTTACTGCTACTCGCTCCAAGCTCCCCAATCGAGTAGGACTGAGGAACGATTTCGACTACTTTGGTGTGGAATATGAGGGGACTCACAGCATATGATAAGCTTTATTCCCTAAAAGATCTCATTAGGAAAACAAAACCGACTTGTGTTCTCATTCAAGAGACACATATGATGAAAATCAATAACTGGTGGATTAATTATTTGTGGGGAGATGATCAAAACCAATGGAGGGACATTCCATCTCAAGACTTATCTGGAGGTCTTCTAACAATTTGGGATGACACAAAATTGGAATATTTGGAGGAGCTAGTTGGTCCACACACACTTTCTCAGAAGTTCAAAAATAAAGTAGATAACTTTGAATGGTGCCTCTCAAATGTCTACTCCCCCCTGTGATTATTGGGAAAGATTTGAATTCTGGGAAGAACTAGATGATCTATCAGGATGAGTCAATAATGCTTGGTGTTTGGCAGGTGATTTTAATGCCACCAAAAGAAGAAATGAAAGAAACAAGCCTGGAGGAAATAGAAGAGCAAGAAGATTCTTTAATGAATTTATGGAAAGTCATGAGCTAATAGATCTTCCACTGAATGGAGGAAGATTCACTTGGAGCAATATGCAAGAAGACTCACTTCTTTGTAGACTGGATAGAGTGTTAATTGCTCCTGCTTTTGAAAGAAAATTTCCATCAGTTACGCAAACACTTCTCTCCAGAACTCTGTCAGATCATTCAACACTATTACTCTGCAATGCAATGGATATCAACAACCATCCTCCATTCAGAATAGAAAGCTTCTGGTTAACACACCCAGATTTCTTAGTCAAATTGAAGATTTGGTGGGATACAATGGTATTCAAAGGCTCACCCAGTTTCATCATGTCAAAGAAACTACAAAATTTAAAAAACTTTATCAAAAATTGGAGTAAAGAAACTTTTGGAAGACAAGGTAACAAGAAAAAAGAACTCACAATACAAATAGGTGCACTAAATTCTTTGGAAGAAGGAGGTACTCTATCTAGAGATCAATTTTGTGAGAGGGTAGAACTGAAGGCTCAGTTAAAGAGAATCAATCTAAATAATGCAGGAAAATGGGTCACAAGGTCTAAATCTCAAAACTTTAAAGAAGGAGATGCAAACACCAGATACTTTCACTTACTAGCGAATGGCATGAGGAGGAGGAACACAATCCAAAAGCTCATTATCAATAGAGTAGACAATTTTTGTCAAGCAGATATTAGAGAAGAAATTTCCAAACATTTCTTCAATATTTTTCAAGAAAAATATGATGGCAGGCCTCAGCTCAATGAAGAACACTTCACCAAAATTTCAAGTGAAGACAATGAAGAGCTTGAAAAAGATTTCTCAGTAGAAGAAGTTTGGAGTGTAATTAAATCTTTCAAAAACAACAAATCTCCAGGTCCTGATGGATACTACATGGAGTTTTACAAAACTGCTTGGAGTGTGATAAAATTGATTTTATGGAAGTAGTGAAAGAATTCCAAATCAGAGAAATGATGGACTGGAGAACAAATTGCTCATTCATCAGATTGATCCAAAAAAAAGATCAAGTGGGCTCTCCTCCTGATTTTAGACCCATAAGTTTGGTAAACAGTGTGTATAAGATCATCTCTAAGATTCTCTCCCAAAGATTCAAGAAGATCATTCCAAAACTAATATCTGAAAATCAAGGAGCCTTTATTCAGGATAAACAAATATTGGATGGCATTCTTATTGCAGGAGAACTTATTGATTCAAGACTGAATAGTAGAATTCCAGGGGTTCTATGCAAGCTAGATATCCAGAAAGCCTTTGATAATGTGAGTTGGCAAACAATTCAATGCATGTACTACAAAGTTCAGGGTTTGGTGAAAAATGGATTAACTGGATCATGTGGTGTGTGAAGTATGCTCAACATTCAGTTTTAATCAATGGTAGTTCCACTGAAAAGTTTAAACCACAAAAGGGGTTGAGACAAGGAGATTCATTGTCTCAATTTATATTCATTCTAGTGGCTAAGATCTTTATAAAGCTAATGAATAGAGCAGTGGAGCTTAAAATGATTTCAGGGTTCAAGATCAGATACACTAAAATATCCCATCTACAGTATGTTGATGATACACTGGTATTCATTGATAGTTCAGAAGAAGAAGCTGATAATCTTGTTTTAATTCTCCATATATTTGAAGCGACTGCCAATTAACTTCTCCAAAAGTGTTGTTTTAAGTGTTGGGGCTAATCATAAAATTGCAGGAATAGCAGACATCTTAAACTGGAATATAGAACAGCTACCACTCAAATATTTGGGGCTACCAGTTGGAGCTAGAGGAGGAACCATCTCAATATGGGATGTGGTAATAGAGAAATTCAAAAAAAAACTTGCACATTGGAAGAGGAAGTTTTTCACTAAAGCTGGTAGAGTGCTTCTTATCAAAACCTCTTTATCAAGTTTACCCATTTATTTCTTATCCATCTTCCCACTACCAGTCCAAGTTCAGAAAAAATTGAACCAAATTATGAGAGAATTCCTATGGGGTCCAACTCAAGAAAAGAAGAAAATTAATTGGTTGGCTTGGCATAAGATGTGCAAGACAAAGACAGAGAGGACTCGGAATCAGAGATCTCAAAACTACCAACAAAGCTCTTCTAGCCAAGTGGACCTGGAGATACTCGAAGGTAAAAAATCAACTTTGGAGAAAGATAATTCAATTGAAAAGAAATGGCAAGGAAAATGATCTTTGGGTTAAGGATACAATACTTCCACAAGGAAGAGGAATATGAGCAGGCATTCATAAAGAAATATCAGTCATTGAAGAAATTGTGGAAGTTAAAATAAGAAATGGAGAATCTCTATACTCCTGGTGGGATAAGTGGAAGGAAAATATTTATTTGAAAGACAAATTGCCCAGAATCTTCAAGATTTCATGTCAGAAAAATGCAACACTCAAAGAAGTAGTGGAAAATGGAAACTGGAATTTGAGATTAAGCAGAAATCTCAAGGCAACATAGATCAAGAAGATTCTCTACAATGCACATGTGATTTCTAAGTCTTGCTACAAATGGTTAGTTGATCAATCTCATAATGCTCAACACTCAATACCATACCAATGCATATGGGTCAAACTTGTCCCTCCTAAAGTCCAATTCTTCATGTGGTGTGTTAGCCAAAATGGTATAGCTACAACAGACAATCTACTGAGAAGAGGTATGTAGGTACAAAACACATCGTGCTGCTTCTGTAATAAGATTCCTGAGTCGGTAGATCACCTTCTACTACAATGCAGCTTTGCCCATAAAATCTGGTCATACTTCATATTTGGCTACAATATCAGATGGGTTCAATGTGGCAATATACTTGCACAAATGGAGGCTTGGAAATTTAGAAGGGGAAGAAATAGGGGAAGAAAACTATGGCCTCTAATTATCTTCGCCATTTGCTGGGCAATCTGGAATGAAAGAAATAGAAGAGTAATGGCAAACAAAGTACCAAGAACTGAAGCTACTGTAATCATGGATGTAAAAGCTTCATTGTATAAATGGGGGCAGTAGCAAACTGGTTTTGGGGCAGTAACAAACAAAAAGAAAATTTGCTGCCCCAAAACATTTGCTGCCCAAAGCACAACTTCGGATGCTTTGCCTCAGGGCCGGCACTGGACACGAATATGATCCTTGCTGTCTCTTTCTCGGATAGTCACTGTTGATCAACTGTAATAGCAAATGGCACACCATCTTCATCTTTGGGATTTGGCTAGGATATATGATTCGAGCTTTAACTTGCTCACATAAAAGTTGTTCAAAAGTTTTGATAATAATCACCATCATTAATACTCCCTCCGTCTCACCATTAGATGATCTACTTGGTGTAAGATTTTGTCCCATCATTAGTTGACCTATTTCACTAATCAAGGGGATATCTCTAAAACTACCATTTTGATTCATTATCGGTATCATAAGAAATATGTATAATTTGATATTCATGTTTATACTCGTTACGTAGGTGTTTTAAAATGATTTTCAACGGTACAAAATTTACGAAAATCTATGGTATAGTTTGAGAGATAAATGATTTCTAAATTTTACAAATTATTATCCATAAGGGTATAGTTGTAAAAAATACTTAAAAACATTCATTTCATTCATTGCCTTAAGAATTGTGCAAACTTCAACTAGGTCATCTAATAATGGGACGGAGGGAATACCTTTTGCATCTGCTTTAGAAGAATTCACCGACAATTGGGGAGTAGTTGGTTTGTTTTTGGAGTCGATATATAGAGCCTTTTAGCGCACAAATATTCAATTCAATAATCTTAATGATCACACCCTCCCTGTCTTTACACTTGATCTTATTGGGCCGACCGACCGGAGGGCCCGAAGGGCCCGTAGGGAGGGAGTCCCTTCTATGGCCACTTTTTTGTCAAATGAAACCTAACACAATTTTACAATTTGATAAAAAGATTGATTTTGGTGGTAGTCTTTGGGACATGAAAAGTCTAAAATGTCCCTTCTTTTAGTCTAATTATTATAACTCCTTATACATCCTATTTTTTCAGGGGTATAATTGGCAACCAAACTTTAATATAACATATCTAAAAATCTGTGCCTTAGAATTTTACAAATTTTATATCATTGGAAAGGTTTTTAAAAAATCTACACAACGAGTACAAACAACGATATAAATTTAGTGTTTTTTACGAAAAAATCGATGGTGACTTTTAAAATTTAATGCATAGTCATTATGCAAAGCACCGCAAAGGATGCATAATACATAGGGAAATTGGTGCAAACCACTACAAAGGATACATAGCACATGGGATAAATTGATGCAAACCACCACAAAAGATGCATAAAAAATGGTGAAATTTTACGTAAACTACTATAAATTAAATGCATATCAATTTTAGCCTTATAACACCATTACGCATAACGGTATTTCGATTTTCTTCGGTCGGCCCTCCCCACCGTGGCAGCGGTGATCTAGTTTTAGACTAAAAAATCCGAACGTGAATTGCGTGATACACATGGCAATTATTTTGGATACGTGATACAAATAAATGAGGTGTCATCCCTCTCAGGTGCCACGCATTTGTGATGACAGCTGTAACTATCTAGAGGAAGTGAGAGATTCATAGACTTACGTGACGGCCCTTGAACATATCAACTCCATGGAAACCAGGCTATACGTACGGTGAGTTCGGAGATAGGCTAATCATTAAGTAACATGCCGTGTTACGAAAAAGAAAACTTCGAGTTTTGCGAAGGTAAGCTGTTGTTATATTACCGAGAATTGTGTTTGTGTCAAGGTTATGAATCTCTTTAGTCATAAGTTTTGATATCCTCAATACTAATACAGACGGGTTGCTAAGACATTCATCATGCATGAAGCATTAAAATCAGCATTCAGATTCACAGAAAAGCAGTGAAGCCGTCAACCCATCATCAGGTAAAGCTGGTACTGCATCTTCTAAAATTATGTTTATATTCAAAATTGAGTCAGATTTACTACGCCATCTCTAGTGAGTTCTCGGTGTTCCCTCCAAGCTCTTTTCTTTCTCTTTTCTTTTAGTTGGGCCTGCTAAAAAGATCGTAAATAGACTAAATAGATCGACCGGTTATTCTCAAATTTAGCCCATTTCCAACTCAGCCTGGTGAGTCGAGTCAGTTGAATCACCACCTTTTTTGTTTCTGGTTCCTACCTGTTTTCGTCTATACAGTGCAAGTATAAACCGCATATTCTAAGTACTGACTAAATTTGATTTGAATGAAACAAGAAAGGCCCTTCTACTGCAAATTAGTTGACTTTAGCTTGGTGAATTTAGTAGAAGCGGTTCTGACAAGACGTTCTGTCATTGATGATTGCAGGCTCAAATAATCAGTTGACGGATTCTATGCTGGTACTGGAAATTTTAATGGCTCTAATTTTGACTCTTTGTACATTTGGCACAAAAGCAAAGTACAGTAAAGACCTGTAACTTTCAACCAAGGAAATGTTACATAAACTCCAGAAATCAATCTTAGTGAAATTATTCAAGGAGGCAATTTGTTGCACACGAAAGTAAGGTACGTATGTCCCAAATATCTTCCTGTAAATTTACAATTAGAGCGCTGAGTTACTTCAGTAATATGGCAACTTGAATAAGCTACATGAAAATTAAAATTGCTTTCCGCACGCGTAAAAGAAATTTGTAAGCCTCTGAAAACTCATATTACTTGATACAAGTAGTGAGCACGTGCGCTGCACGTCGATGATGCTATTTTTCTACTTTCCAAATAATTTGGTGGTAATTCGACACCATATTTTTTTATTTAAAAATTATCCGTTGTTTGTACTTAAGAATCAATCATTTGTTTTGTTTTTTTCTTGTAGATTTTTTTAATTTTTTTCTAAGTTATGTCAAACTTTTAAGGTGAAAATATATAAGATTTGGAGACATATAAAAAAAATCGAAAAACAAAAAATTGATATCATTATTTGTGCTCATTGCGTAGCTAATTTAAAAGGCTTTCCAATATATAAAATTTACAAAAATCCGACATGTAGTTTAAAAGATATGAGATTTTTAAATATATAAAAAGTGCATTTACCTTTATGTCCCTATAAACATTCTTTATACCACTTCTTTAAATCTAACTGCTGATAAGAAAGAGGAAGTCTAATGATCTAACGGACAATATTAATAATTCGGACGGAATTTTATTTGTGAAATCTAAAGGTGGAATTTTAAAATTTGGAGATCCAACGGTTATATTTACTTAAGTTTTGCAATCCCTTGTTGCTATTAAAATGGGGGAGAGAGGGTTGTGTCTGAGATTTAGACGACCTTGTGCGAAAGAAGTCAGACGCCCTTCGGTGCATTTTTTTTAGCACATATGACGTTCTTACTGAAATTTATTGCATAACACTTGAAATGAATGGATTTGTAAACCCATAGCAGTATATGACCTTTTAAATGAAATGGTGTATAGTTTTTATTAGAAACAAAAAGAAACAAAGAACTCATTTGCCAACTGCTCAAGGAAGAAAATTTAAGGACTAAGCTATGTCCAAAACAAATTGAAACAGAGCATCGCAAATTAGTCTTCACTTTAGAACCACTGATATGTCTTTTCTTGCTCTAGGATGTTCCGTACACACCTGCGTTAGAGCAAGAAGAGGGCTAATTAAAAAAAAGTCAAAATGCGAAATAATTGCTTCAATCTATTTCATTAAGATGCTAAAGTTATTGTAATCGTGTGTGAACCGGTAATAACTATAGTGTACAGGAGGAGTATCTATTTCATGCTGATGAATTTGAGAAGTTTACAAAGAAATACGGTAGTTGACTTCCTAATCTGAACTGTGATTAGTTTAATTAATTTAGTTATGCGTAAACACCTAATAGAGATGGTTTATGATAACAACGGCAGTATACAGTAAAACTATATGGGTATAAGTAAAATCATATCATTGTAACAAAGTAAAAGTAAAATCATAACATTGTAACAAAGTAAAATTAAAATCATAATTAAAGTAATGTAGTGTAAGATACTGACCTCTTATTAATTTTGTATCCGTCCTCATTTGAACTTTGATCTCCTTGCATTTCTGTTAGCAAAGTCATCTATCAGTTTTGAAGATTAATCATATCTAAAAATCCACTCTCTATGATATCAGAGCTAATCCCTTTAGTCAATATAATATATCCTACAAGCAATACAAGTAACCGGAAAACAATCGTGTCTCTTTAAGAAATTCAAGATATCAACGGCAAAGGACTCTTATGACGACCTATCTTGAATAGCTTGCAATGTAAAACAAAAATTATGTTCACATCCTCCGAATGGACTAACCCACTTCCTAACTTTTACTTCACCGTTCGTCAAATATCGATTGTAAAGTGTTAAACTGAAACGTCTTGAGTGTCTGTCTTGTTGAACTGGAACGTCTTGAATGCCTGTCTTTGGGACACTTATTCAACAAGTGGTTTCTATATGGACCTATCTCTGCAAGAATATCCCTCAAATGGGTGTCAAGGATGTCCCAAATTCTTGGGTCATAAATGTTCAAGTTGGAAGGAACCGATTGACTTGCTAGTTCTTCTTGTCCATTGCTCAAATCAACGTCACTTTCCTTGTGTTCTGGTCCTGCTTCATCACGAATATATACGTTTTCATCCACGGCAGGCTCACGAATTACATCATGAACCCCTTCGTTTGCAGATGATGACCTTTCAACAAAATTGCGTGGCTTTTTAACAACAAATTATCCATGTCTCCTGATTGAGACTCTAGAAATGCATCAATTTTTTCTTTCCATTTGAGATTATTATTATTGAATTTGAATCCATCATTGTTATTGTTACTTGTTAGTTGTGATTTTCTAACTGATTACAAGTTGCAACACCTTTTTATAGGTGACATGGTTGGACTTTGCATTTTCTTTGATTTTTTTTAGAAGCTATCAAAGTATAAAGCTACTACTTGATTAAGGTACAAATATTTCCTTGTTGTATACTTCTATTGTCATCACTTACTTAAGATATGCCTCCTAAGATATGCTTCCTAGGAGTATGCAAAACTATCAGGATGGGGTTCGTGCTAATTGGATAATTAAAACATTAAATATCAACTGTGAACGTGGATCTGTGATTGTGATTCTACTAAACATTCAAACATATCAACATACTAGGTTAGGTACAGACAAAAAATTCATCATGTGTATAAGTACCGATGTGAATGTAAATGGAATTGTGTAAACACAAATTATGAATAATATCACAGTAATGCAAAACTAAACAACCCTTAAGAACAGCACCATACAGATTATGATTTACTAATTTTTTCCTCTCTCACTCTCGCCTCGTCATTCTTTCAATTGCTTTTCTTTAGGTTTGGGGTTGAGAACTTGAGAGAAGTTACAGGAGAATAGGCTTGGGGTTGGGAACTTGAGAGAAGTTACGGGAGAAGATGAATAGTTAACTCTGTAGTCTCCGTTGACTTCTTTTTTGGCCATGTTTTTCTAGAATTTGAACCAGCCAAAAATATTGGGCGACAAAATATTAGCCCATGGTAGCTTAGGGTTTTTTTGCCGTCTTGTGCAGCAGGGATGACGGGCTTTAGAGCCGGCCCTGACTTGATGATATTCTAAAAGACTTAAAGGCCTAGACAAATAAAGTTCCCACGAACGGTGAGAAAATCCTCGTTTCCTATTGGTTGAAATAGGCCTTTTTTGAGTTTCGTGAGACGAGCGTTTTGGTGAGGACACTTGGGAACGCATGACTGGTTTAAAAAGAATAGGAAAAATATACAAAAAAGGAAACCAAATTAAATTTGGAATTCATTAGTGATATTATTTAGGTGAGGACACTTGACAACGTGTAATTGGATTAAAAATTTGGAAATCGAGTACTACCATATTAAGATTCTTTTTTTACAAAATTAACATATAAAAGGAAAAAAATCCATGTATTTCACACATATTCTCTACGAAAAAAAATAAAATAAAATCTACACATATTTAATGTATTTCTCTCGCCACAACAAAAAAAATATACATCGTCATGCGGCGGGGTGAAGCCCAGCGCACATCAAATAAAAATATATCATCACGGGACGGGGCAAAGCCCCGTGTATACCAAACAAAAAATGGCTCGCCACGGGCCCTGCGCACACTAAATGAAAAATGCATTGCCACGGGGCGGGGCGAAATCCACGCACACCAAATCAAAAATGCATGGCCAATTATTTTTTTCAAAATCAACATATAGGGAAAAAAAATCCACATATTCTCTACGAAAATAAAAGGAATAAATAAATAAAATCTGCACATGTTTAATGTATTTGCCCGGCACAACAAATAAAAATACATCGCCACGGGGCGGGGCGACACCCCGCGCATACCAAATGAAAAATGTATCACAACGGGGAGGGACAAAGCCTCGTGTATACCAAATAAAAATGGCTCACCACGGGGCGGTCTAAAGCCCCGCGCACACCAAATCAAAAATGCATGACCACGGGGAGGGGAAGCCTCGGGCACAACAAGTTAAAAGAAAATGCACGGCGTGCACGGGCACAAATCTAGTAGTATTCATTACTTGTACTATATTATCTTGAACTTCACCTCAAAATTCAGGGGTAACATGTATGCTGGAGTTATTACAAAGAAAGATGAAGACAATTCAAAATACCAAATCTCACTATCTACCTATTTTTATTTCAATCGGTAATTTTTTAATGATTGATATTCAAAGGGGTGGATGGTAGTGTAATGCGTCTCGAATTGTGATCATTTTTTGTAAGAATATAGAATCCTATAAGAGGAACGTATCTTCTAAGTATTAGATTTATATTCATTGTCAGTAGGAATGTAGAATCCTATAAGAAGAGCGTATTTTCTAAAATATTAGATTTAAATTCATTGGTACTTGGGTTTTTGTTACTTGGGTTTTGCGGAGTATCCATACATCTTTCCTCCTCAAACATACGTAATATGCAACGCATTTCTAATGACTAAGGCAGCTCTTATGGTAATACATAAAAAAAAAATATTTGTTCAGCCACATGGCTGTGTATATGTGGGTTTCACTCTGGTCAAAATGTGTATATGTGATCTTTTACTCTGGAAAGTTTGTTCAAAATGAACATATCTAATCACTAGGATCCCACTACTGAGTTTTTTTTAAACATAATATTACTAGAAATAACCCGTGGCATGAGATTAAAAGAGAGTTCTAATAAATATCTAGATAGCTCGTGCCGTAACGATACTGTTTTAATATGATATCCTGATCAATGAATTTTTCTTTTTTTCCGGACTTTAAATCGTGTTCCTTTGCAAGATAGTTTTCTATTTTGTTTTAAGCGAAAATAATGTCTATAAATACATTGAAAATTATTTATATATATTATCAAAAAACGAACACAAAATTATTTAAGTAATAGTGTATGCATATCTCACTTATGAATTATGAATAAAAATAAACAAATAAATCTCATTTCCCATTAGATTCATCGTGCAATCACTAAATCCAATTAATGCATGTATAAAATATTATAATTTCATTTAATGTTTCTTTAAATGTCTTGAGTTGAGAGTTTATGCAATAATTAAAGATTAATAAATTTTGATTCATAATGAGGGGTTACGGAAACGGCGACCGTCGGGTGTCTTTCATTGGGATGAGACTCGGATGGTCGATAACAACGTTTGTCTATCAAAATGTTATATGACCGTCCAAGCTCAAAAACCTATGTTGTTTTGTATTATAGATAAAAGGTAGTTTATAAGGTAATTTAAAATATAGAAAATAAGATTAATTGATATTATAAAATAGGATAAAATGAATAAAATATAATAAATTAATTACCTAAAACATAAAAGTACCTAAGCGTCAAACAAAAACTCGGGTGGTCAAGTACAACCACCAGTGGTTCAAGAAGACCCCCGTGGATCTTGGTTGACCACAATGGGGAAATCGATTAATTTTCCCTTCGTTTTCTTTTATTCGATCCCATAGTGGGATCAAAATAAACAAATCACCGAAGTGAGGTCTATAAAAGCTTTTGCACACTCAAATGCGCGACCACTAAGGAGATGCTTAACTCACAATCCACCAAGTTACCCATATGTAGATGTTTAATATTTGTCAATCCACCAAGTTACCCATATGTATATGTGTAATATTATTAGACACGTATTTAGTTATCCCAAAATATTTATAATATTGTTACCTATATTCACGGGGATATTAGGAGTATAAGTTATGGCTATGTCATTTGATTTTCCCTTGTGTATTTTTATTGGCATTGACAAAAAGAGTCCTTATTAAAAGAGTCCTTATTTAATACTGAGTATTATTTTTCTTTAATTCTATATAAACCACGCGTTATCGTCCCGTTTAGTATGAGTATTTTTTTAGTGCATATCAATCTATAACTTTTATAATTAAATAATAATTATTGACACATTTTGTTTACTAATTGTTATGAAAATCGACATTTTAATTGGCCCTAAAAAATTGTTTTGCACGGGGCCTTTCTAGACTAAAGCCTTTCTAGATGTAGGATCGGCTCTGCAAATCACCCATTGAATGGATCATAAACACATTACAGGTATAGTTAAAGTTGATAATAAAGAGGGTTGTAATTGACGAAGTTTAGTTTGAAATTTACTTTTTTGAAAGAATAATAAATTTTCCTTTAAATCAATTGACGCGTAGTTTGGTTTTGATTTAGTTTTCAAGGATGAGGTTCAAAATTTAGAAGGATAAAATTTAATTGGGATTGAATTATGATAATAAGGGTAACTTAGTAATTTTAAGTGAGGTTAGGTGAGGAAATAGATAGGCCCAAACAAATTTTATAGGCTCCAAACCAGTCGGGTCTTTTTTTCCCGAAGAAAATGTTATATTAAAAATGAAAAAGAGAAAAACAGATTACAAAGCAAATCGCTCCCTCATGGGAGTTTCCCAATTACTCCAAATGAGACTAGGAGGAACAAATTTAAAAGAATCTGTGTCACAAGACCATAAGACAACAAGATCAATATTCTCCGCAATACTTTTCTGGCGACCACCAAAGACTCCTCATTTCGCTCCTTCCATAATATCCAACAAATAGCATAGTGAATTATTCAGTCGAAAAAGGGGTTGGAGTTCAGCTTGTTGCTCGATTTCCAACCATTTCCTTGACCTCTGAAATTACTAAAATTGTATATTTTCTAATAACAACACTATTAAGAAAATTTTTCAGTTAAAAAGTGATTTCTTTTAATAGAAAAAATAAGAAAGAAAAAATGAATTCCAATAAATAAACAAAATTAATAATTATAATAATATTTATTTTAAAAACTTGTCTTATTCTCATCATTAATACCTACTAGATGGTAGTTAGTAACTTACGCTTAATATTTAGATGATTTTATGAATCGATTCAAACCTCACTCAACGTGACATTTACGAAGCAAAATGGGATTTCTAAACTTGACTCATCATGCCATTCGGCTCTTTTTTCAAAATAAAATCATCTCTATCACAAACTATGTGCAAATAAAATCCATCTCGACGAGCAAACTATGTGCAATTACCAGCACACAAAAATATTTGTATTTGTCTTAAACTATGTGCAATTACCAGCACAAAAATATTTGTATTTGTCTTTTAAGAAATTTGCATGGTAAACAACAAAGGTGCCAACGTAACTAAAGTTATACCAAAATGTAAACCGATGACTACAAGAAAATCCCAATGTCATTCCTTACCTCGATGGAGTGTCCTTTGACCTAGATCATCATCATTAGACCTGGAGTGCATATCTAACGCAACCTCATATCCTTCGATATCATTTTGTACATGAACGGTCACCATTTAAGGAACTTGATGAACCCTTTGTACATGAGCAACAATTACAAACTTATATTCCCATGTCTTCTCATAGTACATGAGGAGCTAGGCCCTATGTATATATACACACTAGCCTCGGTATAAATTACAGCTAACAAGCATATGTATTCTCATTATTTCTGATGTAATATTGTGGGATCTGTAACCTATGTTGGTATCTATATATGGGTATATCCAATTAAATACCATATATTTTATCTCTAATCCTAACCAAAATCTTACATTTCTTTCATTAGTGATGCAAGATATTCTTCATTAGCTGGGATTTGCATAAGCTTGGTGGGATTTTACATCGAATGGCTTGGAAATATAAAATTTTAATGGCCACAACTCCAATATTACCGAACATCTTCTTCACAGTGTGTATTTGAAATATAAAATTTTAATGGCCACAACTCCAATATTACCGAACATCTTCTTCACAGTGTGTATTTACTGTAGTAACTCTAGAAGATAGTATTTAATACAACATAGTAATCGGTGGCGGAGCCAAGAATCATGGGAAGGGCTGCAAAAATTTGCTATGGGTGCAACCAAATTTTTTTGGGAACATTATCTATATACCCCTAATATGAGACCCATTGAAAAATACCCTTTCTAACTTAAATTATACCCCTAAGCTTAATACATTACTAAAATACCCTCTTTTGTATAGTGTATATACAAAACCACTAACCACTATTCAAAAAAAGAAAAGAAAAGAGACTACCTCTACTGCCCACCATCACCAACCACCGCCAACTACCACCACGGTCTACCGCCACCCACCACCGCCAACCACCACCATTTTCCACCAACACCGCCAACCGCCGCCGCCGCTAACCAACACCACCACTGTCCACTACCAACGCCACCGTCAACAACGCCACCGCCAACCACCATCGCCGCCGCCAACCGCCGCCACCACCATCATGTGGAGTCAATCTGCTGAAGGTGTGTCCATATTGGAGGCAACTTGCTTAAGTTGTCTCCAAAAATGAAGGCAACTAGCTCACGTTGTCTCCAATAAATAGTACTCCCTCTGTCTGTTTTTATCTGTCATAATTTCTACTTTGGTATGTCCATTTTTATCTGTCCGCTCTGTTTATAGACATACTTTTCCCTTAAACTATCAAATATACCCTTTATTTTTATAACCATAAAATCATTTTTAGTATCCAAATCTTAAATAATATCACCATATTTATGGAAAAAACTTACTCAATATCTTTGTATTAATTGTCATTCCTTTTTTTAAATAAAAACATTTATGAATAGTTATAAAATTCCTAATAAATTTCTACTTATTTTAACACTAATAATTTAGTTTTGGTAATAATATAACATTAAGTAGGCTAGTCAAGGGCTAGTCATGACAATTTATAGGATTTCCTTAATATCTTGACTTAGTCAAAGCGGACTCTTAATTTAGGACGGAGGGAGTATACAAGAACAAGTTTTAAAACAAAATGGAGCCAACTAACTCAAGTTGTTTCCGAATCTGAGGAAACTAGCTCAAGTTGTCTTCAAAAGTGAAGGCAACTAGCACAATGTTGTCTTCAAAAGTGAAAGCAACCAAGTTGTCTCCAAATATGGAGGCAACTAGCACAAGTTGTCTTCATATATGGAGACAACTATCACAAGTTGTCTCCAAAAAATAAAAGTTATACACAAATGAGTGAACCTAGTGTGAGTCGAACACACATCTTCTGACATAGAGTCGGTTATGCTACCATTGCACTACAGATTCATCTATACAACATATCAAAATCACATCCAATAGACATATAATTGTAGAACTTATCAATTAGAGTTAGAAGATACCAATTTCTAAGTGAGACTTGCTCGGGATGCTATTGATATCCCCTCGGATGCAGCTCAAAATTGGAGTACCATCTTAAGGACTTCTTTGCTTCTTTGTTGATGTGGAATCAACATTGCAGTAGCAAAATTGCACCATCAGCATGTATTTAGCAATCATTTCAGACCCAAATGCCTCGTCTCACACGAACACAGTTCTGTCAAATGCAATTGAGCCAACACATACATCTCAACTTCTCGCAACTTTATTTGCCAATTACTTCATCCGTTCAATACCACTGGTCACTTTCCATTCTCTGCACAGCAACTTCGTCCATTGTCCATCTACATCTTAGTCAAGACAATATCCGACATTCAATATCATACAGCATCGAGCCACAAGCTTCTCATAATATAGACCTCCGCAGTTTGTTATTACAACACCTTGACTTTCTAAGCACTAGCCGGAGCAAACTCTCTTCATTTTGTACACACCAAATCAATCACTAATTCTGACTCATTAGAATTTAAATGCAAATATCTCTCCATCGCCACGAGTTACACCAGCCAACACGGACACTGCCAACAGATTATGGGACTTGATTCCACCTCTCATGTCTACACAACCAAGTTTGGTTCACTTTAACTTCTAAATTTAGGCGGGCCACCGGGCTGCAATTTATTTTGCCCGAGTCCTGTCCATCACTGACTTATTTCCAAATGCAGACACTCAAAAGCCTGAGAATAGCACCATGGCATCGGCCTTAAACTCACCATTTCCATGTATCCATTTCTTGTCATTAACCTCCTGTTTACTCCCCAAAATAATCAAACAACACACTAATGAGAACCCAAGTTCCCAGTACACCCACGATACCAAACATTTTCCGATCCAAGCCATACACACACATCAATAGTATATAGAAGCCAATAATCAACCATGGACGCGACACAGTCAATACCCATCTATATATTCCTTCTTGCCAACAATTCAACTCGAGAACATTGATAAAAGCCTTCTATTTGATTTCCACATCATTAGTACATTTGTCATGTTTTTGTTGCCCGTAGAGAAATGTGATATAAAGAAATTGCTTCTATGACCATGAACACCATCTTCCTGACCAAACCATATCTAATTCTCACATGAGTCTCAATCTCACAACCATAGTAGCAACATCTTATTCCTTAATCTGTTTTGAGACCCCAAAGATCACCCAGAACACCACCAACTCGAACTCAAAACCAAATCAATCAACACCCATTTGACCACCAAACACAACCGGCAACTTCCCATCTCATAACTGAGCCATATACAGCCACCACAAAAATTCATTTAACCTTATTTGAATCTGCACTGAGAACCCATTCCGCACTTGATTAAAGTCAAAACCTCGTCTCATGATTTGAATTTGACCTTGTAATGTAAAAATCATCAATACACAATCGAGTTGTATCGATCCATGAAGACTCCATCTCCGTTTGATAAATTTGTGCAAAAAAGATCGAAAATTTTCAGAAATTAAAACTCTAAATTGTAGAATCTGAAAAAATTAGTTTCTGATTTGATTTTTGATTTTTGATTTCAAATCTCCAAATCATAACCTTAGTTTCCATTTTTTTTTTATCTGGAAAAGGAAGTTGTTGTTGTTGAAACGGTGAGGTCATCATCGTAATCGGTGGTGGTGTTGATTTCCCATGAAGAAAACATTTCTCGTTGATTCCTCACTAGATCAAAGTTTTGAAGAATATTTCCTCGTTGATTCTTCACTCAGCCTAGTTTTGTAGTTAAATCAAAATCGACCTAAATCAATTGTTTAAGAGTTGGGTGTAGTGTTATATGGGGTGGTTTAGGTAGTGACGGAGTTGATAATGGGAGCGATGAAGATGGTTACCTAGCTCATTTTCATCGTAAAGAAATGGGAGCCGATAATGGCATGCTTGATAATGGGAGAAAATAAATGGGAGCCGATAATGGCATCCGATAATGGTAGAAAAAAAAGAGTAAATTCCAATAAACAAAAAAATTAACAATAATAATAGTAATAATATTAATAATAATCTGGCACCTAGCTGTTCTGTTCCCCCAAAGTTTCATGCGTTCGGGGAGGTCCTGAGGTTCGAGCCTCCAATGGCGTAATATTGCGAAATTAACATGGAAGGTAGAGTTAGATTGCCCCCTTGTGAAACAATCTGTTACACAATCTCACAAATTTCCCCCCATCCGCTTCGGCTCCTTTGGCTAGGTTACCCATGAGGCTCGCTGGTATGCTAGCACAACAACTTGTTCAATTAATGTAGTAGTATGTCGTTGGAGCGTAGCTTGTTAGGCTTCCAACTAGTTTCATGGAATAATCGTTACTCCAATAATAATAATAATAATAATAATACAGGGCTATGGCTTCCAAGTCAGTTCCTAGCTTGAAACCCGTGCTTTCCACGGAGACGGAGATGGAATTTCTTACATCGTCGATTTCATGTTCACCGAAGGGCTTCGCCCACTTGCACCCGTCCTAATAAGAGTTCTAATAGGCTTCTAGAATTACTATCCAATAGATTGACAATTAACAGTAAAAACTTATAATAATCAAATATATAATATTATTATGATTTGAGGATCTAACATGGTTTTGAAAGCTAATTTCATGCAATATAATAAAATAATAATCAATTTTACAAATAAATTAAAATATTTTAAGCTATAAATACACAATTAATTATTTTTTTTAGTATTTAACCCGTGCTTGAACAAAGTGCAGCGAATGCACGATCCTCGATTGGACGAAGCCCCGCACCCGTCTAAGAAAGGATCTCAATTAACAACTGCATGGTACCATGAAAAACACCAGTTATCATTTATTTATTTTTGAAGCAATCATTTAGTAAACTAACAATCGTAACCAAATTATTCATCGATTACATATTGTTTAAAGGGTTGGAGATTAAGAAATCCTCTTAAATAAAATAATTTTGAAAAATTATACTGACCTTTGAAATCAATCGGTAGTTCATTACATTACATGTATCAGTACTATTGGTAGTTAACTGAAACATCATACTTTCTATACAGTTATATCAATATCTGATATTGGAGACACTAAAAAAAACACGATATTAATATAAAATTGATTGAAAACTCTAAATGGTGCATAACATATGAATTGCTTCCTGTCAAAGAAAAATGTTATCAAGAAAATGCATTGATATATGTTTCTTCGAAAATCATATATTTGTGTTAAGAATTAAGGGACCAACTTAACTTCTCTTCCAGGCTCAAACTTGTTATAGTTAAATGAAAAACCACACTCATTAGTCATTATATAGGCATCGATATCTGAAGTTAGAGACACTAAAAAATAGATTGTCAACTCTAAATAGGGAAAAGCATATGAAATGTTTCTCGTCAAAGAAAATATAATTAAGGAAACATACATATATTTTTTCTTCAGAATCATATACTTGCGTTAAAAATAAAGTGGCTAACTCATTTGTTTTAATTGGCTCCAACTTCTTGTAGTTGAATGAAAAATTACACATATTATGTAGTTGTGTTGATATCTTACATTAAAGACACTAAAAATAACACGATATTAATATACAACATATTGCCAACCATAAATAGTCCAAAGCATACAAAGTGTTTCCGTTAAAGAAGCAATCAAGGAAATGTCATTAGTCATTATATAGGCATCAATATGTGATATTAGAGACATTAAAAAAAACAGGATATTAATATAAAATAGATTGCTGATTTCTCTAAATAATGCAAAGCATATGAAGTGCTTCCACAAAGAAGTAATCAAGGAAATGTCATTAGTCATTATATAGGCATCGATATGTGATATTAGTGACATTAAAAAATCATGATATTAATATAAAATAGATTGCCACTTTAAATAATGCAACGCATATGAAGTGCTTCCGTCAAAGAAAATGTAATTAAGGAAACACACATATATATTTTTCTTGAAAATGTATGCTTGCCTAAAAAATCAAGCGGGTAATTTTCCTAGCTCCAACTTCTTGTAGTTGAATGAAAAATCACACATATTATATGGTTGTGCTGATATCTGACATTAGAGACACTTTGAAAATAACACGATCTTAATATAAAATAAATTGCTAACCTAAATATCGCAAAGCATGTAGAGTGCTTCCACAAAGAAGCAATCAAGAAAATTCACCGATATATCTTTCTTAAGAATCATAAGCTTGCGTTAGGAATCGTGAATCCAACTCAAGTTCTCTTCCAGGATCCAAGTTCGTATAGTTAAATGAAAAATCACACTCATTATATGGTTGTATCAATACCTCATATTAGAGACATTAAAAGAACACACGATATATAACATAAAAATAGCTTGTAAATTCTAAATAGTGCAAAACAAAGATGAAGTGCTTCCGTCAAAGAAGTTGTAATCAAGAAATGCACTAATATCCCACTATGACCCCTTTTGAATATCCGTGATTGTTGCTTTAACCGTAAGGATCGCCTATTGATAATTGGAGTTTTTAATTGGTAAACGGAATCGAATTATATTGGATATGAATTCTTATCCTTTTTTCTTTTCCTATTTATGACTCTTACCGGTCGAATTGTATTTATTGTTAATATAAAATAGATTTTCAACTCTAAATATTGCAAAGCATATATATGAATTACTTCCCGTAGAAGATGATGTAATCAAGGAAATTCACTGATATATATTTTTAAGAATCATATACTTGCATTAGGAATCAAGCGGCCGACCAACTCAAGTTCTCTTCCAGGATCCAAGTCCCTGTAGTTAAATGAAAAATCACACTCATTGTATAATTGTTTGGATATTTGATATTAGTGATACTAAAAATCGATATTAATATAAAATAGATTTTCAACCATAAATAGTGAAAAGAATATAAAATGTTTCCGTCGAAGATGATGTAATCAAGAAAATGCATTGATATATCTTTCTTCAAAACTTGTGCTAAGAATCAAGCGGTCAACCCAACCAGGCACCAACTCCTTATAGTTAAATGAAAATCCCACTCAAATATTAATATATGATATTAGAGACATTAAAAGAACACACGATATAACATAAAATAATTTTCCAATTAGATAGTACAAAGCAGATGATAATTGGATAATAAGGTATTTAACATATGAATTTCTAACCAAAGAAAAATTTGATTATCTGAAGAGAATTTTGATCGTTTTGAGCTTCTACCTGGTCAATGGAAGGAGGGTAAGCTCCTTGTATTATTATGTCTCTCGATATGTTGAGATTTGCATATACTCTCATTTCCTTAATGGACCAATGGAGAGATCTCCTATGATTATTCACATTTGTGGAAGTTCAATTTAAAGTTATTTTTTTCCCAAACATAGAGTATATAGTTTTGAATGTTATCTCTACCTTGAAATTCTTGAAAATATTTGTAGCATGGAAATCACTTAACCAAACAAATAGAAGCTCGTGTAGGGTTTGTCTCACAAAAATTCCATTATACGTTCTATCCAATACTATAAGATGACTCCATGTATAGGTGAGAGTTGACTTTGGAAAATAGTTGTTCAATTTCAATTGTTTAGCTGAATAACTATACCTGGTTGCATCGAGTCATGGATACCCATTCAATGAATTATAGGATGAGATAGTGCACCCAATCACACACATCTTTTGAATTACACGAAAAGTACGTACTTGTAAAAGTTTTTTGTTCACTCGTGAAGTAGGGTATCTAAGCAAGTCGTATTAGTGGGTTATACTACATAATAATGTGTTTACATAGTAAGTAGCCCGTTCCACATTTGTTGTTTTTTTGTTAATTAATTTTAAATATCTTCATATATTAGTGTTTCTTGAGTTAGTGCAACTTAATTTTATTATCAAATGATGAATTGTATATGTACCCACTGTGGTCGAATCGCTGAATTGCATTTGTAGTCATAAGAAGTTGTAAGAAAAACAACGCCTTAAGCTCAACTCAATAGTGCTTAAAGTACGTATATAAATTTTCATTGTATCCGTTACCAAATTAAAGCAAAAATTAACACTATGAAAGTGTTCGGCGTATTTGATTTGCATTTGTTTTTAGTAATTCTGACCATCATTTGTTGTCTATTTTTCGTGTTTATATTCCATTTTGTTTTGAGCATAATACGTTTTCCAACGTTCAAAATGAGGCTATTAATATGTTTAATTTTGTACATAAGTAGGCTTTTTGCACCTCAATTAATTGAAAATAATGCTTATAAATCATGGAGATATCTTTCTTGCATGGTTGATCAACCTTACCCAAGTTCAACAAAACAACCTATCACGATTAGATATTAGTGTCTTCTTGGTAGAACTTGTGGAATCACCGGGTACCAGGGTTATCAAATGAACCTGGATGATTCCATCATAATACTATTTGACTTGTAGATAATTGGATATTATATATTGCAAAAACCAACTGCAAGTTGTCAGTAATTACCGGGGTAATTTAAAGAACGAACTCATGGGCATACTACTGAAACAAATGCAATTTCATTCCTTACCGAATTAATGAGTTTGAGATCAAATATCTAGTAGTTTCCGGTGATCACCCATAGCTTTGTTAGTTTTTCTGTTTGGTGGTGGAAACATAATCAAATTGAGATTCTAGTCAAAAAATTCCTAAGCTATTTTTAGTATAAAAAAATCTCAATCAAAATGACCTTTTTAGCCTTTTTGAATCGCAACACCATAATCAACGGAAAAAATCTCAAACACGGTGTTATGATCTACGAAAGTAATAACCGAATTGAACAACAAAACCAACAACCACCGAAAGTATAAAAAGTAATAATTTAGAAAGGTCATAAACATATTTCTAACCAAAGAAGATTTGATTACCTTGAAGGACAAAAAATCGAAAGAAAATATGGATCGTTTTTGAGTTTCCCGAGACTATTGCAAAGAAACAACAACTTGAACAACTCTCAGTAACATGTTAAGAACTAATATTTACAAAACAAGTAAAAAGGAAAAGAAAAATGACTTAAGCTAATTTCCAAGAAGAAAAGTAGCTTTATGGATTGAATTCTTCTCTGTATCCTGCAAAAATAAACAATAACCACCGATTAGAAGAAGAAATTTTGCAAGCATATGTGGAACAAATCATAAGAGAAAAAAAAAAAGATGTGACATTTGTTCGAGCGTTTTTACACATGAGAGAATATTATTATTTTGGAATTAATTTCTTAAATCTCCCAATAAATTCTAAAGATTTTTCCTTCTCCAATCTTTTTGCTTAGATTATTGGAATTAAATTTATATTTACCAAAAATAAATAATCTAAGAAGATAAAAATATTTATCTATCGATTCGTTTTAGCAAAATATTTACAGTATTATTTTTTGGTAAATTATATTAAAGAATATGAAATTAATACTTAAATGAATATGAAATTAATACTCACTTACTGAAATTCAATTTATGACTCTCATTTCAAATATCCCAAACTAATATAAATATATACGTAACTTAATAAACCTTATGGTTTCCAAATATACAAAATGTAGCCTACCTCCTTTAGTTTAGCCCTCGTAATGTATTTCCTTTCCCCAAATGTTTTCTTCTACTTTAAGCACTTCATAAGTCAAAACTAATCTCCAAAAATTAGTAATACATCAAAATTTGATAACATAATTTATAATTACAAAAAGATCCTTGTTCTTGAGATTTCTTGTGGACAAAAGGTAATCTGATGAACTTATCTCGCTTACGTTAATATATCGCCCTCCAATCCTCTCCCATCCCGATAAAAGAAATCAAAACAATTAAATACTAGAATAAACCCTAATTAAATCTTCAAAATCGAAAGTTACAAACCAAAAACAACACGAACACAAAATAGAAAATCGAAAGCAAAGAGAATAGAGAGAAATTAAACTCACATCTCAAGTTGGGAATTCTAGTTTGCACATGTTAATAAATCAATAAAACAAACATAAAACATAAAATCGAAAGCAAAGAGAATATTGAGAAATTAAACTCACAATCTGGTTGAGAATTTTAGTTTATGCGCACTGCTTAACAAATCAATAAAACATCGAGTCAAAATCACAAATCACAAAAAGAAAACAACTATTGAAACATTATATATTGCAAAAATAAATTAAAAACCCTAATCGAATATAAATTAAAACTTTCGACTTGTTCTTCAAACCCATGGAGAAGAGTATCTATAATTATCTATAGAGAGGCTCCGGCCAAAAATGAAGTAGTTTACCAATCTTGATCGTAATGGATATTTATCTTTTAAATAGAAGTATCAATGACAAACCCATAAAAAGATAAAACGTTTTTTTGTTTATTTTGTTATAATGATATGATATAAATTTATGTCTAAAAATATATAAAATATCTACATATTTGATATGTATTTACAAAATTTTAGAGTTAAGGCCATAAAAATCATGACATTATTTATGGTAATATTTGTTTACCAATGATATTTTGAAACCAAACTCATAGTATATTTCGAATGGATATTTATCTTTTACATTTTTAATAATAAATGCATAGATTTCTTACCTTAAAAATCATCCAAAAATATAAGTCAAATTCTTTTTACCTTATAAAAGATTAAAAATCCAGTCTTGTTCTTGTTTAAATCCGGTTATATGGTTTGTTATAATGAAAATAGGGATGAAAAATGATTTCCATCCTTTATTAACTATTGGCTTTAAATTTTTATTAAAAAATTAAAATATCAATGGAACATATTTTAGATTATGTTCATTTAAATGATTTACCAATGATTTTTCATAGTATATTAATGGATATTTATCTTTACATTTTAACATAAATATAATTAGTAATTTAAATATCAATTAATGTAGTATTTTTATATATTGTTGGTTTTTCCTTTGTTAGATATTTATCATTAATACAAAAATTAATATAGATATTTCTATATTTTTTTTTCTTTTAAAAAATATAAAAAAATATAAATCTTTTTTATTCCTTTGTAAATTTACGCGATTTTATTTTTTTTTATTCTAATCATAAATGTCCAAAATTATAATATAGTATTTTGTTAATTCTCCTCTAAACAAATATCTCAACGTTTCCAAAATAAAATTCTATTTATTCTAATCATAAATGTGCTCAAAATTATAATATAGTATTTTATTAATTATCCTGAAACAAATATCTCAACGAAAAAAGTCTATTTATTCTAATCATAAATGTCCAAAATTATAATATAGTATTTTATTAATTATCTTATCTCAACTCGGTCACAAATATCTCAACGCTGTCCAAAATAAAATTCTATTTATTCTAATCATAAATGTCCAAAATTATAATATAGTATTTTATTAATTCTCTGGAAACAAATATCTCAACGCTGTCCAAAATAAAATTCTATAAATGTAACTATTTTATTTCTTAAATATGTTAATTTGATTTTTTTTATTTTAATCATAAATGTCCAAAATTAATATAGTAATTTTTTTATTCCATAAAACTATAAAAGATTATTTTATTCCATAAATACGTTGATTTGATTTTTTTTTTATTTTAATCATAAATGTCCGAAATTAATATAGTAATTTTCTTTATTTTCTGGATTTTTAAAATAAATGCACTGAAATTAATATAGCAATTTTTCTAAACAATGAGGGTCAGTCTCACGCGTGTGACCCACCAACTACCCAATCTACACCGCACATTGTCGATCAACGCACCATATATAACGAAATTCCATCCGATTTAATACGAATGGTTTCTCAATTAGCCAATGAGAGTGCGAGGTTTCGGTCACCAGCCAATAGGAGGGAGGGTAAGCAGCACCAGTGCTACTTTTATTCTGGAGTGAGGGATGGTATTGAGTTTTTAGGTTGTTGATAATACAGTGTTGTCGGTGAAAATTACAATTTTTAATAAAAACTCTAGCTTTTACCTATTGATAATCACAATTATCCCTATCCTTCATCGGTATTTAATATCAAGCGAGATTATCGAAAACTTAGTTTTCCTACTCTTTTACATCGGGACGACTTGCTTCTCCACCGGATAATTCTCAATCTTACATTTCGAGATGACCATCGTAAAATGGGGACCCGTAGCAATTTCGCCAACATCGTCAAGAAAGGCATTTTCTTTGGTGTGATGATCATAGTGAATCAACATCTACTTTGTTTTTGCACTTATGTCGTTCATTAGATTTTCAGTTTGGAGAATTCTCTAATTGGTTTGGCAATATGTCGTGGTGGTTTAAGATAATGATGAGATTCTATCCTCGTGAGAGAAGAGAGACCAATATTTTGAAAGAGATTAAACTTGGAATGTAGATACTATGTATAGTTATTGACCTGCCTAGCTAAATTATTGAAACAAATTAGTTAACAATTTAATTGACCCGCTTTAAAATGTTGGTAATTAAGTTAACAAATTAATGGATTGTGAATTTTAGTGAATATCTTTTTTTTAATTTGTTACTAAAAACAAGTGGTTAAAGGGTGTTTTAGTCATGACAAACATTTGAGAGATTATAAGGTCAATCCAAAACTATTATTTTTAACCGTAGATGATACATTTTGGGGTACATATATATATCATCTTAATGATGGGCTTATTGAAGAGAGAGGCATCAAATTTGGGTTCCTCAGAAATTTCCACATTAATTAATTATATCCTATTTATTTCCCTAATCAAATTTAATTAAGTCTGGATCTTATGTCATTACCTAAATAAAAATTAGTAATAAAGTTACTAATTTATTTCGTCTTCATAGAAGTTTATCATATATATTGTGAATCTGTATGCAACATTATGATGGAGGTAATGGTTGGGGGTGGTAACGAGTAGAGTGAGGACTTGAGTTCAAACCTCTGCATTCGCTTCATGTCTTAAAATATTTTTTTTAAGGACATTAGAAATTAATGGCAGGCTAGCCAGGCCTGGATTGGCCTGGACCGGTTTAAAGCAGGCCTGGCTAGGCTCACTATAGGCTTTCCGGGCCAGGCCGGGCCGGGCCGACCTGTTTGACACCTCTACCCCCATCCGCTTCGGCTCCCTTGGCTAGGTTATCCATTAGGCTCGCTGGTATGCTAGCACAACAACCTGTTCAATTAATGTAGTAGTATATTGTTGGAGCTTAGCTTGTTAGGTTTCCAACTAATTAATGTAATATTCTTTATCCAATAATAAAAATTTAAAAAAATAAATAAATAATAATAATAAGCCCTCCGTTTCTATGAAAATAAAAATAAATTAAATTAAATTTTGAAGATTAAAAATAAAATAAAATAATAAACATTCATTTTAATAATTTGTCTTATTCTCATCAATAACGCTTGCTAGACACTAGCTAGTAACTTAACAGTAAGATTCATAATTTTATCAATCGAATCAAACTTCACTCAGCATGACATTTACGAAACAAATGGGATTGATACGAGACTTCATTCAGCATGCCATTCATTTCTTTTCTCCCATTTTTGATCATCACGACGATACAAATAAAATCCATCTCGACGAGCAGACCACGGGCAATTGCTAGCACAAAAATCTTTGTATTTGTGTTTTCCGAGAGATGCACGGTAAACATCAAAAGTGCCACTATACCAACGTTGATCTTGATTATCGTACCAACGAAAATCACACCAAAAATGTGTGGTGGAAAAATAAGCTATACGAAATTTCCAATGCCATTCCTCACCTTGATGGAGCGTCCTTTGACCTAGATCATCATCATTGGACCTGCAGTGCATATCTAACGCAACCTCATTTCCTTCAATATCATTTTGTACATGAACAGTCACCCAATTAAGCCATTTTGATGAAGCATTCGGAACCAGAATCGAAAACATTAGCAACAATAATAAACTTATATTGCCATGGCTTCTCCTAGTACCCATTTTCGAATTTGATTGAACATGTGGAGCTAGGCCTTGTTTATATAGCCTCAATATAAATTACAGCTAACAAATTAAAGAAGGGATATCTTTTCGGAAAATATATATGGCAGTATATGTATTCTCATTAATATTGTGGAATCTATAATTTATGTTGGTATCTGTATATGAGTGTATCCCATTAACTACCATATATTCTATCACTAATCCTAGCCAAAGTTTTACATTTCTTTAGCTGGGATTTGCATAAGCTTGGTGGGATTTTACATTAAATGTCTTGGATGTAAAATGTAATGCCCACAACTCCAATATTACCGAAAATCCTTTTCATAGTGTGTATTACTATGTTGTCTACCAAAGCATATAGAACTTTAGGAGTTGTAGAGATCATTTTAGATATGACAGGCTTCATTCTATGTTTGCAACTGATGCGTCGAAAATCTTTAGGAGTTGAAGGACATTCAACTTTAGGTTTTAGGTAATTATTAGGAATAGAACTCTGATAAGTAATATTTAAGTCACTGAAAAAAGCTCTAATCTCCAGGTTTGTATAGTTTAACTACTATATGTTTTTCATTTTCAATAAAGTTCTACCTCTTTTCCCCTCGAACATAGAATAAAGCTATAAAGAGAAGTATATAAACTAGGAAATAGAACAAAGACTAGAATCTTCTGTGGTTAGTCTTCAAATGAGTGATCACCAATGAGGAAACCTATCAGAAATCCTAACCCAATGACTACGATCACAATAACTGCCACAGCAATACTCGTCTCCCAGAAAGTACTTCGGACCTGCAAAACGAACAGCAGAAGAGGTGGCAATTGAGATGGCATTACGACGTAAACAGAACTCTCAAGTTCTTTTATATATATGAATAAACGAAATAACGTACCATGGCAGTTAATTCCTCCTGTGATGAATATCGGACTCTCAAGGTCCTGCCAGCACTGCAACAACAAATAGAACAACTAATTAATCGAACTCTTAGGTTCATAAAATTAAAGAAAAACAACACATTTCCTATTACTCTAGCTTTTTGGTTTTATATGCAGACTGCTCAACCATGTGTGTTTCTGTATCCTTTCGCATTGCATGAATGTGTTGGTTAGGCTTTAGATTTTAGTGTGTGAAAGAGAGAAAATGATGATATCTCTTCTTAACTTGATAATAAAGAGCTTTGGGTGTATCCCTTAGACTCTCAGTAGATTTAGAGGGCCATTAGAAAGTAAAAGTGGCATCCTAGTTTGGGTTTCCAATTATTGATGCTTTTCGTTTCCAACCCGTTGATAGACTAGACATAAATTTGAATTGCTAGATATGGGCTTACCCTAAACAAAGAATATTTGTAACTTTTGAACTATATTGTGAATATGAGGTAATTCAATACATGCTAGGATTTGATTTATCAAATGTTTGGGTATCACCATATTTCGTGTGCATTGATATTCAGTGAAAGATGTCCCAACACACATGCCACTACTGCAGAACTAGTTTTTTGTTTGGCTTAGCGTCTTATTTGGCTTCTGCACAGGATAGCTGAGGGAAAATATACTTATTGAGCATCAAATACCAGTTGTCTTGGAGTATCAGCTTAACACTTATCTGAAATACCAATAAGTTCACTTTCCCCTAAGAGGTAGAATCAAAACTAATGCTCAAATAGAATATGAAAAGCATCAAATAATTGTTCTCAGATCTAGCAAACTAGGTATAGATCCTCAGTGCTGAAGCAGAGCTATAAGCTATGTTAAAGTTCACTTCCAAAGTATCACTGTCGTTTGTATGTCAGCAATGGAAGATTTCGCTTGCTTTGCAGATTTTCCTCTGCGCCTTTTCATTTATGATTCCATTCCATAACACAGTTACAGATTTTCATAATGTGTCAATAAAGCAAGCATATAACAACAAGTCATGAAACAGACACTCCCATCTAATAAAGCAAGAACTCTACATGCAAGAATATTAATATGCACACCATATTAAGTTGTTTTCTTGGAGTGCCCGATACAGATATGATAAATTTAGAATAAAGGGAGCTGCTCAGGAGAAAAATACTACCGCCAGTAATGAGTAAATGAAAAAGGCATCCTCAGTCAAATCCATAGACAAGCTTACATGAAGAAAACACAACAGTTCTAGTATAAGCTTGGTCTCTAGGACAAGCCAGACAATTCCCCGGCAGATATCCAGTCTGCTTCTCCCAGGCACTACTGAATGGAATATTGATCTCCTGGAAAGATTATTCCCTCCATCGTATTCGAGTTTATTACAAACATCTATATTAGAAGTGAAACCACAAAGGACAAGTTAATTCGGTCTCCGGCGAGCTCTGGTAAATGTTACTCCTAAGATTTTGTTATTCAGTTGGAAACTGCTTCAAAATGGGCTGGCAGTCAAAAATAACTTATCAAGATTCAATATTAATATTGAACAGTACTGTTCTCTGTGTAAACATGAAGACGAGTCTATCCTTCATCTACTCTTCAACTGCCAGTGGGTAAGAACTATATTTCTCAATGCTTTGATTTCCATTGTTTTCGATAATGATGTTCAAGACCCTAAAGTGTTTTTTTTTTTTGGAGTGGATGGAAGATATTTAACAACATGGATTCGAAATGGGTCTTTGTATCCTCTGGAACTTGTGTAAAATGAGGAATGATATTGGTTTCAAGAGTGCGGCGGGGTGAAGCCCAGCGCACATCAAATAAAAAATATATCGTCACGGGGTGGGGCAAAGCCCCGTGTATACAAAACAAAAAATGGCTCGCCACGGGCCCTGCGCACACTAAATGAAAAATGCATTGCCACGGGGCGGGGCGAAATCTACGCACACCAAATCAAAAATAAAAAATGCATGGCCAGTTTTTTTTCTTCAAAATCAACATATAGGGAAAAAAATCCACATATTCTCTACGAAAATAAAAGGAATAAATAAATAAAATCCGCACATGTTTAATGTATTTGCCCGGCACAACAAATAAAAATACATCCCTACAGGGTGGGGCGACACCCCGCGCACACCAAATGAAAAATGTATAACAATGGGGAGGGACAAAGCCCCGTGTATACCAAATAAAATGGCTCACCACGGGCCAAGCAAAGCCCCGCGCACACCAAATCAAAATGCATGACTACTTTAAGGGCTAAAGCCCCGCACACCAAATCAAAAGAAAAATGCACGTGCGTGCACGGGCACAAATCTAGTAGTATTCATTACTTGTACTATATTATCTTGAACTTCACCTCAAAATTCAGGGGTAACATGTATGCTGGAGTTATTACAAAGAAAGATGAAGACAATTAAAATACCAAATCTCACTATCTACCTATTTTTATTTCAATCGGTAATTTTTAATGATTGATATTCAAAAGGGGTGGATGGTAGTGTAATGCGTCTCGAATTGTGATCATTTTTTGTAAGAATATAGAATCCTATAAGAGAACGATCTTCTAAGTATTAGATTTATATTCATTGTCAAGAGGGGAATGTAGAATCCTATAAGAAGAGCGTATTTTCTAAAATATTAGATTTAAATTCATTGGTACTTGTTTTTGTTACTTGGTTTTGGAGTATCCATACATCTTTCCTCCTCAAACATACGTAATATGCAACGCATTTCTAATGACTAAGGCAGCTCTTATGGTAATACATAAAAAAATATTTGTTCAGCCACATGGCTGTGTATATGTGGGTTTCACTCTGGTCAAAATGTGTATATGTGATCTTTTACTCTGGAAAGTTTGTTCAAAATGAACATATCTAATCACTAGGATCCCACTAATGAGTTTTTTTTTAAACATAATATTACTAGAAATAACCCGTGACATGAGATTAACAGAGTTCTAATAAATATCTAGATAGCTCAAATAAGAACGATAATCGCTTTTAATATGATATCCATCACCGTAATTTTTCTTTTTCCTGACTTTAAATCGTGTTCCTTTGCAAGATAGTTTTTTATTTTGTTTTAAGCTTAAAATAATGTCTATAAATACATTGAAAATTATTTATATATATTATCAAAAACGAACACAAAATTATTTAAGTAATAGTGTGTATGCATATCTCACTTATGAATTATGAATAAAAATAAACAAATAAATCTCATTTCCATTAGATTCATCGTGGCAATCACTAAATCCAATTAATGCATGTATAAAATATTATAATTTCATTTAATGTTTCTTTAAATGTCTTGAGTTGAGAGTTTATGCAATAATTAAAGATTAATAAATTTTGATTCATAATGAGAGGGGTTATAGAAACGACGACCGTCGGATGTCTTTCGCTGGGATGAGACTGGGATGGTCGATGCAACGTTTGTCTATCAAAATGTTATATGACCGTCCAAGCTCAAAACCTATGTTGTTTTGTATTATAGATAAAAGGTAGTTTATAAGGTAATTTAAAATATAGAAAATAAGATTAATTGATATTATAAAATAGGATAAAATGAATAAAATATAATAAATTAATTACCGAAAACATAAAAGTACCTATGGTCAAACAAAAACTCGTGGTCGAAGTACAACCACCAAAGGTTCAAGAAGACCCACGTGGATCTTGGTTGACCACAATGGGGAAATCGACACTTTTCCCATTTTCCCTTCGTTTTCACTTTTATTCGTCCCATAGTGGGATCAAAATAAACAAATCACCGGAGTGGGGTCTATAAAAAAGCTTTTGCTGGCACTCAAATGCGCGACCAGAAGGAGATGCTTAACTGTCAATCCACCAAGTTACCCATATGTAGATGTTTAATATTTGTCAATCCACCAAGTTACCCATATGTATATGTGTAATATTATTAGACACGTATTTAGTTATCCCAAAATATTTATAATATTGTTACCTATATTCACGGGGATATTAGTAGTATAAGTTATGGCTATGTCATTTGATTTTCCCTTGTGTATTTTTATTGGCATTGACAAAGAGTCCTTATTAAAAGAGTCCTTATTTAATACCGAGTATTATTTTTCTTTTAATTCTATATAAAAACCACGTTATCGTCCCGTTTAGTATGAGTATTTTTTTTAGTGCATATCAATCTATAACTTTTCAAATTAAATAATAATTATTGACACATTTTGTTTACTAATTGTTATGAAAATCGACATTTTAATTGGCCCTAAAAAATTGTTTTGCACAGGGCCTTTCTAGACTAAAGCCTTTTTAGATGTAGGATCGGCTCTGCAAATCACCCATTGAATGGATCATAAACACATTGCAGGTATAGTTAAAGTTGATAATAAAGAGGGTTGTAATTGACGAAGTTTAGTTTGAAATTTACTTTTTTGAAAGAATAATAAATTTTCCTTTAAATCAATTGACGTAGTTTGGTTTTGATTTTAGTTTTCGAAGGATGAGATAGGTTCTAAAAATTTAGAAGGATAAAATTTAATTGGGATTGAATTATGATAATAAGGGTAACTTAGTAATTTTAAGTGAGGTTAGGTGAGGAAATAGATAGGCCCAAACAAATTTTATAGGCTCCAAACCAAATGGGTCTTTTTTCCCGAAGAAAATGTTATATTAAAAATGAAAGAGAAAAACAGATTACAAAGCAAATCACTCCCTCATAAGAGTTTCCCAATTACTCCAAATGAGACTAGGAGGAACAAATTTAAAAGAATCTGTGTCACAAGACCATAAGACAACAAGATCAATATTCTCCGCAATACTTTTCTGGCGACCACCATTTCGCTCCTTCCATAATATCCAACAAATAGCCTTCCATAATATCCAACAAATAGCATAGTGAATTATTCAGTCGAAAAAGGGGTTGGAGCTCAGCTTGTTGCTCGATTTCCAACCATTTCCTTGACCTCTGAAATTACTAAAATTGTATATTTTCTAATAACAACACTATTAAGAAAATTGTTCAGTTAAAAAGTGATTTATTTTAATAGAAAAATAAGAAAGAAAAAATGAATTCCAATAAATAAACAAAATTAATAATTATAATAATATTTATTTTAAAAACTTGTCTTATTCTCATCATTAATACCTACTAGACGGTAGTTAGTAACTTACGCTTAATATTTTGATGATTTTATGAATCGATTCAAACTTCACTCAACATGACATTTACGAAGCAAAATGGGATTTCTAAACTTGATTCATCATGTCATTCAACTCTTACATGCCATTCACCTCAATGCTTTCTCGCCGCAACATGTCTATCACGGCAATGCAAATAAAATCCATCTCGACGAGCAAACTATGTGCAATTACCAGCACAAAAAATATTTGTATTTGTCTTTTAAGAAATTTGCATGGTAAACAACAAAGGTGCCAACGTAACGAAAGTTATACCAAAAATATGTAAAACCGATGACTACAAGAAAATCCCAATGCCATTCCTTACCTTGATGGAGTGTCCTTTGACCTAGATCATCATCATTAGACCTGGAGTGCATATCTAACGCAACCTCATATCCTTCGATATCATTTTGTACATGAACGGTCACCATTTAAGGAACTTTGATGAACCCTTTGTACATGAGCAACAATTACAAACTTATATTCCCATGTCTTCTCATAGTACATGAGGAGCTAGGCCCTATGTATATATACACACTAGCCTCGATATAAATTACAGCTAACAAGCATATGTATTCTCATTATTTCTGAACTCACAATTTAAGGAACTAATATTGTGGGATCTGTAACCTATGTTGGTATCTATATATGGGTATATCCAATTAAATACCATATATTTTATCTCTAATCCTAACCAAAATCTTACATTTCTTTCATTAGTGATACAAGATATTCTTCATTAGCTGGGGATTTGCATAACGGTTTGGAAATATAAATTTTACATCAAATGGCTTGGAGATATAAAATTTTAATGGCCACAACTCCAATATTACCAACATCTTCTTTCACAAAGCAGGTGTATTTACCGTAGTAACTCTAGAAGATAGTATTTAATACAACATAGTAATCAAGTATGAGCCAAGAATCATGGGAAGGGGTGCAAAATTTGCTATGGGTGCAACCAAATTTTTTTGGGAACATTATCTATATACCCCTAATATGAGACCCATTGAAAAATACCCTTTCTAACTTAAATTATACCCCTAAGCTTAATACATTACTAAAATATCCTCTTTTATATAGTGTATATACAAAACCACTAACCACTATTCAAAAAAAAAAAAAAAAAATACCTCTAATGCCTGCCACCACTGTCCACCGCCAACAACCACCACCGTCTACCGCCACCCACCACCGACGACCACCACCACTATCTACCACCGCCAACCACCACCATTTTCCACCAACACCGCCAACCGCCGCCCACTACCAACTAACCAAAGACCACCATCACTCACCGTCCACTTGGAGGCAACGCCACTCAATCACAACGCCACGTTGTCTCCACTATCGCCGCCCTGCCAACCGCCACCACCACCATGTGGAGTCAATCTTTTAAATAATATCAAGGTGTGTCCAATATTGGAGGCAACTTGCTTATAAAATTTGTCTCCAAAATGAAGGAAACTAGCTCAAGTTGTCTCCAATAAATAATATACATGAACAAGTTGTAAAACAAAATGGAGCCAACTAACTCAAGTTGTTTCCGAATCTGAGGAAACTAGCTCAAGTTGTCTTCAAAAGTGAAGGAAACTAGCACAATGTTTTCTTCAAAAGTGAAAGCTACTAGCACAAGTTGTCTCCAAATATGGAGGCAACTAGCACAAGTTGTCTCCAAATATGGAGACAACTATCACAAGTTGTCTCCAAAATAAAAGTTATACACAAATGAGTGAACCTAAGTGGTGAGTCGAAAACACATCTTCCGACATAGAGTCATTATGCTACCATTGCACTTTTTTCATCTATACAACATATCAAAATCACATCCAATAGACATATAATTGTAGAACTTATCAATTAGAGTTAGAAGATACCAATTTCTAAGTAGACTTGCTCAAGGATGCTATTGATATCCCCCTGATTGACAGCTCCAAAATTGGAGTACCATCTTAAGGACTTCTTTGCTTCTTTGTTGATGTGGAATCAACATTGCAAAAGAGTAAAATTGCACCATCAGCATGTATTTAGCAATCATTTCAGACCCAAATGCCTGTCTCACACGAACACAAATCCTGGCCAAATGCAATTGAGCCAACACATACATCTTAACTTCTCGCAACTTTATTTGCCAATTACTTCATCTGCTCAAAACCACTTTGGTCACTTTCCATTCTCTCAGACAACAACTTCGGCCCATTGTCCATCTACATCTTAGTCAAGACAATATCCGACATTCAATATCATACAGCATCGAGCCACAAGCTTCTCATAATATAGACCTCCGCAGTTTGTTATTACAACACCTTGACTTTCTAAGCACTAGCCAGAGCAAACTCTCTTCATTTTGTACACACCAAATCAATCACTAATTTTGACTCATTAGAATTCAAATGCAAAGATATCTCCATCGCCACGAGTTACTCCAGCCAACACGGACACCGCCAACAGAGTATGGGACTTGATTCCACCTCTCATGTCTACACAACCAAGTTTGGTTCACGAAACTTAAATTTAGGCACCACCTATTGCAATTTATTTTGCCTTAGTCCTGTCCATCATCGACTTATTTCCAAATGCGTACACTCAAAAGCCCGAGAATAGCACCATGGCATCGGCCTCACCATTTCCAACTTTCACAAAAAATAATCAAACAACACACTAATGAGAACCCAAGTTCCCAGACACCCACGATACCAAACATTTTCCGATCCAAGCCATACACACACATCAATAGTAAATAGAAGCCAATAATCAACCATGGACGCGACATGGGCTAATATACCCATCTATATATTCCTTCTTGCCAACAATTCAACTCGAGAACATTGATGCAAGCCTTCTATTTGATTTCCTCATCATTAGTATCCCTCATTTGTCATGTTTTTGTTGCCCGTAGAGAAATGTGATATAAAGAAATTGCTGCAGCCATGAACACCATCTTCCCTCATTCAAACCATATCTAATTCTCTGTGATTCTCAATCTCACAACCATAGTAGCAACATATTATTCCTTAATCTGTTTTGTGACCCCAAAGATCACCCAGAACACCACCAACTCGAACTCAAAACCAAATCAATCAACACCCATTTAACCACCAAACACAACCAGCAACTTCCCATCTCATAACTGAGCCATATACAGCCACCACAAAAATTCATTTAACCTTATTTGAATCTGCTACCTGAGAACCCATTTCGCACTTGATTAAAGTCTTGAAACTCCGTCTCATGATTTGAATTTGACCTTTGTAATGTAAAAATCATCAATACACAATCGAGTTGTATCGATCCATGAAGACTCCATCTCCGTTTGATAAATTTGTGCAAAAAAGATCGAAAATTTTCAGAAATTAAAACTCTAAATTGTAGAATCTGAAAAATTAGTTTCTGATTTGATTTTTGATTTTTGATTTCAAATCTCCAAATCATAACCTTAGTTTCCATTTTTTTTTTATCTGGAAAAGGAAGTTGTTGTTGTTGAAACGGTGGAGGTCATCATCGTAACGGTGGTGGTGTTGATTTCCACTTTGGAAAACATTTCCTCGTTGATTCCTCACTAGATCAAAGTTTTGAAGAATATTTCTAATTGATTCTTCACCATTAGTTTTGTAGTTAAATCAAAATCGACCTAAATCAATTGTTTAAGAGTTGGGTGTAGTGTTATATGGGGTGGTTTAGGTAGTGAAGGAGCTGATAATGGGAGCGATGAAGATGGTTACCTAGCTCATTTTCCTCATAAATAAATGGGAGCTGATAATGGCATGCTGATAATGGGAGAAAAGAAATGGGAGCTGATAATGGCATCATAATGGTAGAAAAAAAAAGAGTAAATTCCAATAAACAAAAAATTAACAATAATAATAGTAATAATATTAATAATAACTGCACCTAGCCTCACCTCGCTCCCAAAAAGTTTCATGCTTCCGGGAGGTCCCCGTGTTCCGAGCCTCCAATGGCGTAATATTGCGAGAAATTAACATGGAAGGTAGAGTTAGTTTGCCCCCTTGTGACACAATCTCAAACACACAATCTCAAATTTCCATCCGCTTCTTCTTGGCCCTTTGGCTAGGTTATCCATGAGGCTCGGGTATGCTAGCACAACAACTTGTTCAATTAATGTAGTAGTATGTCGCTGAGCTTAGCTTGTTAGGCTTCCAACTAGTTTCATGTAATAATCGTTATCCAATAATAATAATAATAATAATAATAATAATAATATATGGCTTCCAAGTTTTGGCTTTCACTACCCCGGGTGAACTCAAGAAGATACTATTTCTTTTTTAAAGCGATTGAGCAACCGCCTTGTTAGATATTTGCCAATCATAAAATTGGTAGTTCCTTTTCCATAGATTAGGTATTATTATTTAAAAGGGGAGTTGGTGCCCGACTTGGCTTGGCTCCCAACACGCCCTGTGTAATGAACATATTATAATTTGCTAATAAAATGCCCTGAGTGGCTCAATAAAAAAAATAAAAAAAATAATAATAATAAAAAAAAACGGGTACCTAGCTCAGCTGGTCATCCCCGTTCCCCAAAGTTTCATGTGTTCCAGGAGGTCTTAGGTCGAGCCCCCAATGGCGTAATATTGCAGAAATTAACATGGAAGGTAGAGTTAGATTGCCCCCCTTGTGACACAATCTCATCCCCCATTAGAGGTGAGGCCAGGGATCTGGTCCGGCCTGGCCTGTATAAACAGGCTAAACCCTGGCCAGGCCCGTGATTAAAGCAGACCTGGCCAGGCCCAGGCTCAAAGCAAAGCCCAGCCGGGCTCCAATTTTTGGCCTTTTAGCCTCGCTGGCGGCTGTGCCTGCTTGTAATTTCAGTTCGTATAAGCCTCGGCTGTGCCAGGGCCCGTTATGGCCTGGCTAGTGGACTATACTAGTATATTTGATAAAAAAATGTGTAATGTTTGGGACTCGAACCCACGCACACTAACGCTCAAACACCTTTTGGTAGGTAGCCTACTACCACAAATCCAGTAACTTTGTGTGAACACTACTCACATTCAATTTTCAAAGACTCATTAGATAAATTCTAATTAATATATATATGGTATATATATATATATATATATATATATATATATATGCAGATCACGTTATATATATATATTATTTAATATATGGTATATATATATATGGTATAATATATGGTATATTTATATATATATGATGAAGCAAGATCTTTCCAAAATTTAATTAATTAGGCCACAAAGTATAATGTCGACAGTCATACCAGATCTTTCCACAATTACTTATAATTAATTATATCCTATTTATAGATTTAATCAAATTTATAATTAATTAATGGGGATTTTTTTTCTCCAGCCCATTTCTTTTTTTTTTATATATGAAACCCAACATTAAAATTTATATAGAGAACCCATATTTATTTATAAGGAGGAGTTGATTACGTTCTCTCCCGAAATGAGCTTTTACTAAAAAAATTAATTTGGTTATGTCTTAATTGGAAAGATAAAAGTTTGGGCACGTATTTTGTAACAAATTAATTAATCCTAAAAACACCTCCCTAATTAATTCTTTTTGATTTCCTTCTCAGAGCATGATTTCACTCCCTGAAAATATCTCCTAGCTAGATGACGTTTTGGTTGTTTACTTCCTTCATTTATCGTCTCCAAGAAACTTGCCTAAATATTTCATTTTATCCCGCTTTGTCTGTTTGTTATCCCATAATTATTTTATTTCAAAGTTCTTTTAGTGATATTACATCACATTATATGAACTATCATTTTTCTTATTCTTACTATTTATTATCACATAATATCCACAAATGGACAAACAAACCAGATCATCATGCCTTATATCACCGACTTGAAGTGAGTTATATATTGCACTTGCATTTAGGAAAATTCAAGTCTTCACAAGGCGTTGTTTGGTGAAAATGCTTAATCAAGTTCAATATTTACTTAATAACGAGTATAAGACCACAGATGCAATGATAAATTGGGATTGATTTTTTGGCAAACTCAATTAATAATTAATAGGGGTTCTATTATTAAAGTCTCCTTGACGAAGGTTTAGGAAAAATTCCGGTTTTCACAAGGCATTGTTTGGTGAAACTTCCCATTTTCACACTAATTATATTTGGTGAAAATTTCAGTTTTCAGTGAAAAATTCGGTTTTTATTCCTAATAATACAGTGTTGTCGGTGAAAATTACAATTTTTAATAAAAACTCTAGCTTTTACCTATTGATAATCACAATTATCCCTATCCTTCATCGGTATTTAATATCAAGCGAGATTATCGAAAACTTAGTTTTCCTACTCTTTTACATTGGGACGACTTCGTTTCTCCACTGGATAATTCTGAATCTTACATTTCAGATGACTCATCGTAAAATGGGGACTCCGTAGCAATTTCGCCAACATCGTCAAGAAAGGCATTTTCTTTGGTGTGATGATCATAGTGAATCAACATCTACTTTGTTTTTGCACTTATGTCGTTCATTAGATTTTGAGTTTGGAGAATTCTCTAATTGGTTTGGCAATATGTCGTGGTGGTTTAAGATAATGATGAGATTCTATCCTCGTGAGAGAAGAGAGACCAAGATTTTGAAAGAGATTAAATATTTTGAAAGAGATTAAACGTGGGAATGTAGATACCATGTATAGTTATTGACATGCCTAGCTAAAATATTGGCAACAAATTGTTAACAATTTAATTGACCCTTAAAATGTTGGTAATTAAGTTAACAAATTAATGGACTGTGAATTTTAGTGAATATCTTTTTCGAATTTGTTACTAAAAACAAGTGGTTAAAGGGTGTTTTAGTCATGACAAACATTTGAGATTATAAAGTCAATCCAAAAACTATTATTTTTAACTTGTGGATGATACATTTTGGGGTACATATATATATCATCTTAATGATGGGCTTATAGAAGAGAGAGGCATCAAACTTGGGTTCCTCAGAAATTTCCACATTAATTAATTATATCCTATTTATTTCCCTAATCAAATTTAATTAAGTCTGGATCTTATGTCATTACCTAAATAAAAATTAGTAATAAAGTTAATTTATTTCGTCTTTATACAGAAGTTTACCATATATATTGTGAATCAGATGCAACATTATGATGGAGGTAATGGTTGGGGTGGTAACGAGTAGAGTGAGGACTTGAGTTCAAACCTCCGGTATCTGCTTCATGTCTTTTTGAATATTTTTTTTAAGGACATTAGAAATTAATGGCAGGCTAGATTGGATTGGCCCGGGGCCCGGTTTAAGAAGTGCCCGGCTCGGCCCAAAGCAGGCTCACTAATAGGCTTTCAGCCATTGGACGGGCGAGCTGCTAAATTAACGAGGCCGACCGCAGTGCCAAAGCAGGGCGACAAAAAATGTTTCTGACACCTGCTTGAAACCTACCCCATCCGCTTCTGGCTCCCTTTGGCTAGGTTACCCATGAGGCTCGTTGGATATGCTAGCACAGCAACCCTGTTCCAATTAATGTAGTAGTATGTTGTTGGAGCTTAGCTTGTTAGGTTTCCAAGTAATTAATGTAATACTCTTTATCCAATAATAAAAATTAAAAATAAATAAATAATAATAATAAGCCCTCCGTTTCTATAAAAATAAAAGAAAATAAATTTTGAAGATTAAAAATAAAATAATAATAATAACATTCATTTTAATCATTTATCTTATTCTCATCATTAACGCTTGCTAGACACTAGCTAGTAACTTAAGAGTAAGATTCATAATTTTATCAATCAAATCAAACTTCACTCAGCATGACATTTACTGAAACAAATGGGATTGATACGAGACTTCATTCAAGATGCCATTCATTTCTTTTCTCCCATTTTTGATTATCACGACGATACAAATAAAATCCATCTCACTTGAAAGCTGCATCACGGCAATTGCTAGCACAAAAATCTTTGTATTTGTGTTTTCCGAGAGATGCACGGTAAACATCAAAAGTGCCACTATACCAACGTTGATCTTGATTATCGTACCAACGAAAATCACACCAAAAATGTGTGGTGGAAAGAAAAGCTATACGAAATTTCCAATGCCATTCCTCACCTTGATGGAGCGTCCTTTGACCTAGATCATCATCATTGGACCTGCAGTGCATATCTAACGCAACCTCATTTCCTTCAATATCATTTTGTACATGAACAGTCACCCAATTAAGCCATTTTGATGAAGCATTCGGAACCAGAATCGAAAACATTAGCAACAATAATAAACTTATATTGCCATGGCTTCTCCTAGTACCCATTTTCGAATTTGATTGAACATGTGGAGCTAGGCCTTGTTTATATAGCCTCAATATAAATTACAGCTAACAAATTAATGAAGGGATATCTTTTCGGAAAATATATATGGCAGTATATGTATTCTCAATAATACTGTGGAATCTATAATTTATGTTGGTATCTGTATACGAGTGTATCCCATTAACTACCATATATTCTATCACTAATCCTAGCCAAAGTTTTACATTTCTTTCATTGGTGGTATAAGATATTCTTCATTAATTAGCTGGGATTTGCATAAGCTTGGTGGGATTTTACATTAAACATCTTGGAATGTAAAATTTAATGCCCACAACTCCAATATTACCAAAAATCCTTTTCATAGTGTGTATAACTATGTTGTCAAGTAAAGCATATAGAACTTTAGGAGTTGTAGAGATCATTTTAGATATGACAGGCTTCATTCTATGTTTGCAACTGATGCATAGAAAATCTTTAGGAGTTGAAGGACATTCAACTTTAGGTTTTAGGTAATTATTAGGAATAGAACTCTGATAAGTAATATTTAATTATTAGGAATAGAACTCTGATAAATAGAACAAAGACTAGAATCTTCTGTGGTTAGTCTTCAATGATATGGGATGTGCTGCATCAATGTTGGTGATCACCAATGAGTAAACCTATCAGAAATCCTAACCCAATGACTACGATCACAATAACTGCCATAGCAATACTTGTCTCCCAGAAAGTACTTCGGACCTGCAAAACAAACAGCAGAAGAGGTGGCAATTGAGATGGCATTACGACGTAAACAGAACTCTCAAGTTCTTTTATATATATGAATAAACGAAATAACGTACCATGGCAGTTAATTCCTCCTGTGATGAATATCGGACTCTCAAGGTCCTTCCAGCACTGCAACAACAAATAGAACAACTAATTAATCGAACTCTTAGGTTCATAAAATTAAAGAAAAACAAATACATTTCCTATTGCTCTAGCTTTTTGGTTTTATATGCAGACTGCTCAACCATGTGTGTTTGTATCCTTTCTAGGGCTGTCAATGGGTCCGGTCCTCCTGGTATCACTTTGTATTCTAATTGGACCCTATTAAAGGTCGGGTCCGGTTCCTAAATTTGTGGACCCGCAATCCGGACCCGTTTTAAATTCCCCCCGTTGGGTATTAAAAACTATAAAGAAAATCTTAAAACTTAATTTCTTTCCTTTTAACTAAAATCTAAATTATTTTTATAAAATTTATTCTTATTTCTTTATTAATGTACTAAATAAAGATTAAATGTAAGAAAAAAAATGAAAATGGAAAAAAAAAAATCAAAGCCGAAACTAACAAAAACAATGATTTTGCTAAAAAGATGAGTAAAAATATACTTAACCGCACCACATTACACATGTACCCTACGGGTATTACCCGCTTGGACCCATTAACATTGGGTCCAATCGCAATTACCCGTCCCAGTCCTAAGTTGCTAATGGGTCCAACTTTAGGACCCAGAACTGATCCACCCTAGCGGGTCCGGTTCCGATTCCTGTAATGGGTACCATTGACAGCCCTAATCCTTTCGCATTGCATGAATGTGTTGGTTGGGCTTTTAGATTTTAGTGTATGAAAGAGAGAAAGTGATGATATCTCTTCTAACTTGATAATAAGAGCTTGGGGTGTATCCATAGACTCTCAGTAGATTTAGAGGCCATTAGAAAGTAAAAGTGGCATCCTAGTTTGGTTTCCAATTATTAATGCTTTTGTTTCCAACCCAAGTTGATAGACTAGACATAAATTTGAATTGCTAGATATGGGCTTACCCTAAACAAAGAATATTTGTAACTTTTGAACTATATTGTGAATATGAGGTAATTCAATACATGCTAGGATTTGATTTATCAAATGTTTGGGTATCACCATATTTCGTGTGCATTGATATTCAATGAAAGATGTCCCAACACATACCACTACTGCAGATCTAGTCTTTTTGTTTGGCTTAGCGTCTTATTTGGCTTCTGCACAGGATAGCTGAGGGAAAATATACTTATTGAGCATCAAATACCAGTTGTCTTGGAGTATCGGCTTAACACTTATCTGAAATACCAATAAGTTCACTTTCCCCTAAGAGGTAGAATCAAAACTAATGCTCAAATAGAATATGAAAAGCATCAAATAATTGTTCTCATATCTAGCAAACTAGGTATAGATCCTCAGTGCTGAAGCAGAGCTATAAGCTATGCTAAAGTTCACTTCCAAAGTATCACTGTCGCTTGTATGTCAGCAATGGAAGATTTAAACTTGCTTTGCAGATTTTCCTCTGCGCCTCTTTCATTTATGATTCCATTCCATAACACAGTTACAGATTTTCATAATGTGTCAATAAAGCAAGCATATAACAACAAGTCGCGAAACAGACACTCCCATCTAATAAAGCAAGAACTCTACATGCAAGAATATTAATATGCACACCATATTAAGTTGTTTTCCTTGGAGTGCCCGATACTGATATGATAAATTTAGAATAAAGGGAGCAGCTCAAGAAAAATACTACCGCCAGTAATGAGTAAATGAAAAAGGCATCCTCAGTCAAATCCATAGACAAGCTTACATGAAGAAAACACAACAGTTCTAGTATAAGCTTGGTCTCTAGGACAAGCCTGACAATTCCCCGGCAGATATCCAGTCTGCTTCTCCCAGGCACTACTGAATGGAATATTGATCTCCTGGAAAGATTATTCCCTCCATCGTATTCGAGTTTATTACAAACATCTATATTAGAAGTGAAACCACAAAGGACAAGTTAATTCGGTCTCCGGCGAGCTCTGGTAAATGTTACTCCTAAGATTTTGTTATTCAGTTGGAAACTGCTTCATAATGGGCTGGCAGTCAAAAATAACTTATCAAGATTCAATAATAATATTGAACAGTACTGTTCTCTGTGTAAACATGAAGACGAGTTTATCCTTCATCTACTCTTCAACTGCCAGTGGGTAAGAACTATATTTCTCAATGCTTTGATTTCCTTTGTTTTCGATAATGATGTTCAAGACCCTAAAGTGTTTTTTTTTTTGGAGTGGATGGAAGATATTTAACATGGATTCGAAATGGGTCTTTGTATCCTCTGGAACTTGTGTAAATTGAGGAATGATATTGATTTCAAGAGTGCTTCTTTTTCACCAGGGAGAGTTTTGAAAATGGCAGGCAAGCATTGATTTCCAAAAACTGTGTTTCAGGAAATTCTGTCTCTTCTCAAACTCATCTTCATCTATGGGAACATCCTCCTCTAAATTTGATGAAGTTAAATGTCATAATGGAATCTTCCAGGGTTGTGGCACAATGTTATTTGATGCAACTTCTCCGCTAATGGCCGAAACAAAGGCGGTACTATTAGGTATTGAGTTGGCTAAAAGACACAATAAGGTTATCATTGAAGGGGATGCAGTCAACGTAATCAAAGCAATTTTGGGAGATGTTGATGAAATTCCTTGGAGTATATACTCATTAGTCATGAAGATAAAGGATGCTGTCTGTTGTTTTCATGAAATTTTGTTTCAGTCAGTTCCAGAAAATGTAAATGCTGTAGCACATTCCTTGTGTCAGTATGCTATGCATGATGAAACTGAAGGATGCCAACAAGGCACAAGAGAACAAACAATCCTCAGGACCTAAAAACCTGAAAAGCAAGAACTACAACCGGGCTCGGTCATGAATGAGTGGGGCATTCCTACCATCCCAGCCTGCGGAATGAGCTCTTAGTCATACTAGACTATACTGTGCTCGCCTTAGAAACAATGCTTGGCAATGAAAGTTTATGGAACGAGATCAGTGGCAAAAACTTAATTCTGGCAACACATGGTGGCAATTACTTTGCAGTGGTCCTGATTATTTCAATGCAAGTGAAGAAGTCGAAGAAGATCCTTAGCGATTTATAGAAAAGATTTAATTATCTACTCTTTCATCTCCATACTTCTCACAACATGGACTGGAGTTAAAAGTTTTTAGTTTACGAAAAAGCTCAAATTTCAACTGGAGTGATATTGCAATAAGTTTCCGGTGGCAACAATGAAATGTTTCCGGACTTAATAGAATGCACTTGAGGACTTCGTTTACATTGGGGGTGAGAAGATAGTACTTTCACACATTTGCAGAACTCTGCGCCCAAGATAGTACTACAGGGTCCAGCAGTTTATTAAGTTTTATTGCTAATATATACAGCTGCATCGCACTAACGTTTAAAGAAACTGGTCGTTGGGACAGGATCGACTATGCAAAAGGTTTTACAAAAAACAACTAAGCGAACAAGATCGAAGGACAAGTACATATGAAAAAGTTCGAGGTGCGAGTAACACAGATAGTTCGGGAAGTCCACATACTCAAACATAATGGGGAACGAAAATGAATAATGCACCAAGGAGTCAGGAAGAAAGTAACTAGCATCCTATTAGTTAGTTGCTGTTGAAGTTCGAATCCGACTGCAGAAAGGAGACATGTCCGAGTTTCCTATCACGAAAAATCAACTTCTGACCATTGCCAGAAACGAGATATAACTACGTATGGGCAGCAATGTTACGACAAGCTGAACCCATTGGGTAGAAACTGAACGAGAAATAACAATAAGAAGATATCGAGTTCGATGACGGGTATATGCAGGAAGTTCTAAGATCGAGTACCTAAAAAAAACAATCGAGAAACAAGTAGTGGGAGTTGTTTACACAGGAAGATGGTCGAAAATGTAACAGCCAAGGGATATGCGAAGAATTTTTAAGCCATGATAATTCCAAATGAAGCAGTTCCACTTAGTCGACATTATTTCTTCTTGGTAGCAAAATTGGGATGGAAAAGAAAGCCCTAAAGACAAAAGGAGACTGCTTTATCCAAGGAAACAGATCTACAATGGGAGCAAAACCTACAGAAGACTACCTATTACTAAAATTGTATACTTTCCTATATATCCCATCTCGCTACTAGATCGGAAGCGACAACGGAAAATTCTATAGAAGCAGATCTGCTCCATTAAACTCATGTTTAAAATCACCCAGAAGCTGATCAATCTCTTTGTTGATCATCTGTAGTAATCTTAATAATTTCGAACTCTAACCTTAATTTTTTCAGAAATACATAAATAATTAAATAACAATCAAAGAAGTTAAAATTTAGTACCCAGCAGGTTGCAGGTCGAAGTGCTGAATGGCACTGGTAGCTGCCTCCACATTCTCCATACGAATGACAGCCTGTTGAGAAAGGAAGAAAAAAATTAGTAATTGGAAGAAAGAAAGAAAGAAACACAACGGAATTCAATTCAAGAACCTGTCTCCTGAATCGGGACATGACTACCCTACTGACTCCACCAAATGGCAGGAGCAGATCTCTTAAACCATCCTGCATTCACAAATAAAACCAAGTTTTAGTACAAAATAAGAAGAATTGGAAACTGAAAAACACTGGAAAACAACAAAATAATACCTGAGTCAGATCACACCCGGCATTCAGAATCCGAATGCAGTCTGAGGGTCCAAAAACAACATCACCTGGTTCTGTCATTGTGATTGTAGAAAGAGGGGGAGAGATGGAAAAGGTTGGATTTTGATTTTGGAGGAAGAAAGAGGGAGAGATGGAAAGAGTCAGGAACTAGTGAAAAAGTGAGACTAAGAATGGATGCGTTGTGATTAGGAATATAAACTTCAAAGTGAATTTCAGTGTAGGAATAAACTTCAAATTTGTGAATCTCTTTGTGATTATCAAAAGCAGGGACTAGGTATCAAATATGTCTTTTTGTAGTAAGTGAGTTGGTGGTATGAATTAAACTCTTTGCAGACTTCTTTTGCAGTATTTTACTTTTCAGCTAGAAAACCTCATTATATAAAATTTGAGTTTAGGAATATAAAGTTGAAATTTGTGAAATGAGCTGGACTGGTTTTCAAACTGATCAGTGAGCAGAAAATCTTTACTCCTCCGCAGGGGCTAGCTATGCGGGCGCTTTAACTGCAACACTAAATAAGCCTCCTACTACAACTAACCCCATTATCTCTACCGCGTTTCCCAAAAAAGATTATTCTCGTACAGTCTTTATTACGGACAGTGAAACCACAGTGTCTCGTCACTAGTTTGAAATTGGAAATCAACTTGCAAAATCACCAGGATATTTTTGTAAATTGTTGAGGGTGGGAAATGGCGTGGATTTTCTATCTTAAACAAAACGGTGAGAAGAAGAACCCTTCTCTCACAAATGAGCTTTAGACATTGGTAAACCTGGAGAGGATATTTGGCGAAACTCTATTGGTCGAGACATTAAAATTAGATTACACTCAGTTTACACTTTATATCCAACCTAAAGCAGTTTTTAACCCCGTTAACATAAAAGGAGGTGTACAACACTTTCGTTTTAGTTTCAGATTCACAGCTAATTCCTAAATTACGCTTGGACCTAACTAACATTATTAACACCGTTGGTAGGTAGACAGAACTCATGTCAAAATCTAAACCTAACTAAGATGCACCTTTATATCGTCGCGGAAAAAAGTTCTCTTTCTTTTCATCCCAAAACTTCTTCTTCTCGTTGCAAACACTTTTCTGCTCTTGCAGATAAACCCTAAACCTAGAATAAACCCTAAACCTAGAACCATTGATATCTGCTGCAAACTAAACTTAAAACTAACAAAGGGTTTTAGTCTTTTCGAACATAAAATTTTTGTGCTTTTCGAAATAATACCTTGAAAAAGAAGTTTTGTGAAAAGCTAGTTTGTTTATTAAATTTTGGTACAAGAATTCCAAACATAATACTACACGACCATTAGAACCGAAAGTGTAAAAAGTGATTTGTTAGTCCCATATGGTTCAAGTCTTTGTTAGGGATTTGAATGAAGGTATTATAAAAAGCAGTTGATGCATGACTGCAAAACTCATCTTTGCGCTTGGGGCAATGACTCGGCTAATGAGGTAATAACCGAGGCGCGGTCGGATGTGAGATACCGGAAAAAACTATATTGATTGTATGAAACGAAGTAATAGAGCCTCAATTTAGTTTTATACAATCCTCACTTCCGAAAATAACCATTCTCTTTCTCCAAGTCCAAAGTGAAGATTGTAGAGGAGGAATTACAAAAACCTGAACCACACATAATCCGATAAATGAGCAACTCTCATCTACAACTTTAACTTTGTCTTTTTCTCTCGCCAGTTTGCTTACAATAGTAAACGAATGTTGGTATCAGTAGTAGTAGTGTACATGGATGTGAGATATTGGAGGAAACTAAGTTGATTGTAAACCAAAAGTGATTAGAAATCATCAATTTAGTTTCATCCAACTCTCACTTGCAGAGAACATTCTTCAAGTTCAAGATCCAAATAAATGAAGGTTGGAGGTGAGATATTGGAGGAAACTGGACTGAAGTTACATGCATAAAAGGTCCAGTTTCATACACTCTCACTACCATAACTAATGATAGATGAAGCTTGAAAGCTGCTTGGTATTTATAACAAGAATTGGCAGGTAGAACTCAGAAGACTAGCTAGCTAGAAGGTTCAGAAAGGGAATATATTAGAAGCGCATGATCACAAAAACGCATGCTAGTAGTACCACAGAAGAATAATGGTCTAAAAGGACAAGTTTGTTAGGGCAAGTTCTGTATGTTTAAAGGAGGAACTTTACATACCATTTTAAACCCCCTAACTCAAGACTGATAAATTTGGCACATTCTTAGTGATCTGACTTAAGTTATTAATCAATGACTCTGGACAGTCAAGTCAATAATCTTAATCTTACCTGACTAGGTCTAACTTTTCATGGGTCTGGGTTATAATTTGAATCGAGTTTTAGGCAAGTTTGAAACCGCTATTCATGCTTGAGAAATCTAACCGCATATGCTAAAATTATGTTCTTTCCATTGCAAAGGTATAATTGACTACATATTAACAGTTTTGTGGATGGAAAGATATTACTAGAAAATGTCCTTTTTACAATTCCCAACTTTTTGTGGAAAGGTCAAATATGTTTTCAAATTGAGAATATCACCACGTTTGCTTCACAGAAGTTGTTTCGAACTTATTTAGTTTATGACCGACAGGTTGATTACCTGAGACCTTATATGGAGAGCTAAATGAGACAAACACATCGATACAGTATGATATAAGATACAAAATGTTTCAGCTACTAAATCATGCAAGAAAACAAATTCACCAAGTAATATACAAGTGGATCAAATATGCCTTTATTAGTTTATTTATGAGGGAAAAAGTGGCTTTTGGGTTTTAAGTTTGTAACCCACAGTCTGACACAAAAATAAGGAGGCAATATATGTGCAGTTTGGAGTAATGTAAATTCATGATTTTTGCTTCTTCATTTGAAGAATCAAAAGTTCAACACATACCACAATATCTGACTCAATATAGATATGTTTGCATTCACAAACATGAAAATAGTCATACACCAACGATGTAAAGCAAGAACATTATCCGATAAATTGACAACAAGTTCGACCAGATTATGTTTGAGGAAAGAAATGGATTGACATGCTGCATAGGTTTAGCTTCATACGTAGGATAAATTGACAACAAGTCGGTAAAAGCAAATCATTGCCACATTAAGTTGCCACATCAGTAAGTTTCTAAAAATCTCTGCCTAGTTGATCTTTAACAGATTCAATCTTGCATAAATAAACTATGACTACAAATATAAGAGTTCCAAAAGAAGTTCACCTCTTTATTAGGTCATGGGTCTACCACTAGGTGGAATCCGAATATCAAACCACGTCTGCATTTCAAGGTTGCATATTCATTTGATAACCCCTGTAAAAAAATCACCCATATCAACCAAAATTCAAAAACATTCAATCTTGATTACACTAAAACATACTCCAAAACTCACCATAGGCAAAGGGAGTACCACTTTCAAATACACAAGATTCGCCATACAACTTCCTCATGGCCAATCCAGATATTAACCAAATTAAACTTTGCCCCTCTCTCGTATCAAGTCATAACTTCCGGCTTTCTTCATCAAATTCTCCATAGCATCACATCAAACATCCTTGATCCGTGTCCGTATACCAACTGCCTTAATAATCAACTTCCAAGGTGATCTATCGGATAAGAAACGTAATAATGAACGGGTAATCATCAAATTAACCAAATTCACTCCGAATCATAATAACCTATGGAGTAAAGTTGTCTTCAAGCATGAGAAAAGGGTTGTTGTTTTTCTGGGTGGTAAAACTAAGGTGCAAATTAATAAACAAAATGAGAGGAAAAAGTGATTAAAGCATACCAATTTTTGCAAACAGATTAAGGATTTACGAAGTACATCTGTTGAGATTATTAGTCCCACATGGCTGGGTTATTTAAGATCCTGCAGTTATAATCTATTAGGGCCTCTCCACTCATTGCCAATTGGTTTTGAGTTGGATGCCCGTATTTTAATATGGTATCAAAGCAGAGGCTATTTTGTGTCGAGTCAGTTGACCGCACCTTTATTTCTCGCCACCTGATTTAATTGTCCACGTGTTTGTAAGACCTACCGAGGCTGCACGGAGGGGGTGTTGGAGATTATTAGTCCCACATGGTCAAGTTATTTAAGATCCTGCAGTTTATAATCTATTAGGGCCTCTCCACTCATTGCCAATTGGTTTTGAGTTGGATGCCCGTATTCTAATAACATCTCTTCCGAAATGCATGATTGACATTATTGCTGCTGATTCTTTAATCTTCTTCTTCGATTGCTAATTTAGAAAAATTAGGGTTTCTTCATACATTTTTCTCATCTCCTTGGAGGAGGAATGAGACAAAGACTGAGGTTTTGATTTGAAAGCAGATTTAATGAAGAGACATTGGGGTTTTAGAGTCTTACCATACTTTTTAGTCCAACACCGGAAACATTACGAAGTCCCGGTTGATTTATATACACTGAGACTCAAGGGGACGAGCAGGGTTTTTTTTTTTTTTTTTTTTTTTTATAAGAAAATAAATTAATAGATTAATTTGGGGTTTTCCTCACCGAAATCCAATGGTTTTGGTCAAAGCCTAAGGATCTTAAAATGGTTTGAGTCCTCAATTATCGACTTTGTGTTGAATCCACAACTTTGTTGTTACCGAAAAATACGTTTTAGCCTCATTAGTTAACTCAACCACACCGTTAACTCAACCACATCTCGAAAATGGGTTTAGTAAAATTCGAACTCCGCTTATCATAACCCCAACGCAATTCTTCCTCTTCTATATTTCGCACTCGCTCTGTTCTTCTCCCTCTCACTCACTTCAGTCCAATGAAATAAAATGGGAACAATGGCAAACTGTCTTATAAAATAAACTGGGTAACTAACTTATACTACAACAGAACATAGCAAACCAGTCGGACAGTCCTTGTCAAAACAAAACAAAAAAACAGTTAGACTGAATCATAACATAGAAGAGACATAACAAATCAATCAGAAAGCTGTGTAGCATAATGCAAATCATTTTCTACTTTCTTAGTAAGTAAAGTAAATTTATTACAATTACAAACTGTCATCATGTTGTATAACCCAATAAAATAGGGCAGTTACACACAAGAGAAAGAATATCACAGTTGCAAAAAGTTTTATACCTTAATGTAATTGGATTGTGTAGGCTCCAACTTAGCAGTTGGAGGGGAGGCTTCAATTTCCTCCAAGGATGAATAACCGAGATGGATATCATCCCATCTCATAAATGCTCAAGATCCTACTTTACAAATACTTCCAATGGGATTTATATCTTTGCGATTTCATAAATAGCATTAGATTCCATTTGGTTTCAACCCGAATAAGAAAACCAACTAATTAAAAATCAAATCCCATTCCATTCTATTCCCTCCCCTTCAACTATTATGAGGATATGAAGTATAACCCAATAAAATCAAATCTCATTGCATACATATACCCTCTTGATTTGATGAATTCATATCCAACCGTCTCTCAATCTATGCAAAGTTACACTAGATTACCGCGCGCGGTGGGTGACGACAAGAGAAAAAAAAAGACAACTAAAAACCAACACAAGTGATACCACCTGCAGGAAAAAAAGAATAATAAGAAAACACAAAATACATATTTGAAAATTAAGAACGGACAAAGTAAGATGTAGGGTCATAATATCGCAGCATACAAGGTTCGCGGGATTAATAAACGACGGTGTCGCGAAGGAGTCGCAGGGAGCTAAAATAAACAACGCGATGAATAACGACAAACAAAACATAAGGAAGACATGAAACCTGGCGAGGGTTAAGAAGTGTCGCGAGAATGAATATTTGTGCATTTGCGACACTTCGCGAGACATTCCCGAAAATAAAGGATAGCTTAGCTGTCATCCACTATGTATTACCCTATATAAAGGGATGAGAGAGTCTGTTGTAAGGGGGATCTTTTTCGGATTGTTAAGCAAGTCATTAAGAGAGAGAAAAGGTGAAGAGTGTTTAATTTCTAGTGTAATCCTATTTTTCCTGTGTGAACATCTCATGAAATAAATCAAAAAATATTCTTAATCATTCATCTTTCAATGTGTTAATCAAGTAGAATTAAGTGAGGGGTGTATTGTGGGATTTCCTGCAACTACATATGCGCTAGAAACAGGGAAGAGCAGAGATTGACGCAGAGATTGGAAAGAATTTGGATTAACAGAGAAAAGATTTGAAGTGATTCTCAAGAATTCATTGAAAAAGAAAAATGGCTAGAAGAAGAAACGTACAAGGGCAACCAACAATCGTGAGAAGAAGTGGGAGACTTGCTGGAGAAAGGAGGAATGAGATAGGAGAATCATCAAGGATGAATATGAGAAATGATGAAGAAAATCAAAATCAGCCACCGATCTCCCAAGTAGCAAACGCAGCTGTGGATTATGATAGAGTAAGTGTACACACTTGGAGGTCTGATTCTGAAGATTTAGAGGGGAGAAAGAGCAGCAATTGGTGAACAATGGACAAGGAGAAGGAGAGCAAGGAATGAATGGAGAAATGAATCCAGGAAATGAAGAAATTGCGTTAGAAAGATTGAGGCAAACAATACATGAAGAAAGGCGACTAGAGGCAAGAGGAACGAGCAAACTTGACAAGACGAGAACCATGAGTTGAGGATGGAAAATATGAGATTGCAAAATAGAAGATCAAGAAGTAGCTAGAGATCAAGTTCAAGGACGACTAGGGGAAGAAAGAAGGAGAGTTTTACCAATGTAGAGTACCGAAGAAACCAACAAGAAACGCAAAATCCAAGCATAGAGCATGGCGAAAGAAGAGGGGAAATGGAAGATCGTTATATTCCTCACCAAAATTTTCAAGATGAGCAGAATAGGGAAAATCAAGGAAACATGCAACCCAAGGGCCGAATGACCCAAACCAAGGGAGAGTAATCCTGCATGGGAGAGAAGCATTGAGAAGGCAAAAAGAGATCGAGGATGACATTGAGAGAAATTATGTTGAACAAGCATGCTTAGCTCGCGAGAGAGAAAGGGTAAGAGCAGAAATGGAAAATCAAGAGATGGAAGAAGCAATCCTAGAAAACCACGACAACCGAAAGAAGGAGGGAACAAAATCGTACCAATAGAAATATTAATGAAGAGTATGAGAGGGCGCAGAGGAGAGCCGAGAGACAAATGAAGAAGAGAGAACAACAGATATAATGGCGTGCGAATCAAGATAGAAACGGAAAGAAGGAGGCCGCATGGAAAGAAGAGAATAAAATGACGAGCAAGAAGGTCAAAGCAGGCACGAGCGTAGAAGGAGAGAGGCAGAACTAAAAAGACCAGTAGAACCAAATTCGAGGCAAATGAACAAATCTTAAGAGAACCAAACAAATGAGAGGGTTACCGAATAATAGAAGGGAAGGAGGAAGGAGACAATTGATTTAAGCCATCGCTAGCCGCGAAGAATCCTTTCACGTTAGAAGTACAATTGGGAGGGATACCTCCTAAATGCAATTTGCCTACATTAGTCAGCATTTTTGATGGAACAACCTTTATGATACAACACATTAAAGCTTATATGAGGTGTATGTTGCAGTGGGAGAGTCATGATGCTATATTGTGCAAGTACTTCGCGTCAAGCTTAACGGGAGAAGCATTAAAATGGTTTGAAGGTTTACCCAGGAACACGATCACGTCGTTTAACCATTTGCAAGCTACATTTTTAGGAGCGTATATAAGTAACAACTTCACGCGACTGTGAATTGAAGACGTATTCTGTTAAAACAAAGAGTTGGCGAGAGCTTAAGGCAGTTGACAATAAGATGGAGGACCATGTGTAGCGAAATGGAAGGACGAGTTGAGGAAAGATATCTTATTCTCTCATTTGTAAATGCTCTCTTCGCGAATAATTTGCTATACATTCAAATTTTAGAATCAAAAATACAATCACGACGGCGTAACCTGCGAGAACTACAGAAGAATATATTGCCTTGGAAGAAAGATGTAATGAAATAGAATCTTATCCAAATCGCGAACACAAGTTCGAACGCCGCTCGAACGCAAGCTTGTTACCTAAATTCATAAATGCAAAGGGGAAAGCATTTCCCGCAAGGACAAGAAGAAAGGAAGGGTCGATGATGGACAAATAAGATAGTAGCCATGGGAAGTCGCGACCAAGAAGAGTTTGAACGAGAAAGAAACTACTATAAACTGGCAAAGCAATAATAAGATTCGAGGCTAGATCATATGCAAGAAACCTACTTGGTGGGCGAAGACAGAATAATCATGGAGGGCAGAGAAGTCGCAGAATAATATCGGAAGAGATTAAGATGCCTCCACTGAATGCTAGTGTGGAAAAGATCTTGGAAGCTATACTTGTGATGGAAGATGTACCGGCACCTTGGAACGTGAGGATGGAACCACCATCGGGAGAGAGAAGCCATGAGTTTTGCTCTTATCACCGCTTTTACGGACATAAAACAAAATGATTGTTAAAACCTAAAGAGAATTATTCTTAGAATGATTGATCGAGAAAGCTTGAATCACTTTCTAAAAGATGAAGAAAAAGGCCGACATTGCCACCACCGCCCGAGAGATGCACGTAACGATTTCAGAAAGGAAAAGAAACATTTGTGATAGAAGTAGGAACAAAAGCTAAAAATTTGAATTGCAATTCTATTGTCCACTCATATCGCACAATCGAAGATTTTCACGACAACGTGCTCAGTAGAGTTTTTGCGAGAGATGCTAATGATAAAGAAATAATGAGCCTGGCGAGAACGACGCAGTTAGAAAAGTGGCAAATGAAGACTATTTCTTTCTCTGCAGATGAAGTGCCAAAAGGAAGAGAAACACATGATAGCCCATTGGTTGTGAAGTTAGAGATTAACCCAAAACCAAATTGACGGAGAAGAGGATGAAGCGAAGATTGTCTGGGCGATCAACCGAATTCTAATCGATACCTAAGTTCGATGAATATTCTTTTTACCACACTTACAAGACGATGGGAGGAAAGGATGAGGATTTGATCCCCTCGACATACAAAATATATGGCTTTAATGGCACTGCAAACAAGCCAAAGGGAGAGGTTCACATGAGAATACCTCTACAAGGACTATCAACTGATGTTTTATTCTGTGTGGTTGACGTGGAGTCTCCGTATAATGCGTTGATTGGGAGGCCATGGCTTCATGAAATCTTGGGAGTCGCATCAACATACCACCAGTGTATAAAGTTTCCCCATCCAAATGGCATTGGTATTATACAGGGAGATTGGAAGGAGTCGCAACAATGTCACGAGGTTGATGTAGAAAGCTGCGAAGAAAGAAATGCCAAAAGGAAGGGTTGGAAGCAACATGTGAGAGACGAACAGAGAAAGGAAAAACTGATGGTAGATGCTATAGAAGTGAGGACTGAACATACCTCGCGAAGTGAATGCCTAGAGACAGGCGAATATTGTGATAATAAAGAGGCGAAGGATATGAGGAACAAAAGGCATAAGAAGTGAGTAATCAACAAAGGCAGGAGGAAAAGTAGCAGTTGAAGAAATGATGTAAGAGAATCTCGCAGTCAAGAGTATATCAGAATTTGATTAAGAAAGAAAAATGAAAATACAACAAATGAAACGGAATTATGCGAATGCTTCGCAAACAAATATCAACAAATAATGAAACATGAATGATTGAATGATTTAACAAAGATGAATGAGTAAAATAATGGGACGAACCTTTATGGCGTACACCCTAGTTCGCGAATAACATTTCGTAAGAGGCAAATGTAAGACCTAAAGTGCGTCATATAGGGGGTATCTCTCGACATGGCTCAGGGAAAGGTTACACCGCTCCCGAAGCCTGAGTCATGAGAATTTGGGCCCATGAAAGCCTATCCGGAAGAGGTACCTGGATTCCCAACTATATATATAGGTTATACCTGCTGGGCGACCGAGGGTCTCTTCCAAGGAGCAATGTATGCTCAAGGCGCCGAGGTACACGGGGCTGAGCCAGAGTGCCCGGATGGATGAACCTACCCCCGCCATTCTTGGCAAGTCTTGGCATATGTTGCACTCGCCCAAAGAAAACTCCACTTAGGGTGCGCCTTCGTAACCATAAACCCTATAGGTATAAGGGATAAGAGGGTCATGAAAACAACCGGTTGTTGTTAAGACCGGATGGGAGGAGCTAGTCTTGTATGGCCGATGTTTCGCCTCCTTGAAGGGGCAACCAGGAGAAGATAAGGGCGCACTATCCATTAGGGAAGTGCCAAAAAAAAAGACGCAAATGTCATGAGGCTTTGTTTTCGCAAGGAAACTTAGGCTTGTCATATTTGTGCAATGATCCTGAAGAGGCAACAATACTAACGCGAGGGTAAGGCGAGATCAATGGGTTTTTGCATGCAAGTGCAAAGACGTCCTGCGATCTCGTCGCAAAGATGCCAATGTCATAGGATTACACTCTCGCAAGAAAATGTAAACCTGTCATATTGTCGCAAACAAAATATCCTGCAGAGGCAAAAATACTCAGATAAGGCAGGGTCAATGGGTCATTACATGAAAGTGTAAAGACGTCCTGCGATCTTGTCGCAATAAGAGATGGCAAAGTAATACCTTTAACTAGGAAGGCCTTACTTAAAAGACCACCCAAAATGATAAGACGAGAAAAGTAGGTTTCTTCATTCATGGAGATACCGCGACCTCGTCGCAATATTAAACTTCAACATTGAAGAAGAATACATTTCAAAAAATGACATCAGAAGATTCATCCTTCGATGATAACTAAACAAAATCCTTCATTTAAAGATGAATAACAGAGGCAAGTATGGGAATGGAACGCATAAAATATGGTTATTCACCTTCATATGACAGAAAGTTATACATCTACAACGATTAGCCAATCAGTATTATAAGGAAGAGTTGGTTAGATCAAAACATGCAAAAGAAGGGTAATGAAGACTGAACTCATGAAGATAATCCAAGAAGTTTACAAAAATGGAAGATATACATGTACAGATATTACAAGGTGTGAGAGAAACAAAAGAGATCATTTCTTTGATGATTCTTCTTCTTCATCTGATTCTTCGACTCGATCACTCTCGTCGCCAGATTTTTCATCTTCATCTGATGATTCTTCTTCTTCACCGCCTTAATCGTAAACATCCGAGACATGCACATTTTCAGGGACTTCTTCGGCAAGGTTAGGATATGAACTAAGAGGGATCTTTTGATCTTTGCAAACATATTCCATAGCTTGATTGCGAAAACGAATGGCATCATTATTGAAGTTCGCTACTGTGGTTTGAAATTGTCTCTTCAACCTGGAATATCTAGTCTCGCGAAGGGTGAGATTCTTAGCAAGTTGCTCTTTATCAGACTCAAGCTCTCCAATCCTCGCGTGAAGATCATTTTCATTCTTGGCGAGCTGTTCCTTATCAGATTCAAGTTCTCCAATCTTCGCGTGAAGTCTTTTTCAGATTCTGCAAAATAAGCAACGATGAGTTAATAATTAGACAAAGAATATCACGGTAAATAAAAAAATTAAAGGAATAATGAACAACCTTCTCTGTCAGATATCATATCCTTAACCAAGGCAAGATGCTCCAGCGTGAAGACTAACATCAACACCTAAATTATTTCTCGCATTGTCTAAGACCTTCGCAAACCAAGCAAATTCATCATTATTATTTATAACAAGAAGTGAGCGAATTTGGTTCTCCCGCTCGCTAAGTATGGTATTCGCCCGAAGCAATTCGGTCCTGCTCAATTTGTACTTCGAGTAGAGACTTATGAAATTCGTCCAAGGCCTTCGCACCATTGTTAGCAATGCGATCTTTTTCATCTATAAGGTCGCTAATTTTCTTTCTTAAAACTTTGGTTTTCTTTGGGAATCGAGATACATTTGTTTAAATTGGTTGGCTGAACTTAAACCTGACCTATGCTCAATTTTTAAGAGGCGGTTTTGGCATTGAAGTTCACTCAGTGAAAGGAATTAACATCGTTAGACCAACTACTTAAAGAGTTGTTGAGGTGAGTAAGAAGAAGGTTATTATCCATAGGCTCGGGAATGAATGAAGAAGAATGGCTTCTTCGGAGAGATTATATATGTCTGCGAAGGTGATAAGTCAGATAACAGTATGCAATTGAGACAGTAAAAGTAAGAAGAGATGAAGAGTTTTATACCATAAAGTTGCTGATTGGCACTTTGAAGAGTCGCAACTTTATTCTTGTGGGTAGAAGACTCAACCTCCAGTTGTTGGATTCTCGTCAAGGGACCTAGCAGCCTTCAATCTCTAATTCTTTAATTTTCGCGCAATACTGAGAGTTCTTCTCAAGCTGAGTGTTATACCTCTTCCCGAGATCTGAGGCAACTACAAAAGAAGTTTTTCCAACCTATAAAAGAAGACAGAAAAACCATTAATATATATAATTAAAATTAAAGTCAACAGGGAAGTATGACTGCATACATACCAAAGAGCCAAGTGCATTCAGGAAGCTAGGAGACACAATTCTAGAGACTCCGTTGAAGGAATTATTGCCTTCTAGTATAGCAGCATTACACACTTTTGCGAGAGCCTCGCAGTGGAAAGTAGGGAGCATCTCCCCATTCCCTGGAAAGAGTCCAGAAGATGCTAGACAATTGATCCATAGGAGAACCTATTAACGGATTCTCTTTAGCAAGAGAAGGATTTGTATCATGGTTATCCTCATCGAGGATCTTGAGCTTGAGCCGAGACGGAAGAAGATCGAGTTTTCGCTTCTTAGATAATGGAGCAAAGATTTATCTTTGAGAGCTTACGGTTTTACCTTTATTTCGATTTTCGCAGCTACAAGCTTCTTCAACTTCAATCTTGAGCATACGAATAAAGATAAGAAACAGAGGCAACAATATTGTTTCAAATAACAAAGGAAAGTGTTTCTTACTTCATTCGTAAGTGATCGAAGCATCGCTGAGTACTTTCCAAATGGATTATTCTTGTAGCTCTTCCCTCAATTTGGTGATCCGAAAATTTCACAAACTCAAGAAATATAAAAGAAAGTTGCGAAAGCAAGACTTGAAGTGGGAAACATACTTCTTTGCCTTCTCAGCCACTTGAATTCCCAAGGATGATATCCTGCGAGATTCGCAGGAAGAATATGCGAACCCGCGATGTAAGGGCCGTTTAAGATCAAGGGTACAACCCACCACCTCTCATCTTTGGAGTGGCGAGGAGTAGTATTGTTGCCCGGGTGCCGCTCAATGTCCCGCATGAGTAATTTATCCTCGGGGACATTATCTTTTCTTTCAGCAATGCCCAAATGAGATTCGCATTCCTCATGTTTATCACTTTATAATTTTCAAAAAAGTTCTCATACGGTGTACTTCTCAAAGACTATTTCAAGTCTGCATGAAGTCGGGGTTTCTGCAAGATTAGGGTATAAAGATCCTTTGCCAAGACTACGGTTGGCCAAGAACTCAAGCATTAGGCGAATGCGGTCGCCACTTAATTGATAAACAGTTCCGAGAGAATTTTTCATGGGCCAAGATTTCAAAACAAAGGCATCTCGGGATTGTATAAGGGAATGGGAAGTCTGCGAGAAGCTGACCTAGCGAAACTATAATTTTTTGATCATCACATTGATGATCAGAAAACAATTTTACAGAAAGAATAGGTGAAGATTCTTGATCGGGAATGGTTGATAGAGTAAAACCCTTCTCTTGCAACTTCTGTTGAACCTCATTAAAAGAAGATTTGTATGCACGACTAATGGAAGCCATTATCAGTATGGGAATGAATGGGAGACTGGAGATTAGAATCAGCGTGAGAAGAAACGAAGAAAAGACTTGCAGTAGCAGGAGCACAAATTGCGGAAGGAGAGAGTCAAAGAAAAGTTGCAGAGAGAAACTAAAGGAAGAAGAGAGGAGGAAAAGAAAGCTATATATAGGGAAAAAGATCCTCGAGAAAAACGAGGGCATTTAATGCGAAGAGACATGAACTCGAGAATAAACGGTTGAGAGAGACGTGTCAAGAAAAGACTTTAATAGTCAAAATCTGCGTGTAAAAGTACGGAATTGAAATGATAAAGATAAGTAGTCGCGGTAAATCAAAATATTGATTCTCATGACATTCTCTCCCTCGCAGAGGAGATATGAGGAGAGACAGGAGACGGTACTTCATGTACATTTCAAAGAAGCTTTAGAACTTCGCCAAAAGAATAGAGGCAAGTACGTACTTTTCAAGAAAAGTATTCTTTCGCTCTTCCTTCACCAATTAAAACCAAGGATTACTACAACAATGGATTTTTCCTTAAAATCGCTCTTCAAGCAATATTCAAGGAAAAAGAGGCAAGATGTAGGGTCATAATATCGCAAAGATACAAGGTTCATGATTAATAAACAGCGGTGTCGCTAAGGAGTCGCAGGAGCTAAAATAAACAACGCGATGAATAACGACAAACAAAACATAAGGAAGACATGAAACCCAGCGAGGTTAAGAAGTGTCGCGAGAATGAATATTTGTGCATTTGCGACACTTCGCGAGACATTCCCGAAAATAAAGGATAGCTTAGTTGTCATCCACTATGTATTACCCTATATAAAGGGATGAGAGAATCATTGTAAGGGGATCTTTTTCTGGATTGTTAAGCAAGTCATTAAGAGAGAGAAAAGGTGAAGAGTGTTTAATTTCTAGTGTAATCCTATTTTTCCTGTGTGAACATCTCATGAAATAAATCAAAAAATATTCTTAATCATTCATCTTTCAATGTGTTAATCAAGTAGAATTAAGTGAGGGGTGTATTGTGGGATTTCCTGCAACTACATAAGAGACACAATTTTAGACACTATAGCGTCCAGGGGTTGTTACAGAACAAGGAATTTCATTGTTGAGTCTCTCCGTCTTGATTATATCAAGGACCTATAATCCTCACACTGTAATTTTGTTTTATTTTCCTTGTGTAGAAGGACAAGTTTGTGTTTAAACATGTGGTAGCATAGAATGTTAAGGACCGCCAACTAAACATAAGTTCGCCTCACCAAAGAAAATATTTAAGGAATTTGTTAAACAAGCTATCATGATTCAAATCTTTAATTACCTCCGTCCCGCAACTTGAGCTTGTCCCACCAAAAATCTCAATTCAATCTCCATCAACATCCGAAAAAACTATCTTATGAACATATCTTTCTCTTCTATACGTAAACTTCACTTCTTAAAAGATCACCGACTTGAGATGGTCTCGGTTAGAAGTCTCACTTCTTAACTTATCTTTCAACTTTACCACCATGGTTCACTCGATGTATATATTGAATTCATCATACCGACAACAGAAATATTAGCAAATTCATAGTAGTCATTAGTCAAGAAAATGAGTGATAGTGAGAAAATAAGAACGGCATAGCCAATGTTTAAACGGATCAGTTTAAGCAAGCAATTTCTCTCAGCTGCAAAAAATGGCGGGGAAATTTCAACTCTTAAGCAACGAAAATTCAATGCTGCCAGAGTTTCAGGATGCACGAATGTGCTACCGGTCAAATGGGTTTACTTCTTTAAAGACAAAACTATTATCTATTATGATGTCGGTCATTAGTAACACTTACCCATACATGCAATCATTCTCCCTAAAGCTTATGTAGTATAATAGAAAACTTAATACCACATCCTCTAATCGTATACATGAATGAACGACAACACACGACCTAGATTTGAGGAACATAAGAGGGAAGTGTATAAGCTATGGATACAAACATACCAATACATCATGTGTGATGTGACTTTTTTTGTGTATGAAAATTCTCTCATGCCAAGGTGACACAGAATTCTTACATATCATGTTCAACACAAATTATTGCAATTTTATTCAATATGAACCAAAATGAGCATAAGTTCAGAAATCCATACCACCCTGCGCATTAAACGTTCAAAGCACCCAAATGCATCCCCTTGATATTCGATTAGAATTACCATTGGAAAGCAAAGATCATTCATCCCTGGGAAAAGAATAAATGTGTAGTGACCCATCGATCAAATAAAGGGGATCTACTCCTCTCGGTAAATGCTAATTAAAAGATTCAGTAAGACTACTTCAGTCCTTAGCTGTTTACAAAAGCATCTTATCCTCTAGCTTTATAGGATAAAGAGGAACCGAAATAGGTAAATTAAGGACGGAGAAGCAAAGTAAAAGAAAATGTACCTGATGTTTAGTCACGCATCTCCTCATCGCACGAGTCTTGTTGTTGTTTGCATCTTCTAAGTGCAAACTTCTGCTTTTACATCTAAATATGCAACAACAAAGTTATTTCACCAATCTTCCATTTTGTCTGTGTATAGAGTTTCTTGTCTGTAATGAGCTTCAAAAGACCATAAATAAAGCAATTATTATGACGAATCATTACTACAAAACCGCAAATAAACAAAACCCACAAATCAAAATCTCTTTAGAATCCTTAGAATACAATCAATTTCAATGCACTTATCTAAGGCATTTTATCAAATAGGGATTGAGCGTTGTACAAAAATGTAATTTTTTCAAAATAAGTGAAATAAACTATAACCTAAAATGAATATCAGTAAAAATTAGTTCATGAATTATGATTTTTATATTGATAACCTCTGCAAACAACTATGCATGATCCTCTATAGTTGCCGAAAGTTTTAGTTAAGATACACAAAAGAGAAAGTATGGACGCAAAGGAAAATGGAGTTGACAAACGAAATAGGTTTAAAGATGAAGAATCCATACCAGGAAACGTTTGTAGCCTGCTTGAAGCACTGAAACTGGAAGACAAACTAAAAGAAAAAGAAAATTACGGAGACGCAAAGAAGAAGAGAAGATTTGGGATATAACTCTGTCGAATCTTGTATCCAGTTGCTACCCGGGTAAACCACACACAAACCCAAATTAGTTAAACTATGGTTGGTAACTAACCGGCCTAACGGGGTAAACTTGGAAAAAAAAAATAAAAACTTAAGAAACTGAGACGGACAGACTCGCTTGTCCGTCTTTATAGGTTAAATGGAGAGTTGTCTGGATCGGTGGCAAAGGCTAAAACCTAGGATTTCGGTGAGGAAATCCCATTAATTTGGATACATGTCATTTGTCCATGAAGATGAGTTCAAGGCCAAAAATCTGTCCACCGAATGAGTTTCAAAAAGAAAGCTAGGAAGATAGCCAGAGTAATCCAAGGTTGCCATTGCATTTGCCGTGTTAGTTAATCGTGCAAAAGTAAGCTTCCTCCAGATTAATAACTACTACGTTTTGTTCGAATCTCGTAAACTTGATACTGATTTTGATTTCTTCTACTCTAGATAAGGCCCACCACCGGTGTTGTAGTCCTCCGATTGCCTTAGTAAGTCTGGCTTTCCTTCTATCTGCATGTTGCTGTAGCCAAGTCGTTTCGTCCATTTGAGTGCTTCTAGCATTGCCCAGGGACGAGCAGGGTTGGCTTGGAGTCTGGATTTTTATTATTTTTATTTTTTTGGAGAGAAGAGAAGAAAAATAAAAAGTCCCCGGTTTCGGGTTCTCTTCCTCCAAAGAGGAAAAAAAAAGAGTACCCATACCCGGTTCGGGTTTGCTGCCTCCAATTCCCCAGTCAACCAGCTCTGTTCGGGTTTGCTTTGCCTCCATTATTTAGCAGAATGTGTGATTTGCCTCCATTTTTTTAGCTAACCTCCATTATTTAGCAGAATGTGTGATTCAATTTTTTTTTTTAAAAAAAGAAAAATTGAAGAGAGAAGAGAGAAGAAAAGAAAAGACAAAGTGCCCGGTTCGGGCTCTGTTTGGGTTCGGGTTTGCTTTGCCTCCATTATTTAGCAAAATGTGTGATTTGCCTCCATTTTTTTTAGCTAACCTCCATTATTTAGCAGAATGCAGAATGCGTGATTCAATTTTTTTAAAAAAAAAGGAAAATTGAAGAGAGAAGAAAAGAAAAGACAAAGTGCCCGGTTCGTGTTTCCTGCCTCTAATTCCCCAATCAACCAGCTCGCAGGTTGGCTCTGTTTAGGTTCGGGTTTTCTTTGCCTCCATTTTTTTAAATTTTTTTTAGATAACCTCCTTTATTTAGCATAATGTGTGATTCAATTTGGATAACATGAAAATTGAAGAGAGAAGATATGGGCTTTTTGATAAAGTACCCTTTCACTTCACTTTACACTAAAAAAGTGCCCCCGTTTTTTGGAAATTTGTTAAAGTACCTCGTTTTAATCAAAAGTCAAATTACATCCAGTTAAGTGCTAGGTGGCAGTTATCTTTCCAATTAAAAATCCTATTTACCCCTGAACTACATCTCCTTGGAGGGAGCGTAAATGATCTGACCATACTGAAAACAGTGTAACGATCCTGAACCGGGCTTGACGAACCTGAAAGCGTTGTCACGATCCTGAACCGGGCTCGACGAACCTAAAAAAATGTCGTAGAAGGTCAATTTTCTTCCAACAAAAAACCTAAAAAACTTGAAATGATGAACCCTTTTTGGGAAATTATGTAACGAACCTGAAAGCGGTATAATGATCCTGAACCAGACTTGACGAACCTGAAAAATAATGTATAAAATCAATGTGGCAAAAAGTAAAGGGCAAATATGTAAAGTAAATTAATTTTAACTAACACTAGATGGAAAAACTAACGTGAGGGTACTTTAACAAATTGTAAAAGAACGGGGGCAGTTTTTTAGTGGGTATATTTGTACGAGGTACTTTATCAAAATTCCCAAAAAAGAAAGCCTGGTTCGGGTTTGCTGCCTCTAGTACCCCAATCAACCAGCTCGCGGGTGCGCAGGTTGGCTCTGCTTGGGTTCGGGTTTGATGCCTCCATTTTTTTTTTTGCTAACCTCCATTATTTAGCAGAATGCAGAATGTGTGATTCAATTTGAATAACAGGAAAATTGAAGAGAGAAGAGAAAAAAAAAGTGTCTGGTTCGGGTTTGCTACATCCAATTCCCCAATCAACCAGCTCGCAGGCGCGCAGGTTGGCTCTGCTTGGGTTCGGGTTTGCTGCCTCCATTATTTATTTTTTTAGCTAACCTCCATTATTTAGCAGAATGTGTGATTTAATTTGAATAACTAGAAAATTGAAATTGTTGATCGATCGACGTTTTCTTACAAAGTATTTAAGCCCCATATCAGGCAAACATGCAATAACTCAACTGATACGAGGCGTATATTGGATCTCTATCATGAGTCTTGGACCCAGTCCATGTTACCTGTTTAGTGATATCATTTGTTACGATTTTCTATAATATTTGCTATAGTTTTGTTAGATGGTTAGGATAAACTCCGCACGTACGTGAAATTCCATTTAGTCAAGGGTTTGTTACGGTTTAGTTAAACTATAATTATCTATTGTTCTTGTCATTCTAATGTAGCTTGGTTTAGCTCATTTTATCTGATTAATGACACTATTAAGTTTTTTTGGTTTATACCATTGTTTTTCTATTAACTCTTGGATTAGAGTCATTATTGTCGTATTCGCTCCTGGATTGGATTGTTTTATCGGTTACTTTAAGGAGTGGATTCTCCTTGTTTTCAAATCGCTTCTATGTGCCATATCAGGTGGATTCAGAGCTACCTTTCATTCTTGTTGTTCATCTATAAAGTTTTATCTAGAATAATCAATCGAGGATTCCCAAACAATATAGATATTTTATCCGGAAAAAAAAGATAAAAACAAAACAAAAAAAAAACTTTGATCTTGTTTAAATTTGAAGTCAGTTGAGGATTTGGGTTCCTATCATCATCGTTCATTAAGTATCTCTGTTCTCGTTCATCATTTGCTAGCATCACTCATCATCAAAAGTTGCATACTTCACTTTGGTAAGTATCTCATCTTTCATCCAAAGTCTGAAGTAGTTGATATACGTAAAACCCTAGTTTTATTACTTGGAAGTGGGAAAGAGAAGAGGTCTTATTCGGTTAAGGTCGAAGAAACTAAGCATAAGGAAACCAAGTTGTTTAATTTCTTTGTAACTTGTTAACAAAGTCAAGTTTGCTAACAACTTTATTCACTGATGACCACCATCCAAACACCCCTTTTTGGGTGTCAAGTAGTCTGCAGAGTTTTCAAAACCATCTCGACGTTTTAATTCTTTTGAATTATATGTGTATTCCCAAAGTTAGAAGTGGTGTATGATTTTATACTCTTTATTTCACCTAAGCCACCTATCAAACCCATTTCAACTTTGTGTCTACTAAGTTCATATACGGTACTGTTTTTGAACTATAGTTAGAAAATGGTAAAATACTCAACTGGTAAGAGGAACAAATCATTTCTTCGTTTTTTTTAATGGGAGTGATTGTCGCTTTATTATCAAGAAGCTCTACGAGTATCGTTGGTGGGAAACTAGATAATTGAAATGTTATTAGTTTTCGATTTCATTTGATTGACTAACGGTTGTTGAAACTTTGATTGCACCTAGTTTGTTTATTCTGGAGACTCTTCTCTTCTGATATTAGATTCACTCAGACTATAAGTATTAACGGGATCTTTAGAACTGTTGTTAGATCTAAAGACATCTTATGATCATCCATTGTTAACAGACTCTGTTATGTGCGTGATTGATCACAAGAGTATTCAAGTGTTGTTGTGCAGGTTATTGAAGGCAATAGAAGATTTGAAGACGAAGAAGACTTCTTACTAGTTTTCTTATCTTGTGGATTTAGTTCACAAACCTTGATCGGCTGGGATTTTACTAGAATCGGTTTATCTTTGATAGACTTGATTGATTAGTCGCGTGAGATCAGCATTGCTTTATAGTTTCTCTTTGAGATTGATATTGATTGATTGCGAATCTCGAGTTTGATTATTTCGTTAATCAAAAGATAGATTGATTTAACCAGACAAATGAGTTTATTAGATTAAACAAGAGCCTTTGTTAACAACTCACATATCTTCCGGAAAGATTGATTAGAGTGTTTGGAATACAATCCAAAGGACTTGTTATTTATATGCGTGACTTTAGAAGTCGAAGGTGCAGGGATACTGAGGAAACTAAGTAGCTATGGGTAGTCCGCTTGGTCTCACAAAGTTGACATTAAATTTTGTATAGCGGCTTAATTAAAGATTATTCAAAAGCTCGTACTAGGTCCCTAGGTTTTTCTACAATTGAGGTTTCCTCGTTAACAAAATCTTGTAGTGTCATTTACTTTGTTTTCTCGCATTATAATTGTTATTATAATTAATTAAATTACACACATACGTTAACTCCGTAACACTTGATTTTAATCCTATAGAGTTTTCAGTTTAATACCGTAGTTATTATCAAGTGCACATTTTTTTTTCGTATCGTCTCGATCTTGTATCCATAGTCAATCACACAAGTGACCTTGTTGTTGTATTATCTCGATCTCGTATCCTTAGACGATCATACGAAGTGTGAACCGAATCTGTTGTATTGTCTCGACTCTATCCATATACAATCACATTCGGTAAAAGACTTATAGGTGGATAATTAAAAGATTGTGGTGTATTTGGGTACCCTCGTCTATTCAAAAAGGACAAGTTTGTTAGGGTCTTTGGTGGTTGTATCTTCTTTTGAACCAAGTTTTGTAATATTTGTCCAAAAACTTGACATACCCATTTAAACCCCACCGGTACAAAGTTGTTGTGATTTCCTAGTAGTTAAAATCAATAAACCGATCAGAAGCCCTAACCCCATGAATACAATCACTATGATTGAGATAGCGATTGTTGATTAGCAGCAAGTACTGGATCCTCGCAAAACGACCAGCAAAAAATGATGTGGCTGAAAGTTTGCATTACAACGTAAATAGTAAAAGAATTCTTTTACATATACGAAGAAGCGAAATAGAGCATACTAACGTACCAATGCCCTCAACTCTTCTTGTGACGAAAAATATAACTATTAAAAGGATATCAAAATATATGAAATATGTTACTTTATTAATAAGTGTATAAAAATAAATTTTTTTAAAATTTATGATAACTTTTGATTTTTATATGCAGCTCAACCATATGCATTTGGTTTTGACTGCTCCGTGAAAACCAATGCACAATAATGAGTTTTTTGCAGGCCAAAGTCCTAGTATCGAAAAATAGCACAGTCGATTCTGGAAAATTGACAGATCGTTTTTTGCATAAGCATTGTGCCTTGCATATGAGGTAACAGGAAAAGACAACACAAAGCTGCAGAGTTCGAAACTACGTTAATAATTTAACCGTTTAGGTTATCTAAGTTGCACCTGCACTCATATTAATTAATGAAGTGAACTATACCTACCTGCCCCTATTCATCAATTGCAAAATATGGCAAATTGAGGTGAAAATACGCAAATGATAATGTTATCAGACTTGTGAACGAAAAAAAATATGAAAAAACGTCAGGGGTGTGATGGCATGAAATCTGGATATGAGCCATTTTGAAGTTTTTTAAATGTCGACAAGGAAACAAAAATGCACAAACGACCAATAAAAAAAATAGAAGGCAGGGAAACATGTTAGCAAGTACAGTGAGATGGGAAGACCAACAAATCATTGCTAATTCTAAGTTTTGGAGATGTTATGTTCTAGCTATTTATGTTTCTAAGTACAGTATAATGATCGATCATGGATAAGAATTCTTGATGAATGTGTCACAAAATTTACTAAGACCATATATAATAATAATAATCGATTTCCTTAATCACCCCCAATGTTAAATCCAAACCAATTTCTTAAACCAACAATAATAATCTAGATTAACCTAGCTATTGTGCTACTTTTTAAGCCTATGAAACTCTTTTATTTCTTTATTTGTTTTCTCTCTCACAAAAAGTTTTGATAATATTAAAGAAAAACAAGACATTTCCTATTACTCTTTTTGGTTTTATATGTAGCTCAACCATGTGTTTTTGTATCATTTTGCACTTGCATGATTGTGGCTTTAGATTTTAGTGTGTGAAAGAGATAAAATGATGAGATCTCTTCTTAACTTGATAATAAAGAGATTGGGGTGTATCATTAAATAAACCAATATAGTCTCAGTAGATTTAGAGGGACATTAGAAAGTAAAAGTGGCATCCTAGTTTGTGTTTCCAATTATTGATGTTTTTCATAGTCCTTTAAGTTTTCTGGAGAAGCGCCATAGGTAATTCATACTATAGGGGGTCTTTCCAACTGGTAGCTTTGTAGGAAATCTATTACTTTCTTGACAGTGTATAACCAGCAAAATTTATGTCAATATGCTACTGTTAGAGCATTTCTCGGTCGAACTCGCAAGCGTTGCTATCTCAAGCTTGTTTATCAAGTTTAGTTGATCAAAACTATAGTCTTGAGTTCTAGTCTATCAATAGGTGTTTCAGACTAGGATAGTTTGTGTAGTTGAGCTTTAGACTTCTCGTCGCTTACAACTAAAGACGAAGATCTACTGAAGAACTCGGAGGAACTTCATCAACAAAAGGTATGTGGAGACTAAAACTTTTCTATCACTCAGAAAGTCCATTATATTCTTACATATCTCCTATTGAGACAAGTCGTATATGATATAGTCTTTCATATCATACACATTTGATATTTCGAGATGAGTATAACTCGCTTATCTATTTCTCGAAATATGTTGGTAGCTTTCTGTCTTAGATACATTCATCATCATTCTTGACTTTATGTCAAAACATGATCATGTGGAAATTTCCTTGAAACATCTTACATGATTTGTGTGAGACAATCATTTGATGTTGACTTGGAAAATTTCGTATTGATCCTTTAATCACTTGAGAATTGCTTATTAGCTAATGATATGTGTGAGACATCCATTTTCGTCTTCTAAGAATGTTTCAATGATTGAATTGGGAGTTTAGAGCTAAAACCCTTTGTCTGGAAAACCATCACAGTATGCGTACTTAGGTACAACTGTGTTGATGAGGTTCGAGTCTCTCTGAAACCAGGTATGCGTACACGTTCGCATACGGTTTCAACTGTGAAAGTCTGGGAACCAAGTATGTGTACCCGTTCGCAAACAATTTTACTTGATGTTGGGTCCGGAGCTACATTATGCATACCGTTCGCATATTGTTGGTCAAGACAAGCTTTCCCGAACTTGAGTATGCATCCCACGTTCCCATACTTGAGTGATTCAAGTTCTAAAATCCGCAAAGTATGTTTTCATACTCATGAACAAATACACTTATATAATAAGGAATGCAATCTTTGCAAACCATGGGTTTAAATGTTCATGAATTGATTCCTTTGAATCAATCTGATTTTGCTTCGATTGGTTCATGTATTTTACTATAATATAATGGACAATTGAACAACTCTATGAAGAACACAATTAGATCCTTTAATTATCTTTGATCATCATAAGTTGATCCAGATATGTTCGATGAATGTGGATTAGACAAAAGTGTTCATATGGCTAACTTTGGTTAATATAACTATTGTTGAACCAACAAATGTACACGTTTAGGTATGGTAGCCCATATCTAAATGAAGTATATTTCATTTGTGTGTGACAAGCTAAGTACATTTAACGGTGGAGAGATATTGCTTTGGTTTCAAGCAAACACTACACCATTTTTTCCGATTCGAAACGTTTTTTTGAGCGTTACGAATCGGGGTTGTAACGGTTCCTGAACGTTACGAAAAGGGGTGCTACAATTTTTTCGCAAGGGCCCACTAGCCGTTACGAATTTTGTTCGTAACGCCCTTGTAACAGCTTGGAGCCATTACTACGTGGCACTATCGTAGCATGCTGGAGCCGTTACGAATTTATTTAGTAAGAGGACGTTGTAACAAGTTCAAGCCGTTACGAATTTTTTTGTAACTGTAAAAAATTCTTCTTAGGTCAACCTTGACCTAGTCAAAATCGGTCGAGAATGACCAATTTTGACCTGGTCAAGGTTGACCTAGCAACTTCATTCTCGGTAGGAATATCCGAATTCCAAATAACCACATGCATGCACATTTCATTCTACCGATCATCCATATCTAACAATAGTTTCAATCAATTCATACCATAATCAATTCATATCTACACATTCATATAGAAAAACACAAATTTTTCTAAGTACCAATTTTTTTTTTTGATAAGTATCAAATTTTGAGGGAATACATAGATAGAAATTTACTAAGTTCCAAAGTTCGATTCATAGAAACTTAAAAACTTTCTAAGTTCCTAACTTGTATCTAAGTTTTCCCATGTCACAAGCTAACGAAATGAAACCACGACTCACATAAAAGCCTTCTCATGCCGCATGACCGCCGCATCCGCGAGCGGATTGGCAAAGCCGATGAAATCCAACTCGACAAATGACTGCATCTTCAATCTAATGGCCATTTCTATTACAGGAACTCTCTACCAAGAAAGAAGCAGCTACGCATTACTTCACCTGCAGACACAAAACATTGTTAACAACGGTTTAACAGCGATGTTATTAGACAAGAAAAATAGGCAAATGCAAGAGTGTAAACCAAATTTAGTCGGTTAGAGATAGCACATAACATCACGCATAGGACAATACAAAAAGGATAACAGAATCAAAAAGCAATGACTGGTGGAATAGGAAATCATGAAAACATGTATAAAGAGCTCGCGGGATTACCAATCTTACAAAGAGGGAACTAAAGCTATCACAAAGTGAAATATGTATGCCAACTCTGCACATTGAAAGAAGAAAAAAGGCTTTTAAGACAGTTTGTAAGATCAACATGCCATGAAAATAGTTAGCAGGTTGAATTTTAAAATCAAAGACTTTGAGTTGTTTGTAACTTACCAATACAGATTTCTCTTCTTGGCGATTTCGTACTAGATTGCTTTGTGCTTCTTGTTGTTTGATCACATATCCTTAGCTGATACAAAACACAGTAGAAATTTAGTAAACAAACTCGTAGCGAAGACTTCATCATGTCATACGCCTTGAATACAATAGCTATTGAAGGAACAATGTGCACAGAAAAAAGACAAAATAAAGCAAGTTTAAGTTGACTAATAAAGAAAGCAAGCTTAAACTGAATTCCTTTACTAATACTTAAGATAGAATATGCGGAAACAGAAAAACCAAGAGGTACCTGCATCTGCCTCCTAACAACAGCTAGCCGATATGTAAATGTATGACCGAGACAACCCACTACATCCCCACAAGATAGACGCAAGATATCCGAGAATGTAAACTACACAAACCATGACATATACTCTCTTTAGGACTTGTAACCTACAAATCTACACAAACATGACTCACATAACATCGCGAAATGCAACTTCAATTCTTAAAGGAACACCCTGATGACAAGAAAATTCATTTCTAAATATTATGAGAAGAAAATACTAAGAATATGAAAGAGAAACAACTGGCATGTTCAGCCAAACTATGCAGAGAAATCAAACATTTGAAGACTGAAACTCAGACAAAGCAAACATTGGAAGATTACAATACCTTTAAAAAAATTTTCTGCAAAAGCATATTGTAATTACAAAAGTAAGGATAAAAAAAAACTACTATGAAAAAGCATTCAACATATAAGTTATCTTTGATTGATCATCTGAAATGTATATGGAACTGCATTCATATACTTTGGCAATATGCGACTTGAGAGATCGAGTACCTTTTTAATGTTTGATGAACTGCATTCATCAAACACACCAGAACTTCCAACTCTGAAATCCAGTTGCTTCTGATGCTTTAATCTACGACGCTCATCAAAACATTCCCACCCTTCAAACTGCTTGTGTGACATAATACTTGGATACATAAAACTATCACCTCTTGCACAAGTTTTAGATTAAAAAAAAAAAGAATCAAAAGTCAATACCTGACTGAGAATATCAATTGTGATTTCTGTATTATGAAGATCAAGAGTCGAGAGCTGGGAGAACAGTTTTAATAGCGTCGAAGGAAGGGATTTGAGGCCATTATTACTCAGATGCAGAGCCTACACAAACATGAGACTAAGTAAATGATGATATGATTCAGATAATTGACAATGGTAGGAAAAAAGAAGATTGGAGTACCTTAAGATTCCGTAAACTCCCAACTCTGTCAGGCAAGTCTACCAAGAGATTGGATGCAAGATCAACCTGCACCAAGAAATTTTTTAGGATCACAAATCCAAGTAATATATATATATATATATATATATATATATATATATATATAACTTGTAACAAATACGAATTTTTGGATAGTAAAGTAAGATCAGAATACCACCTCGACAAGGGAGACACAATTCCCTATCTACGACGGAACTGAGCTTATCCTGCCACCAAAGCAATAACATGAATAATTTAGAGAGAGCAATTACTTTAACTACGGTAAAATTCACAAAGTGAAAATGTTATAAACGTGAGTATTACCTGTTGTTAAAGAAGACTACCTGTGCTTTCTGTAATAATGTCATCTTTGAATCTCCGAAGCTCGGCCTTCTCTCCCCAAAACTTTCTATACTTGAGAGCCTATTGTCAAAAAATAAAAATCTTAGAAATGGAAGTCTAAACCAACAACAGTCTTGTCTCTGAAGCTCGTCCTTGTCTCCCCAAAACTTTCAAGCACTGAAAAAAGTGTTGAATGCATCATCTCCTCCGCCGACAGTCTTGTCACTAGGCATTTGGCCATCAGGCTGCAACAAAAAAAACGAAGAGTTTATTGAGTAATGTGCTTAACTGCCTAAAGCACCGCATAATGTAAAATCAAATCATACAAACTATATTAACCCAACATGTGTAGATCAAAATCGTCTTGTTTCAAAGAAGAGAAAAGTCTCTGTCATACAAATGATATTTAACTTGAAACAAAAAATGATGATATCTCCAAGAAAAAATGATAAAGATAGAAACAATTGATTTGAGTATGGGAAGAAATGTTACCAGCAGCAATGAAACATTCCCATGTGAGCTCTACCTCTAGGATTCTTATTCTTGCATTGTTTAGTTACCTTTGAAGTTTGTCCCCAGCACGAGCTAAAGATCCACGCACCTTACCTGCAACAAAATCACAACAACCAGTTAATAGATTAACAACATACATTATTTTTCGACAACTTTCAAGGTAATGGAAACATCATACATTCATATTCCCACCCCAGACTACACTAAACAAACCAAAATCATCAGTAAGAATGCCAACCTGAACCTCCATAATCCTCAAATTTGGAATCAGAAATATCTCACAACCAAAAACCATTAGAATAAACATTAACCTGCACTACAACTCACCAATTCCCATTGCAACTCAGCTCACATAACTCATCCACCATACTACCCGCAACACCAATTTCGATTAATCTAGAATATCACCACCCAGTTCTTACTATCACTAGAAGCAACACCTTTTCCATCTCCTCTTTAATCCTTGCAAATTCAATTCATAATCCAATTAATCCTTCTTTGCTTGATATCTTTGTATCTCAAAACTTTAACCTAATGCCCTAACACACGCTTTCCCTAAACAAAGAATAAACGACAACAAAACCATTAGCAGCTCATTTCTTCATCCATGTTCAGCACTGCAACTTCAATCTCAAAACCCAATCAGCCATTGACTTGTTCCAACTCAAATCAACCATCAAATCCGAACCAAACCCATGAAATCAACTCCACAATGTTAGAAAGAACCCCTTTCTACTTCTTCAAGAAGCCACGGATAAGATATGTAAACATTTCCATTTCTTCATTTCTTGATTCATAACCACAGATTAAATCTTCATCATCTTCTTCTCCAACATCACTAGATTCATCAAGATAAAACCCTAACTCAATTAACAACAATCGAAAAATAGATGATTTAACCCTAAATCGAAAAAAACTTACATGTATCGAAACTATTGTAAGACTCTAATCTCTTAAAAGATCGAAACTAAGATTGAATATCGATTAACGAGATGGAACCCTAATCTCTTCAGGGGAGGCGATGAGAAGAGCTGAAGGGGAAAAAAAGAAAGAGAGAAGGAAAAGAAAAATGAGTTATCCTCGATGAGATGGGTAGAAAATATCTCTCAGGGGAGGAAATATCCTCTTGTATAACTAATGTTGGGTGGAAAAAAATGGCACATGGTTGAATGACACACGCGCAAAAATACACCTGTTACTGCTCTAGTGTGACCAAGCGTGTGAGTAGCACGCCTAAAATATTATCCTGTTACGATTCATAACGGGTGTCCTCTGTTACGAATGATGAAAAAAATTCGTAACGGCTTCTGCTTGTTACAACTGAGTTGTAACGGATTTTTGTAACAAGAAAATTTGTAATGGCTACTGGACCGTTACGAATTTTAGTTGCGAATCCGAGAAAATGGTGTAGTGAAAACTTAGTTTGCATCTTAAATCAGGATTTCATTTAACGGTGAATAACGAATGCTTTGTTTCTAAGCTAACTAAGCAAACCCTGATTTAAAGACTATATAAGGGAGAACTCTAGCAACTGGGAAAACTAATCCCCACACCTCATGTGTGATACTAGTAGCGACTAGAGTCGATTCTCCTTTAACCTTGGGTTTATTCCAAAACCCCGTAGGTTAACAAAAAAAGGCTTCATTGGGATTTTGAAACCACATCCAACTATTTTCTCTGTAGTTGTGTATTCGGATCTTACTTGTTCTATCGTATTGAGTACATCTTCTCTAAGATTAACTCGAGAATTATCTCTGATAGGTAAAATATATAACGTAATCACAAATCTCTTCGTCTCATTCTTTTTGATTTCGCAATAACTTGTTATACTACCATATAGTTAAGTTATTGTGAGGTGATTGATATTTCTAGGCCGTTCTTCGGAAATATAAGACCGGATTATCAATATGTTCCTGTGCACCTTGATTTATCATAAGACGGAACAAAACTTCATAGGTATTACTGTGGGAGACAGATTTATCTATCTTTATAGACTTTTCCGTGGGAGACAGATTGGTTTATAAGTTTTTGACTTTGGGTCGTATCAACTCTTAGTTGTGGGTGAGATCAGCTAAGGGAATCAAGAGCGTAGAGTCCTGCTGGGATTCAGAGGCGTAAGGAACGCGACTATACCTTGATCAGTGTGAGATTGGTTAGGGGCTGAACTACATTCCAACTGTTAATCTTGTAGTAGGCTAGTGTCCGTGAGCGCTTAATACAGTGTGGTGTTCAATCTGGACTAGGTCTTGAGGTTTTTCTCGCATTTGTGGTTTCTCATTAACAAAATTTTTGGTGTCCGTGTTATTTCTTTTCCGCATTATATTTGTTTATATAATTGAAATATCACAGTTTGTGCATAGTTCAATCAATTAGTAAATCCAACCTTTGGTTGTTGATTGAAATTGATTGACACTTGGATATTGTTCTTTGGTACCATCCAAGTTATTTCTCATAATCAATCGTGCTCAATTCCACCTGCATTCCTATCCGTTTGATTGCAGATTGATTTGGGAAATAGAGATATAACTCTTGGATACTTTTTCGTGATTGAGTCTGACTAAATAAAGGTCCTAGTTGGCTCTCTTGGAATTGTATTGGAGTTGTCCATACAGATTGCCTAGCGAAATAATGTGCGTGGTTGTTAGACCCTAGTTGCTCTCTTGTTTTCCATGGCTACAAATAGTGTGCAAAGAAACTATAGGGACAATCTTGCCATCTTCGAGAGTTAGGAACCCAACTGTATGGAAAAGCATCCGGAAGCAAAAATGTAATCTAACTATAGGGACAATGCTTGTTAATCTTAACGATAGGTGGAAATTTTCAACCCACACCTAGTATGGGGCAACAACAACAACAAAATAGTTAGACAAAAAGCACTGAGACGGTGATTTAAGGCTAAGAAAGACTCAAAAGACAACAATACCTCGTAACAAACCAACAACTACAAAATATCAATACAGCTGACTTCTATGCTACTTACCTGCCCAAATCTACACTAGCATGCAGATAAAAAAAAAACAGATTTTTTCGTGAAAATTCATTCCATGGTTGATAGAAACTTAATTCATTGCAGCTCAACCATGTGTATTTGGTTTTGACTGCTCTGTGAAAATTAATGCAAAACAAGGAGTTCATTTCAGGACAAAGTCCTAATGTCAAAAAATAGCATAGTCGTTTTGGAAAACTGACATGGATCGCTTTTATTATCTTTACGAGATGAAGATTCTCCCGGATCATTTGAATCATCCATTTTATATCACAAAAATCCCCCAAATCTCAAAACCTAATTTTTTTCACCCCAACTCTCTCACATAAAAATCAAATTTTTTTCAACTAATATAACACTAACAACTTAACTTAATAAATCATTAACAATATAATTAATCATTATTATTAACACTAATTAAATTAAGGGTATTTATACCATTATATATAAAAAAAAGGTGGATAAGGGGTGATGGTATTTATTAATCATTATCTAGTGACCCTAAACAGGATTCAAAAACATTATCAGCGACCAAAATTGTTGTTTTAACTCAAATTTGAAGATATTTAGTATACCGACAGAGATGCTTGGCAGGATAAGAAATTATAATGCTTTATCAATGGAATACAAAAAATTACCCAAATAATACGCAAAGAAAAGATTGAAAGAGAATGGTCCATGTAAGTTCTGGCTTGGCACCCCTGCAAAGAAAAACACAACACTAAGAAACATGAAATAAAATGAGTCGAAAAATTATTGAACTGAAGAAAAAAAAATGACATTGGGAAAGACGATTTAGAATACAAAGAAATCTAATATCATGCACCTTTCCACGGGAAAAGCAATGGGAGCAATGAACAATGCAGCCACGATGGATCGATAGGAACAATATATGACTGACCAACTCAAAGAAGTGAGCAGGTGCATGGTAATGATGACCGGCAGATATATAAGAGGTAAAGATACAAGTGGTTCAAAAAGCTCATGGTTGCACATTGGGAAATATTAAACTGCATAAATGGATGTCTTTACTTATGCTTACACTTGGATACATAATGCTTTTTCTTTGAGTTGCTTTAAAAGAAAAAAATTGTATAAAAAAATGAAAAATAACACAAACAATTTTATCTTCGGGATAAATTATGAATGGTAAATAAATAAATAAATCGTAAACCGAATAACAACAAAAAACTTGTTCAGGAGAAAAGAAGAAAATGTTGAATGAAAACGTTTACTATATTTCCTATTATTGATTTATGCATTGTCCATATGACTCTATTTTGCAACTTCTACCCGCAATGTCACACAATGAGCCTGAAAAGTAATGCATCCAAACAATCAATTTGCCAAAAATATTGGTCACTTTTATCATTGATCAAAGACAAAGGATGGACCATTGAGGAGTAAAAACAAGGTACATGCATCTTTAACCATTGAACCCTAGAGTCCTTGACCGAACTTCGAAAGTAAGCATCTTTCATTCTTGACTAGGTTTGGTTCAGATGATGACTAAATCTAATACAAGAACCATGCGTATCGGGGATAGGACTAGAAAGAGGCTATAGCCCTCCATTAATTTTAGCACAATAATATTTTACATGTGTTATAAACGTGTAATTATGTTAAGAATATGTAGGGTAAATCTTGTTTATTACCGGGATGTCCCTGTGTCTAGACTTATAAATAGAGGTGTTAATATTTGTCTAAGATACACAACTAATGAGAATTCTCTCTTCTTCTCTTTTATTATTTTGATTTGTGTCTCCTTCTCTACCTTCTTACATTCACAATACGTATCACACACGTTTGCTCTATCAATATCAATTGAAAAATAAAAGATGGTGTTGCAAAAAGTTTTACACTAGTTTCTTTTTCCTCTGTGCATGTCATTCCACTAATGCTAGTTTTGCACGTGATATGAACCAAAAGATCATATGCTACATCTTTCAAAGGAAAATTGGGATGGTGAAAACAATGCCCTTTTTGTTTATTTATTTATTTATTTTTTCAATCGTAAATTAAATTGAATTATTTTTATATATGTAAACCATTCACTGACTTTCTTTTCCTGTTTTTGTATTTATGCCAATAATTCACAACGTTTAGATGGACTTGTAAACACATATATACAAAGTTATATATTTTCTTTTTCATCCAAGCTAGATATTAGAGATCTTTGTACATGGTAACTCTAACTATCTTTGTTTACATATGATGTATATGTATATAATATATTATGTGATCAATTATCATTTTTTCATTATGTTAATTATTATATATGTGTTGTGGATTGATTATCCTTTCTTCTCTTATATTTTCATAGAGAAAGAAAAAACAAATTCATCAAAAGATGATTTATAGTTTCTATCGCTTAAAAGAAATTATAATCACAAAAAAAAAGGTTTTACCGTATACTTAATTACCTTTACGATAACTAATCACGATTCACATGCATGTTCCATAAACTTCCGTCCAATTAAATTTGGTATCTTCATCCATTTGATAAAAATCATGTGATTTATATATATGGTTTCTATTTTTTTCTTTACAAGAAACGATCTGCAACCGCAAAGTGGTTTTTCCATTTACGATGACTAAAAGGACAATATTATTTTATTTTGTCGACGTGATTTTGTTAGTCGTACAAACCAGTTAACATTGACTAAGGGGGGAACATATCATTGTAGTATTACTTCGAAGTTATAATACAATTGAACTTTGGAGAAGATAATGATACTATGTTTTTGTATAACGACGATTCAGAATATTTGTTTTCAAAATTGTTATCGCTATGGATCTTCAACAACAATGATGTTGAGTTGAAAATGTTCAGAATCATTGGCAACTTGAAGTAACAAAGAATTCAAGGAGTTGGAGAACTGAGGAAATCAAGCATAATGGATTCCGGAGTTTTGAAGCTTTATTTTTGAATCCATGTATTTATGGTTTTGTCACTAAAATTGACAAAGGGGGAGATTGTTACAGCATTGCTTGGTCGAACTCACAAGTGTTTCTATCTCAAGCATGTTGTCAAATTTAGTTGATCAAAACTATATATTGATTTCTAGTATACATTTAATCAAGTCTCGGATTAGGATAAAAGTGTGTAGTTGAGTACCAGACATCACATCTTTCTACCGTTTGAAGGCGAAGATCAACCGAAGCTTTTGGAGAACTTCATCAACAAAAAGTAAGTGAAGACTGAACCACCTATTACTCAAGTTTTCACCTTTCGATCTATGAGACTATGTTGCATGACTAAATTGGACTCTACATGCATAACAAAAAATTCAAGTCAAGTTTATCTTGTTAATTATTCTCGAAATATGTTGACTAAACTTAACAACATTTGTTCATACTTGATGAATTTGGTTAAGAACAATTTATTGTTATGACCTAAATTATGATTCAAGATTATCATTTGAAAATAGCCTGGAACAGTGATATGTGTCATTGATGTTATTCGAGAATGTTTCAAATTGATTATTAAAGAGATATCAAACTATTGTAAATATGGATGCAGGACAATACATGTACCAGCTTACATAATGACCCAAATTGTTATAGGTCCGGAGCCGCAATACATGTACCCAATACACGTACCGACATAACTATAGTTTGGTAACGACTTTTGGTATACGTATGCAAACCCCAAAAGTTATGCGGCTCGTGAACTTAGGTTGGTACACATACCTAGTATGCGTACAGAAAAAATTCTGTGAACTCCTAATAAACTCATTTTGTCTTAAGGGTATACAAACCCGGTACACGTACCATGACAAAATAACCCACGAACTGGATATAGGTTATACAATAATTTTCATCTCTTATAACCTGTTGGTTGTTGATGATTTCTAATTTCTTATGCATAATCTTGGATGTCGTTAAGGAACACTCTGATGCATTCTGATTTCTAATTTATTATGATTACTAGTTAAGCCATATTCCATTATATATAACTCGTGAACTAAGATTGTACTATAATCTGTACCTCTTATAACCCACTATATATAACATGTTGGTTGTTGATGATTTCTAATTTCTTATGCATAATCTTGGATGTCGTTAATGAACACTTTGATGCATTCTGATTTCTAATTTCTTATGATTACAAGTTAAGCCATATTAATGAGGGGAATTGCTTGTGCAATTGTCTTCTTCTTCCCCCGTGATGTTGTTACTTAAAAAAAAAAAAAAAGAGTTTCCAAAGGATTCAACCAATTTCTTTGTATCTGCCTTCGATTTACCCTGTCTGCTACAGATATCGAATTTTCCCTTCCATGGTTTAAATACTGATGATTGATGCTTTCCTCGTATCTTGCTTTCTTTTGCCAGTTGATGATTACCATTGCGCATTGTAGAGTCTAGAGACAACACCTAATTCATCACAATTAGGATGACTTCTTGATCCTTGTGATGTGCCCTTCTAGAGTACCTACAACCACTTGCACATCTGAAAGCCCTTGTGATATTAATATTTGCATACCAAAAGCATTCCACAAAGTAATTCCCTTATACTTCTCTTCTTTTCCTGAATTCACTGTTTTCTTCATTTATGTTTTCACGCTTTTTGGATGATTGTATACTTGGGAATGATGAGCCAACTGTTGTTTACATGACCTAGATCTAGGTTTAATTTTGTCAAATTACCTCACACATGTGCTTCCACCTACTCCAGATACCCATTGCTAGAATGTCTGCGACTTTGCGCTAACGTACTGACTTGACCTTATCTTCATACTGCTTTGTTAATTATTCACTTCGTTTGTGACTTGACCTTATGTTAAAGAGAGAATATGAAGTATACTCTAGTAACTTATTTTGTTCTACCGTGTATTAGGAACTGAACGAAGTCATTGTACTGTTGTTAATTTGCTTTGCAGGAATGACGTTCTTTATCGTATGTAAATCGGGGACATAGCACATGAATGCGCTACTTGATATCATTTATAAAGTATTGGTTAAGTTCATCGTCATTGGATCGGAGCTTATCGTTTTGTTGTTTACTATTAGTTTAGCATGTTGTTGTTAGAATTTTCTAGCTAGCTTGGACATGTATGTTCTGAACTCAAAATTTCATCCTTTTTGTGTAATTTTGAACCCAATGGATAAAATGAATGAATGTTGAATTCTTAGTTTGAGTTAAATTTGAAGTTTCATTTGAATTTGAGTTTGGGTTCCACTTGACTTTAATTTGAGTTCCATTTGACTTGACTTTAATTTGAGTTTCATTTGACTTCAATTTGAGTTTCATTTGATGCAGTCATATTATTTCAGATTCATCCATTCAGGCATTTCAGCAAATCCGATTTTTTTTTTTCATATTAAAATTTAAATCTACGACCGATTTAATGAGTCGGCACCTCGTTAATTAGCATTAAAATCAGTCGTACAAAAAAAATCGCTTTATCAGCGACCCCATTAGAGACCGTTACAATATGTTGTTTAACTCGTATATATGACCTATCCCGACGGTCTCAAAACTTATATTTTCCATTAGTAAATGCAGTATGGAAGCTTTGAAATCCCACTATTCTCCTTTGGTTGGTAAGCCCAGAAAGCTAGATTAGTTAGTAACTTTGAATCTCAGCTGAAATTTAAGAGTAATATGTTAGTCTCTATGTTGGTTTAGCAACAAAACATGATTTGTATTCCTTTAAACTAGATTAATACTAATCCTAATCAATGAGGTCAAGGTTTGTTCATGTTAATCATGTATTTTTAAGGGTACATAATGATAAGTATCTCTTAGACTATTTGGAATGGCATACTAGTTATAATAATGCTATGTGAGGCTGTTTTTCAACTCTTGATGGAAGGTTGGATGACACATGTCTTTCCTAGCATGAGGTGGACTCCATTCCGACTCTTGTTTAAAAAGGAAATTTTACATCATTAAAGAATTAGAGAAGATAGAATTGGAAGTGTTTTCCTACAAGTTTTCTTTCTACTGTTTTTTGCTAAATCTAAGGTATGCATGTATACTTCCTATGTACTTCATGTTAAATATTTTTTTAGTTGTAGAATATGTGATCCTAGATCATGCATACAACTATATATGAGCATAAGGTATTAAGCATTTTCACATACAAATTGATTACAACTAATAAGGAATTGTTAAGCATGATTATAGGCTCATATTCTAACATTGGTATTTGAGCCTTAGGTATAATATATTCTACAAAACTTGATTATAGATTATGGTGATTGTTATGAAATTTCAGCAATTCACATATTAGCTTAGATATGAACTCCTTATATTCAAATCATGTAAGATATGTGCTTTGTTGTCATCATGTTACAAGGCTGATCTAAAGAATTATTTGAATCCTTGTAGTAGTCTTGATGTAACTTTTATCGTTTCTATGTGTCGCCAAAGTGATATTTTGAGAGCAGATAAAAGTTGCATATTTTCTTATGAAAGGACTATGTAAAATTGCATTTCAGATGTTGTTCGTATGACGATACCCAAAGGTTAATCATACTTGTCACATCTGTAATGGAGCAAGGTAATCTATTTATACATAGTAAATGATAGTTCTTTACGACCCAAAGTTGTAAAAGATCCGTTGAGTACTATGTATAAGATGATTAGCCTTGTTTTCATTAGACTTTGGTACATCACAAGTTTACCCAAAAGTGGACTTGTGGTTGTATCGAGTCTGAAATCTGCATGTTGTTATCATGATGTTTAAGAATGTTTTATGTTGAAATACGTACAAATATATATATCATTCATACATAATACATGCGTATTTCAATTTCAAATACAATGAATCTTATACAAGTTCAAGGTTATTTGGATGGTATTGAGCCTCTTAATGGCACGAACTACTTCAAATGGAAGTCACACCTTGATATAGTCCTTGATACTTGGAATATGACATATCTCTAAGAGAACCTAAACCAGAAATGCTTGTTAATTATTCTACTAGAAATGAAAAGATAGATTTTCATAAATGGGAGAAGGCAAACAAAATGAGTATAATGATCAATCGAGGTGCAATTACTGAGGCCATTCGAGGTGGAATTCCAACGAACGATACTGCTAAAGAGATGATGGAAGTTATTCAGTCACAATTTATGAGTTCAGCGAAGTCAATGATTGGTACTCATATGGGTCAGCTGACTTCAATGTGGTATAATGGTGAAGGTAGTATTCAAGATCACATCCTTCAAATGACAGATTTGGTATACAAATTACGGGATCTGGATATGAATCTAAATGATGATTTTCTAGTACAACTTGTAGTTAATTCACTCCCTAAGCAATTCGAGACTTTCAAGGTTAACTATAATACTTTTGAAAAAAAAAAAGAGATGTAAATGAATTGATCGCTCATTGTGTGCAAGAAGAGGAAAGGCAGCGACGTGAAACTAAAGAGTATGCACATTTTACTATTGTTGATCCTAGCAAGAAAGATTTCAAGAAATCAGGAAAGAATAAGAAACCGCAAGAACAGAAAAAGGAAACACAAAACAATGAGTTAGAAGTTAATAAGGATGGTAAAAAGTTTCCATTTAAGTGTCATTTCTGTAAGAAGCCAGGACACATGAAGAAGGTCTGTTTTAAGTATAATAATTGGCTGAAAAAGAAACAACAAGGTACTGATTTTCATATGATGTGCTTTGAGATTAATCTTGTTAGTACTCATTTGAATACTTGGTGGTTAGACACCGCAACAACCATTCATGTTGCTAATTACTTGCTTGCACAAGGCGAAATCTAAGTAAGGAGGAGCGCTATACATGCCAAATAGAAATTAAAGCTAAAATGTAAGGAGGAGCGTTGTCTATACATGCCAAATGCTCAAGGAGTGGAAGTTAAAGCTATTGGAAATGTCTTGGGTGGGAAAACATACCTTTGAAATAGGAGGCATTACTATAAGGTGATTTTTTGATCTTTTGATGTATTTTATGTACCTAACAAGGTGTAAGAAGATGTTTGATATCATGAACTCGGTTGGTAGACTAAAGTCGAACTTTAATGTAATACTCTAAGGGCTTTACCTTTTTCTATCGGTGGTGGTTGTTTTAGTATATTTCATAACTCTAAACTGGTTGGTTTTGGGCCGAATGAAGAAAATATTTATAAGATGAATGTTGTATTTAAATCTGTGAATTCAATGTCTTATATGAATGTTGATACTTCTAAGGGTGTCAAAATAATCTTAAACTCAGAGAATTCTTCTATGTCGTGGCATCAACGTTTAAGGAACATATCTAAAGATCGAATGCAAATGCTTGTAAGGCAAAATATGTTACCACAACTAGATTTTTCATATTTTAGTACATGTGTAGCTTGTATTAAAATAAAGTTAGTACATGTGTAGGAGTTGTCCCCATCATTACTGCTTCTTCAAATGATTCAATGGGCATGGGTGCGTTAGCTCTTGACAGAGATGGATGTGTGGACGGAGTACCTATCACTGCAAGGGTTAATGAACCATCTTTGAACTTGAGCAATGAAAGAAGGTTTATTTCCTCATCTCCAGCTGACGACCTTCAATTGGTCTTACACTCAAGTCAGTTAGAAGATATTGGTGCTCATACAACTCCCATTCGTGTAAGTCATATGCAAAATGATCAAAATCTGCAATTGTTCAATGTGGTGGATGATCAAATTTTCATTAAGCCGGGGGACTTACAGAATACGAATATAGATACAAATGAGGTTATATTTTCAACTTCTAAACTTGTTGTGGAGTTATGCTGCGGGATGGGGGGTATCTCGTCTAAGGATGAAGGGAAGGCTAAGACTGTAATAGATGAGATTCTATTTAAGTATAGAGATAGGTACAAAGCAATTGCTGAATGTCAGAATGTGCATGATAGTTGTGATTCCCATATCTCTAATTCCTCAAACGATGCAGAGGATAATGAGGAGGTAAACTCAAGGGATAATTGTGGTGCTGATGGGTTCTAAAGTGATATCTTGGAACATTAGGGGATTGAACGACTACATTAAGCAAATTTCTGTGCGAGACTTAATTTTCCAACATAAATGCCTCACCTGTTGCATTCAAGAGACTAAGATGACAGCAATGTCACGCTGGTTTGTTGGTCAATTATGGTATGATGCTGACTATGGAATGGAAATTTTACCTTCACAGGGTTTGGTGGGTAATAGTGGTGGCCTTCTCACAGTTTGGGACAATACACAACTGGAGCTGTTGGACAAGAGAATGGGCATCAATTTTATTTCCTGTCTTTTCAGATTCCAGAGTGATGGTTTCAAATTTATTTTGACGAACGCATATTCTCCTTAAGAGAATTGTTTTGGAAGGATTTAACTGAAGTCAGAGAATGGTCGTCTGAGGCCTGGTGTTTTGTGGGGGATGTTAATGTTGTTAGGAGTGACTCGGAAAGGAACAAGCCTGGTGGTGATGTCAGGAACATGAAGTTCCTTAACGACTTTATCTCTGAACAAGAACTCATTGATTTACCGTTGCATGGAGGAGCTTTTACTTGGAGCAATAAGCACAATGACCCACTACTATGTAGGTTAGATAGGTGCTTGGTATGTACTTCTTTTGATTCTAAGTTCAGCACTGCAACTCAAACATCTCTGGTTCGTACTGTATCAGATCATAATGCTTTTCTAATTGACCTATCTCCGTCTATTAGAATTCACTCTTGTTTCAGAATTGAAAATCACTGGCTGGAACACCCATATTTCGTAAAAATGGTGGAGGTTTGGTGGAACTCACTTGATTTTGTGGGTACTCCGGGTTTTGTTCTCTTTAGGAAGCTACAGAACTTGAAGTACTTCATCAAGACCTGGAGCAGGAGCACTTTTGGGAACGTGCGTAATGATGAGAAAGAGCTTAAGAAGAAGATTAACATTTTGAACATTCCTGAGGAAACTTCGGTTTTTATATACTTCTCAGCTCGAAGAAAGGACGGATTTATTGAATTCTTTAAACACTGTAAAGCTCACCAGAGCTAGGATGGCATATCAACGAGCGAAGGTGAAGGGGTTCAAGGATGGCGACAAAAACACCCAATATTTTCATCAAATCCCAAGTGGCAAAAGGAGAAGAAATTATATCATGAAGTTGGAGGTTGATGGGGTTGATGTTTTCAACCATGAAGTTATTAAGAAAGAGATTCATGATTATTACCCTGACTTGTTTACTGATACTTCACCAGTAAATCCATCTTTTGATAGTTTAGATTTCAGGACTATTGATCAGGTACAACAGGTGTGGCTAGAAAGAGCTGTTGAGGAGGATGAGGTGCTGAAAGCTATCAAGTTATGCGGAGCGAATAAAGCTCCATGGCCGGACGGATATAACCTGGAGTTTTACAAGGCTTGTTGGGGAGTGTTGAAGAATGATGTTATGGCAGCAATCAAGGAATTTTTCTCCAAGGGTAAGCTAGACTGGAGACTTAATGTCTCTTTTTTGAAACTGATTCCTAAAAAAGAAGACTCTGCCACTGTCAAGGACTTTAGGACTTTGAGCTTAATAAGCAGCTTCTATAAAATTGTTTGCAAGATTTTGGCGGAAAGAATGAAGGTGGTCATGCCAGGATTGATATCTACTGCGCATGGGGCTTTTATCAAGCTTAGACAGATACTTGATGGTATTTTGATTGCGAATGAGCTTGTTGATAGCAGACATCGAGACAAAAAGACCGTGCATCATGTGTAAGATTAATATGCAAAAGGCCTTCGATAACGTAAGTTGGCCTGCTCTTTTCACTATTTTGGCAAAGAATGGATTTGGCTCGAAATGGATTCAGTGGATGAGATGGTGCGTGACTGAAGCCCAATTCTCCATTTTAGTTAACGGGGAAGCAACGAGTTTGATTAAACCATCTAAAGGAATCTGTCAGGGAGACCCTTTATCTCTTTTTCTTTTTCTTTTGGTGGTAGAAGTTCTATCTTTACTCATCAATAAGGCAGTAGAACAAGGTAAACTTGGAGGCTTCCAGGTTAAGGAAGGTGGTACTATGGTGTCACACATGTAGTTTGCAGATGATACGATAATTTTCTTAGATGCTTCCACTATTGAGGTTAGACGACTTCTTGTTATTTTGTCGTTATTTGAAATCTTAACGGGGCTGCGACTTAATCTAGAAAAGAGCATGATGATCAGTATAGGTGCATATCATCTGGTGAGTGGGTTAGCTTTGGAGTTGGGGTGTAGAGTGGAGATGCTGCCTGTGACTTATTTGGGAATGCCAATTGGCTCTAATAGAAGGAACGAGTTGATTTGGGAGGTAATTATTCAGAGAATGCAAAAAAAAGCTGGCTCCATGGAAGAGAAGATATATGAACAAGGCTGGTATGGTGGTGTTGATAAGGAGTTCACTGGAGAGTTTGGATGTCTACTTCATGTCCTTACATCACATTCCTAGATCGTTGGAGAAGCGGTTTGAACACTATCATGAGAAGGTTCTTGTGGGGAGAAGATGAGGAAAAAAAGAAGATGAGTAGGGTTTCTTTTAAAAGAATTTGCAAACCAAAGAGGAAAGGTGGCTTAGGTATTCGAAGCTTGAGACTAGTGAACAAATCTTTGTTAGCAAAATGGCATATTAGGTATGACAAAGAAAAAACAGCTCTTTGGAGACACATTATGTGTGAAAAAACGCAAGCTCAGGAAGACTGTTTACTACCGCTTCAAGTTAAAGACCCCATTGACCGCAGTATGTGGTTTGGGATTTTACGAGAAAACAAGGTGTTTGCTGATGCTATAAGGGTGCATGTAAAAGATGGCTCCACAATTAGGTTTTGGCAAGATTGCTGGTGTGCAAGTATCTCTTTCAGGAAGAAATATCCAAGATTATACAAAATTAGTGTGCAAAAAATGGATTCAGTGGCCACGCTCTTTGAACCAAGATGGAACTTTCAATTTACCAGACAATTAGATCCATCTGAAAGAATCGATTTGTTGGAAATAAAGTACGACATCAGGTTGATAAACTTGACTCAAGGGGAGGTAGATTGTTTGGAGGGGGAGACGTCTACAAAATCAATATACAAGAAGTTGTTTGAGACTGACCCAGATTGGGAAGGCCATCGTCTGTTAACTAACAAACATGTGCCACCTAAAGTTATTTTCCTATTTTGGGCTTCGCTGCATGATTCAATCCCAACAAGATACATGCTGCAACATAGGGGAGTAACTGTACAATCCAATTTATGCCTTTTTTGTAATGCAACGGTGGAGACGATGAACCATCTCTTCATCCATTGCAGGGTGATTAATCAGTTGTGAGAGTTCTTTGTAGCAGCACTGAAGGTTCGCAGGGTTACGCCTCTTCATTTCTTGTCGTGTATTCAGAGATGGAGATTGGAAAGAATTTCAACAAGAGTGAAGATGGTTTAGCAACTACTACCTTTCGCAATCTGTTGGGAGGTGTGGAACGAGCGCAACAGGAGGGTGCATGGAGGAAGAGCCAAGACAGTGTATGAATTGGAAATTGCCATTAAACAATGGATTTACCTGTGGAGTTTATCAACATAAACGTTTAAGAACTTTACTATGAATCAGATAATAAGAAATTGGGAGGATATTAAGGACTTGTAACAGTTCAGTCCTATTCTTTTTTGTAAGACTGATGTCATTGTAAATATTCTGTAAATACCTTTTTCTTTTAATATATCCTTCCTTTCTCAAAAAAAAAAGTTTGTTAAATCGAGAAAGAAAACAACTATTAGAAGTCAAGGCTTACTTCAAATTGTGCATACAAACATTTGTGGTCCTTTTACGATTGCTTCTAGAGGTGGACATAGATACTTCATCATATTTATATATTATTATTCGCGCTATGGGTATGCTTATCTCATTCGTGAAAGATCAGATGCTTTAGAGGTCTTCTAAATCTACAATTCAGAAGTTGAAAACCAACTTGAGAAGGAAATTAAAGTATTGATATCAAATAGGGGAGGAGAGTATTATGGCAAAACTGATTTCTATGGAGAATCTCATGGAAAGCTACTTGAATTTCTGCGAGAACATTGTATTGTACCTCAGTTTACTACTCCCGGATCACCGGAACAAAATGGGGTTGCTGAAAGACGTAACAGATCCTACAAAGATATGATTCACACTATATTAAGTAACACTAAATTACCAGAATCCTTTTGGCGAGAAGCTTTAAGGACATCGGTATACATTCTGAATCATGTACGCAATAAATTATTTACTAAGACTTCTTATAAGCATTGGATAGGTAGAAAACCTAGTATAATTCATCTTCATGTTTGGGGTTGTGCAACGGAAGCTAGGCTATTAAATCCTTCTGAAAAATCTATTGATTCGCGCACAACAAGTTGTTTCTTTGTTGGCTACCCAAACAGATCAAAGGGTTATATGTTTTATTATCCTTCTAGGCCTTTTGAGATTGCTGAAACTAATAATGCTAAGTTTCTGGAGGATGATCAAATCATTGGAAGTGAATCTTGCCAAATTGTGTTTGAAGAAGAGAATCCAACTGACCTGATTGCTACTAAGTTCGAAAAGAATCAACAGCTGACATTCCAGAATCATCTAGAGCCGCTGAAAAGGAAGAACTGGTTCTCCGTAGATCTACTAGACCAAGAAAACGTCGTCAAACCCGGTTTTAGTACCTTCATGGTAGAATTAGATGGAAATGTCGATGATTTGGAAGAACCATTGACATATTCACAAGCAGTGAATGGAAAGAACTTTCGTTTTTGGATTCCTGACATATATGAAGGACTGGAATTAATGGACAAGAATGGCGTATGAGATATGGTAGATCTGCTTGAAGGTGCGGCAACAATTGGTTGTAAATGGATTTTCAAAATCAAACGGAATGCTGATAGGAGTATCGAAAGGCACAATGTTAGGCTTGTATCCAAGGGATTTACTAAAGAAGAAGGGGTTGATTATAAAGAAACTTTCTTTCCAGTTTCCAAGAAAGATTCCTTTGGAATTATCATGGCAATGGTGGCTCATTTTGACCTTGAATTGTATCAAATGGATGTGAAAAACGTCTTTTTTGAATGGTGATCTTGATGAAAAGATTTACATGGAACAACCAGAAGGTTTTACATTTAAAGGTCAAGAAGGTAAGGTATGTTTCTTAAAGAAATCTATATATGGATTAAAACAAGCATCCCGTCATTGGTATCTGAAATTCGATCAAGTAGTGTCGTTTTATGGTTTTGTTGAGAATGAAGTTGATAGATGTATATATCTGAAATCTGGTGGGAGCAAGTTTATCATTCTAATTTTGTATGTTGATGATATTCTACTCGCTAGCAACAATATTTCATATGTTGCATGACACTAGACACTTTTTTCATCTAATTTTGAAATGAAAGACTTGGGAGAAGCTTCTTATGTTCTTGGTATTCAAATACATCGAAACAGAAACATGGGTCTATTAGGTTTGTCTCAAGAAGCCGACATCAAGAAGATACTCAAGAGGTTTGAAATGCAGAACTGTACACAGGGTGAAGCACCTATTAATCGTGTCTTTTTAGTTTCGAAAACTTGGCTAACTTGTCAGTTCAGGCAGTATTTTTCCTTGTTTTTGTCCCATTACAGTCGCTTGAGAAATAGACATACATGACAATGAACAAAGGCACGACACACACACACCATTGTGTATGCTCTGACAAAACAAATACCATTACCATGACCAAAATCCAGTGTCATCTGGTGCATTTGTTTGATAACACCATTTTTTCTAGAGAAGAAGAAAAGAAAAAAAAAGAAAAATAATAAAATAATTTTTTTATTAGATAAACAAAGCGGCACTAACTAGAAGAAATAAAAGCTCCAACAAATACTACTACGTTAATCCAACATGTTGGCTTGTCTGCCTAAAAATAAAAAAGGATGGAGAAGTGGTTGGCATCAATCCCCATACCTAATAAAAATAAAAAGGATGGAGAAGTGGGGCATCGATCCCCATACCTCTCGCATGCTAAGCGAGCATGCTACCATCGGAGCTACATCCCCAACACGACAGATCTACAGCTTAACTATTCCAGATTCGTCTAGTCTCTTTCTTTTGGGTTCCAGCATAACAGAAAGATTTCAATGCTGCACCATCACTAGGACCAAGGTGCATCACATCACCAGCTACAGTTACAATTTGAGGGTGCAAAAACTTGAGTCCACTAAACTCATTCCATTTAATTAACAAATCGATTGTACTCTGTAGTTCAAGGTTAAGGTTACATTGCTAGAGACACGGCACCGATATATCAAGGGGAAATTATCCAGAAGACTAACAACTGCTATGTGCTTTAAATAGAAATCACAATTCTAAAAATGATACATTACAAATACAAATCAAACATACAGAATGATAACGTCCGCAAGAAATACAGTAATGCTTGAAATGAGCTTATTCAGCGTAATAACAAACATTTCAGCTAAATTTTGCTTTTTGGCTACGGAATTGAGTCAGGATACTTGCACATAAACATCATTTCGCTAATATGCCGCTTTCTTAATCTATTCATCACCTTGAAGATAAGATTCTTTTTTGAAGCAGTATCTTGATACTGCGTAATCATTTAACTCAAAAGATCATAATCATTGAAGTCACCAGCTTTCATAAGTGAGGTGTTTGGCGTAATCCTTGTGATCGAAGTGTAGACTGGAGCCTTCTAACAAAATGAGGAAGGTAGCCTTTCCTTTCCATTCTCCTTGGGAACAGATTGACTAAAATCCGGAAGGTTTGAAATTTGAATCCCATTATTCCCCCTTTGGTTGGTAAAGCTTTAAATAAACTCAAAAGTAAAAATTTAGTCCCACATGAGCCAGATAGCGCAACCCAACTCAAAATGCCCTGTATATAACTAGCGCTAGACTCTTCCAAATGAATCACGCAGCCGTGCGGTAAGCACAAAGCGAACTATTCTTTCGCCTTTTACTAAAGAATACCGTGTGCTTGCCGTTTATAAGCGGCATACGCCTATTTTTGGAGGGTTTCTCTTTTCCTAGAGGAACCCAACAATATTCAAAACCAATAGTTTCCAAGACTTGGCTAACTTGCCAATTAACTGTGTCTTTTTACTTAACTCGGCTAACTTGCTGGCCAACTTTTTAAGACATGGCTAACTTGCCAGTTCAGGCCGTATGGTTCCTCCCCAAGACTTGGCTTACTTCTGCTAGTTCAGGCAGCATTGTGTATGGTTCCTCTGCACCTAAACAGGAAAAAACATAGAAACACCTGCCGCGAGTAACATTGCAACCGGAAGGAAGCAACATCAGATGCTCGTATTGTGTTCAACTTGCAAGTGATGAAGGATACTAGTACTGTTTGTCCAAATTGGAAAGGAGTCGTTATGTTGTACAATGGACGTGTCTAAGGTATTACTTTTATATGTTGAATGAAAAACCATTTGTTAATCTTATTAGTGATGCTAGCCTCTTAAACCCAACCCCATTTTTAGACGGTAACTAGATTACAAGATTATGTAGTGATCAAAGCTGTTACCAACAGTTCTAATAGTCCTCTATTCGCTGCTCGTTCAACCAATTACACAAGATTTTAAAATGCTTATGGAATGGTCATGTCTGTAATTATATTTTCAGCTGAGAATCTATTGAAAAACCTTCCCCACAAATTCAATCACTGAAATTCATACAGTTTAAGTAAATCACTAATTTAAATTCGAACGTCCTCATAAACCCATACGTTTCTAGTGAAAAGGGTACTTTTCGAGAAGTATTTGCGCATGTTTCGAAGAACCAAATTAAATTGAATCCTTCTACAGGTTAAGGAGAACCCACATTGACAATAGAACCAGCTCAAGTATTGACAAAAACTTGGGGATCAGAGATTTCACACTTCTACTATCTGAAAAAAGCTAGATTGTTTATTAAATTTTGGTATAAGCATTACAAACGCAATACTACACGACCATTAGAACCGAAAGTGTAAAAAGTGACAAAGGTTAGTCCCACAATGTTCAAGCCAGAGTTAGAGATGTGAAAATGAAGCAATAAAAAGCAGTTGATGCATTCCTCAAATCTCATCTTTGCGCTTGGGGCAATGACGCAGCTAATGAGGTAATAACCGAGGCGCGTCAATTGCTGGTTGAAAACTATTTCCAAACCCCCTCCTCGGCCTTGGGTCTCTCAGGGCCGTCGAGAATTTCTGGAAGGGCTCCCTCTAATCAAGGGTAAAGCCCTACAAAACTTGAAACTAAAATTTTTGAAGAAAAAGGAAAATCTTAGAGAAAGGAAAATTTTGGCTAGTCTGTGTCGGCCTCTTGACAGTCATTCCAAATTACATTGAATACTCGTGATCTGTACCTATTCCACCAGTTGCATCATTGTTTATGGTTCTTTCAGCACAAATTCATTACAAAAAGTAGCGGGTTTCAACCACAAGAATCAATTTCACTTTCCGATATCCCAAACAGAAGAAGAATCAATTTCCAGAAAAGCAAAAAATCCCAACCAGCAAAATGTTTCTTATCCATACTGTGTACTGTCTCAAATTGATAAGAAAGAATGAACGAGATTTGGCGCGTCTCAAACTTGTTCTCTGTTGAACTTGACTCTTAAACACAAACCCATTCCAGATATGTTCAAATTTACAATCCCTCTGTATCAGCACAAACTGATGATTTGGTCTCAAATTTGCTGTCCTTCTGTTGAGGTTTCACAATGGAAAGAGTGGCTGCCGGTGAAGTTGCTGGTGCTGTAGGTCCTGTCTTCTGGTAATAATTCTCCATTGCATTATTACTTTGCTGGGGGGCTGATCCACTTGAAGCATAAAAACCAGTCTGTGAGGTTACTGGTGCACCATAGGCGGCTCGTGTAGGGAAATTGTTCTCAAGATATGTGGTAACTTGGAGCATCAAAACCTCCGAGTGAGGCAACTGGAGCTCTCCATAATGACTGCGGAGGGAAGTGTTCAACTGGAGCTCTCCATACTGACTGCAAATCCTTGAGACAAGACTCTTCTGTTCCTTAGATGTGAAACTCCAAAAATCTGTCCGTTCTTTATCACCTGTTATCAGAGGATTTACGTAAGCATCTGTCCGTTCTTTGTCACCTACAACTTCACGAGGTTCATCTTCAACAAAATTGGGTTACTTATCATCAAAACTACTACTACTACTACTACTACTACTACTACTACTACTACAAGTTATTGCAACTCAATCCCCATAGTCAGTTTCTAACAGTATGCAAGGTACTGCCATGCCAATGAAGGGGACAACCATTATACCGCATTCACTGTGAGAATCTCACTTGCAACTTGGACAAGTACCCTCCGTCGTCCAATACCTCCCTGACCCCATGTCTGCACCTATAGAATGGTGACTTCTGTACCATCTAGTAATTAAAAAAGGAAAGTCTAAATCTGTTACAGGTGCAGATAAGGGGCCAGGGAGACAAAGGAAATGGAGGATCCGAATGTCTAAGTAATTTTAGGATGTGAGATATTGGAGAAAACTAAATTGATTGTATGAAACAAAGTAATAGAGCCTCAATTTAGTTTTATCCAATATCTCACTTCCAAAAATAACCATTCTCTTTCTCCAAGTCCAAAGTGAAGGTTGTAGAGGAGGAATTACAGAAACCTGAACCACACATACTCCTATATATGATCAGTACCAGTACATGTTCAGTTTTCAGCAACTCTCATCTACAACTTTAACTTTGTCTTTTTTCTGTCCATTGGCGCTTAGAAATGGAGAACGAATGCTGGTATCAGTATTAGTGTACACTGGATGTAAGATATTGGAGGAAACTAAGTTGATTGCAAACCAAAGTAATTAGAAATCATCAATTTAGTTTCATCCAACTCTCACTTCCAGAGAACATTCTTCAAGTTCAAGATCCAAATAAGTGAAGTTACATGCATAAAAGGTCCAGTTTCCTACAACTCTCACTTACCATAACTGACGATAGATGAAGCTTGAAAGTTGCTTGGTATTTATAACAAGAATTAGCAGGCAGAACTCAGAAGACTAGCTAGCTAGAAGGTTCAGAAAGGGAATATATTAAAAGCGCATTATCACAAAAACGCATGCTAGTAGTACCGCAGAAGAATAATGGTCTAAAAGGACAAGTTTGTTAGGGCAAGTTCTGTATGTTTAAAGGAGGAACTTTACATACCATTTTAAACCCCCTAACTCAAGACTGATAAATTTGGCACATTCTTAGTGATCTGACTTAAGTGATTAATCAATGACTCTGGACAGTCAAGTCAATAATCTTAATCTTACCTGAGCTAGGTCTAACTTTTCATGGGTCTGGGTTATAATTTGAATCGAGTTTTAGGCAAGTTTGAAACCGTCATTCATGCTTGAGAAATCTAACCGCATATGCTAGAATTTTGTTCTTTCCATTGCAAAGGGATAATTGACTACATATTAACAGTATTGTGCATGAAAAGATACAAGAAAATGTCCTTTTTACATTTCCCAACTTTTTGTGGAAAGGTCATATATGTTTTGAAATTGAGAATATCACCATGTTTGCTTCACAGAAGTTGTTTCAGACTGGACTTATTTAGTTTATGACTGACGGGTAGATTTCCTGACACCTTATATGGAGAGCTAAATGAGACAAACGCATCGATACAGTATTAGATATGATGCAAAATGTTTCAGCTACTAAATCATGCAAGAAAACAAATTCACCAAGTAATATATAAATGGATCAAATATGCCTTTATTAGTTTATTTTATGGGGAAAAAAGTGGCTTTTAAGTTTGTAACCCACAGTCTGGACACAAAAATAAGGAGGCAATATATCCGCAGTTTCAGGAGTAATGCAAATTCATGATTTTCTTCATTTGAACTTTGAAGAATCAAAAGTTCAACACATACCACAATATCTGAGTCAGCAATATAGATATGTTTGCAATCACAGCATGAAAATAGTCATACACCAACGACAGCAAGAACATTATCCGATAAATTGACAACAAGTTCGACTAGATTATGTTTGGAGGAAAGAAATGGATTGACATGCTGCATAGGTTTAGCTTCATACGTATTTACCAAAGCAGTTAAAGTTTCCAACTGAAAAATTATGAATTTCATACGCGAGTCATATGTATAACCTATACTAATTTCAGGAAATGTTGGAACTGGCATGATATTTTCGTGGAAGGTGATTTTAGCTAGTAACAAGGGGAATCGACAATTAGTTTTCTATATGACTCCATGAAAGACTTAACTGTGGTAGTAAACCAGCTCTAACATGCTTCAGGAAATGAATAATAGGATCCACCTGATTTTTTTTTGGGACAACTCTAAGTTGATTCATGGTTTCCTCCTTCAAAAGAACTCAATGTCATGACCACAGATTCATACATCTTTGTTTATCTCATGTAGACGATTTTCTGTAGGTACGGCAAGAAAATGTAAGTACCAAACATCGGAAGATAATGATTACCCAGCACTACTTAAAATAACAAAAAACTTGCATAATTAGTCATGGTACCTCATTGTGCTCATTGGGGAGAACCCAAAAGTAGAAATTCCCAACTCTCTCATGTAACGCGCATCAGTTGTAGAAGCCAAAATTTCAGTCTTAGAGAGTGTTCCGCCAGCAGAATCTATGGCTTTTTTGAAAAGATCCAACCATGGGTTGGTATCATCAGTTGCTGTCATTAGAGGACACCCAATGTGGTCTTTGACGGCCCATCCTTAGTTAACTGTGATAATCAAACAAGACAGGTTTTTTTTCAGACTCAAGGAAGGCTGAAGCTTTGTACAAATCGTGGAAATTAGTTTTAGCTAGCCTGCGTTGTTAAGAGTGTCAGTCCTTCCCCAGAGTATGAGGAATCTTGCACACCTTCTATGTGTACGGCAAAAAAATCTCTGGGGTATTACAGTATATCAATGTATACTCAATTTTCTAGCATAGCAGTTTATCACTACACCCATTTCACTCCGACCAGCGACCTGAATCCCCTCCATCCACCCTCTTTAAGTAATTTCATCTAAGCAGGCCGAGCCAAACAGTAACTGAATGAAGGATGCTACATGCCCAGTTAGAAATGGCATGATATTTTCGTGGAACTAATTTCAGGAAAAGTTAGAACTGGCATGATATTTTCGTGGAAGGCGGATTTAGAACATGGGGAATCGACAATTAGTTTTCTATATGACGAAGAAAGTTTTATTTAGTACTCATCATGCTCAACCATGTTAAGACTTAACTACAGATGTGACCAAGGCTTTGGCAATGGATGTATCATTGTCAAAGACAAGCACGCAAATAAAACATGGCAAAGGAAAACAGTTAAAGTTGCCGACTAACAAGGTACAGAAATTCACTCAAGCAACTCACACCCAACTAGTACATGATGAAGGTCAGCTACCTAAAACTGCATTCACCCTGGTGACAAATTTGTTTCATTACATAAACTTTAAAAAAAAATTGACAACAAGATTTCTTGGTTTGATAGATCTCATTCATCAACTGACAAAAGCATATGGAAGGAAGTGTGTATAATTCCAATGATGGCAGTATTTTCAAAGACATGAAGATTCAATGAGACCCAATTCTTAGAAAACCCCAAACTACTCAAAAACAAACAATTAAAAGACACTAATCAAAACAGGCTGCATCAGTAATCATCATCTCAAAAAAAAAAAACTACGAGGATTAGAAAATGAATGGTATACCCATCAATAGAGATCCGCCGCCACCACCACCAAAGATATCTTTAAGCTCCTCCCTTCAGTCTACCTTTCTACTGATGACAGAAGAAGAACCAAAATTTCATTTCACTGGAAGAAAAGTTAACAAAATAAAAATACTTAGATCACAACTAGTCTAGATGCAGCCGCGATGTCTTGCTATTCCATACCAACTAATATTTCATTTAACATTTCTTCAACCCATGTACACAAATGGTTGGTTTAACATTTTCTCTTGTTTCTTTCAGACAAATTCTCTTACTGTGGTGACCTTTATAGTAAGTTTAAGAAATTAAGAAACATTTTGCAGCACAGAAACCAAATGTCAAGTAGTAGTTTCCATAAGAACACCACCATTCAGGTAATTAATGTACCTAGCGAGACATCTAACAATAACCAAAATTGATTATGAAGTAGAGTACTCGAGCTAAACTTAAAAGAAACACTGCAAATTCAATACTTTCTTGAACTGTTTGCTAAAGTTCAATGAGTAGCACTACTCTTACTTATTTGTCTATTGAGATATTCAACTGCTATTTTCTTCGATTTCACACAAACACAACACAAATTAAGGTAACAAATGAGACACCCAAATCAATTTTTTCATTGGGGTATTTTGTCAAATAGTTGCAGTTCATGTAACAGATGTTGTATTTTACATAGTTGAAGTTCAATATACATCCAAAGTTTCATCAAGGCTTCATTCGTGAGAACCATTACATCTAAACCAATTCAAAATGTCATGAAAAACCATTCAAATTTTTAAAAATACTGTGAAGGAAACAAATCAAAATGTAGCAGTACCTGTATTAGTTTTTGTCAAATGAGCATCAAGGTAGCAGAAAATTGTATCTTGCCTGCTCAAGCTGTCTCAAGTTTTATGAGCTTACTACACAGAAGCTGTCTCAAGCTTTGTGCTTACCGCTAAGCACACGGTATTCGTTGCCAACTCTTTATTTTAGTATGTTCCAACTTCCAATGAATCTGGATAGAAAATTATAAGGTTCCATCAAGCGGCAGCAAACTAAACATTTAGTCCCACATGGACTAGTCCAGAGCAGAGGTATGGAAACAAGACAATATAAAATCAGAAGCTTAGAATTAGAAGAAACATACCTTTCTCGGCCTTTTGACTAAGATCAAGTGTAGTATCTGTAGTAGCTTGCCGCTGGGGGTTCTCGCGTGTTGCACTAGTAAACCTGTATAAGGCCTAGTCGTGGCTAGTACTCAAAGTGACACACCTTATGACCGCAGTTTCAAATTTGCAAGATGGTAACTGAAAATTTGAACTTTTTTGATATCCTGCGTCATTCTCAATACTAGATTTATGCTTGTCAGTAACACCTTATCACCTCCAACTGTAACTGTACAATCGATCTAGTAACAAGTTCAGCTCAAATTGCCGTTACTAAATTTTTTAGAGGCCTAGTCTGAAGCTTTAGTAGCTAGGTTGTTTCTCAAATTGATGGTGGAATTCCCATCACAGTAGCTTGCTTCTGGGGTTCACATGCGTTGCACTACTGCAAAGGCCTGTGGCACACCCTACCAAATATAAAACCTGGAAACTGAAGACATGTGATTGGATTTTTAGCTTTACCTAGTGGTTAACTTAAAAGACTGAGTCCATGGATGCTTCCCAAATGGCTTGCTATTGTTTTTCTTCCGGGTCATCTGTTTTAACCCTCATGATCCAATGGCCCTAGAGCTTCTGAAATACAGCTTTTGAGGAGCTTCAGTAGACTGCGGATAATTGCTTCTCTTGATCCTTTAAACCACAACAGTGAGGTGATATCAATTTAAAACCTGCTCCTCAAAGAAAAAACCATATCCATCAAAATATAACGAACAAAATTTGTAGCTCATACGCTTAATTGACCAGTTCACGCACTAACAAACAATTGGTCCTTCTTCTCCTTCTTACAAAATTTACTAGAGTTGGACCACATTTTGCATATCAACCAAAATTGTAAAAACATTGCACCAGCAAAGTGAGACCACATTGCAGATAACTCAAAATGACAAAAAGAATGCACCAGCCAGGAATGGAATCGAACCCGTTGAAGGGTCCTATTCTACCACTAGACGCTGGTGCTGATTGGACAGGCGAAAGCCATAAAGTTCCTAGGTTAGTGACCTCCGTTGCACACTGGTGGTGCTCCTCTTAAGTCTACCCAGTGGGGAAGAGTCTACATCATCATCTGCTTCTTAGGGGTGGTGCACGTTCCTGCAGCCCCTGGGCAATTCTTTCGACTAAACTTGTCTCTTATCGATGGAATGCATCAGTTAGCTATGGTTGTGCTGGCGGTACAGCAGCTGCGATATAAGATCAATTGCTCCATCTGGAACTTTATGTGCAGTTCCATTGACAGATTTTTGTTGAACCTTCAGGCCACCTGGAGTGAATCTTGCGTCTTGGCTTTCTCTTCACCAAACATTTCAGCTAAATTTGCCTTTTGGCTACGGAATTGAGTCAGGAAGGTGGTACTTGCACAAAAACATCATTTCGTTAATATGCCGCTTTCTTAATCTATTCACCACCTTAAAGATAAGATTCTTTTTTTAAAGCAGTATCTTGATACTGCATAATCATTCTACTCAAAAGCTCATAATCATTGACAGAAAGCTCACCAGCTTTCATATGCTTGAGGTGTTGGGCGTAATCCTTGTGATCGAAGTGTAGATGGAGCCTTCTAGTCTCCATGGCTTGGCTAACCTGGCTCAAGGCACCATAAAGGCAAAAAATATACAAATGACTGGCGACAAGATAGAACCACCTGCACAAGAAAGTTAGTCTTTCAGGTTGGAATTCATTCATTTAACAATCTTCTTTCTTTTGAAGCTTTTTCTTCCTTCTCTTTGATTTTCAGTTGAAGCTTTTCCACTTCCAGTGCAACCGGTAAATAATGCTGCAGCATAGAGAAGGAAAATGAAAAACATATAGAGCTGAATCAATGAGTGTATTCCATAATTCATAAGAAATACTGCGAAAAGAAACCTTATGCAACTCACGACATGCATGGATAATACTAAAACATCATGCCGCCGACCCACCTTGTAAACTGGTCTACTAGTTCAACTTAACTCACAATTCATACATGAACTACACAAGATCTATAAACAGATTCTAATTATATAGCAATCAGAGAAACTAAACTGACATAGAAGAATCAATTAAATCTCTATGAACTTCGAGATTAAAGTCTACAGCTGAATTGGCCTGAAGTGCAAGTTGGTGAAAACAAGACTACTAGATGAAAGGAAACACTTCAAACTCATCTAGAATCAGCGAATGAGACACTTACGCATCCTAAACTTGACAGGCCAATTACTCAGTTTTGAACACTAACTATGAGAAAGAAACCCAAGTCCTTGATTGGTTTTAGTTGTGCTGTAGCTGTAAATCTTTCTTGTCCATTCTTCAACGCTGTAAAACGCTCAAGGGGCTGACTTATGAAAATGCAGAAACAATTCAACCAGCTAAACCGCCACTAAGCTTCAATTCATCCATAAAGTACTGTCTAAATTGACCTGGTTTAATGGAACCCAATCAACAAAACAACTGGTTTTTGCACCCAAAAAAACTGAAGGGAGGAAGGCAGTGAATGAAAAAATAAAATGGGGCGATCTGCACGGAAAGTGCAGTGAATCTCCTGGATCCACGCCTCCACCTGGGAGGAAGGCAATGAAAGAAAAAAAAAGGGGGGCAATCTATCTACACGGCAAGTGCAGCTCTGTCGCCTGACAACACTGCGAGTGTCAAATTCAACAAAAGCACTAGGTTCTTGGTTTGCAGGAGCAACAGTTGTACCAGATCCACTGGTCCCAGGAGTGTGAGTTGTGCTTCCAGTTGAAGACAATGCTTCCGTAGTAGTTTCCCCTACGGGAGTATCTCCATCCCTTTTCAGTCAGGAGAATGTCAATAACCAGAAAACTATGAGAAAAAAAAAGCATCGTACATGTTAGAAGTAACTGGTACCTTTCATCATGAATCCGAGCATCACTTACTGCTTCTTCATAATTAGGGGTGCACCAATATTTTGTTCAGAAAAAGTATATATATAGTCTTCAGCTCTAGCATCACTGCTTCTGCAATAAATAAGAAAACGGTCCAATGCCAAGATATGGATCCAAATTGAGAAGGAATGCATTTTCTGAAGCTCGGGGTATCACAAGTTCACATGAAAGACATTCCATATTGGACACTAAAGAATGCACTCAAATCGAAAAAATCAACATAACGAAAAATCATGAATCTATGGTGTGCATGGTTTGTGTGTCTTTGACCAAGTTAAGTTAGGTTGTTTGTGTTGCTTGATAATCACCATAACATTTAATCCATTCACAAATTAAATAACATTAGGCTAGATTTGGTCTTATCACCATTGGTCAAGTCAAATCATTAATGACTTAAGTTTGTAATAAATACTCTTATTGTCAAAAGATCTTATCTTGTATTTGAATTTTAAAAAATAACATGGTATAAGTTCTAAAAAATGAAGTAATTTGTTTTATTTCTTTGATTTCATGGTCATCTAACACTTTTATCTAGAATCTTTTTTTAAGGAATTGCATATTTCAAGCTATCCAATAACCGCAAAAAAAAAAAAAAAAATTTATTTGGTTCTCTCGAGTTTCTTGAAGATACAACATATTGTTTCGATTTATCTTCACAAAAGGTTATGTTTTCTGTTTTTTCTTCAATCTCAAGTGACTCATTTTTATAGTCCTCTTTAGATACAAGATCTCTTTGCTGCCACCGTTGCCAATCAAATAGAGTCTTGGTCTTAGTCACTGTTATTGATCAAGTCATAGTTTGTATGACTTAAGTTTGTAAACCCTGTCGATTAAAAATCTTTTCTTCTCTTCTCTTGATATTTCAGATTTATTTCATCATTAACACTTACTAGATACAATTTAGAAAAAAAAAAAAAAATTTAGTTGGATTTATTACCAATGTGACTCAATCTTTCTTTGTATCTGTTTAGAAAGAAACCCTATTAGTCCGTTTTTTTGTATCTGTTTAGTAGTCCGTTTGCATGGTATACGTCGAAATCACCAGTATACCAAATACGTTCCTTGTCATCGTACCAACGAAAATAACACCAAAAGTATGAATAACCTACCATTGCACGAAATTCCCAACTCCACTCTTCACCTTCATGGAGCATACGTTGACCCAGTTCATCGACATACTTATCTAAAATCATACCATAGCCATCGGACCTGCAGAGGGTATCTAAAATAATACCATCTCCGATATCATTTTTTACATGCACTGTCACATTATACGATGAACCCTTAGAAATCAGAGCTGAAAACAATAGCAGCAACAACAAACTTATGTTGCCATGGCTCCTCCTACCCATTTTTGATTTTGATCGAGAATGTGAAGATCCTACTACGTACAATATATATATATATATATATATATATATATATATACATGGCCTTTTCGAATTAATCGCATATATCTTATTTTTTGAAAATGTTGTCATTTCAGTATATTTTAACGTTAACAAATTAATCGAGTATGTGAAGATCCTACTACGTACGTATGCATGGCCTTTTCGAATTAATTGCATATATCTTGTTTTTTTTGGAAAATGTTGTCATTTCAATATATTTTAACGTATATTAATGAGGAGTATATTACCATATATATATATATACACACATATGTGCCTTATCGAATTATTTGCATATATATATATATATTAATTTTTTCTAAATTAATTGTATATATATATTCTACATTAATTGTCATTCTATATATTTTAGTTAACAAATTGATGCTTCACGAAGAAAAAAAAAAAGTTAACAAATTGGTAAAGGGAGTATAAGTAGTTTATGGAAAATATATTCATTAAATCTAATTATATATTATATTTTATCATATGCTTCAGAAATAAATAGTATATTTTATCATTAATACGTATAGTTGGAATCCAGTTTGTTACTAGGATTTCAACTAGTTTCTTACCGTCTTCCTCTATTGCGATGATTATGATTAAATTTGAAATTTATTCCTTAAAATAAAATAGAAAAAAATAATAAGAGCAATCCTCACTGAAATCCCTACATTTCAGTCAACCCCCATAGATAGATTAGTTTCCAGTCAACCTATATTGACGGACAAACCGATTCTGTCCGTATGTGTTTATTAAGTTTCATTTTTTTCTGTCTTCTTTACCCCTTAATCATAGTTAATAGTCCAACCATAGTTAGCCTTCAAATATGGGTTTTGAAGTTGGTTCTTTACGAGGACCAGTTGTATATGGGTAATTAATTATGAAGAGATCTATTAGTCTCTAACATAAGCTTCTCTACTATACCCAGTGATACCATACCGATCTCATCTATAAATGAAAACTTTAAAGTTGAGTATGATCCCTATCTATAAATAAAAACTCAAAGTTCTGTATCATTAGCCATTGTAATGTTCATGGCCTCCAAAAATATAGTCGAAGACCGAGATGGCTTCTTAGTAGAATCCAATCCAACCAAAAGCTGAAACTATAACTACTATCCAAACAACAAATAACACGATAAAATAAATAGATAACATATTTCAGATGATCATACAAAATAAATTGGGTATCATACTTACAATGATCATATAAAACAATTGGGTATCGTACTAACACGGTAGTATAAAATAAATTGGGTGCGAATAAATTGGGTACGATGATTTATATCGTATAAATTAAATTGTGTTAGTCGTTGCGCTTCTAAAGCTTCCATGAGAACACCACTCTCTTTGGGAAGTAAATTCCAATGATATCCGGTGATATCAGGTTTTACTACACTATTGGAAGCTTCTCGAGACTCTAATCGTTGAAAGAATGACGAGTACAGCTACTCGTATTGAATTCCATTCATTATGTACAAGAACATAGAGCTTTTTGCAGTTCATCAGCCCACAAATATTTGATCTTTCGCTCTTGCTTAAGGCGGGTGCTCTGTAGGATTGGTTTGGCAATGAGTTAGCAATTGTTACGGATTTAAAAGCTGGCATACAAATACTAAGACTGATATAATAACGTAAAGATCCAGATTTTTGTTATCAATCTATTGATACAAATCAATGATGACCGAGAATGTATAAGATTTGATGCAATAAGATAGCGAAGTTGGAAACTTACTTTGACATATTTGTCGATGGAAAGATATAAGATGTGGTGATGAATTGTCCCTGGAAACCCTTGAGGCAATATATGTAATTCACCCAAATATGTCTTTTCTGATCCTAAAAATAAATACAATGCTAACCTACTGTCAAAAAAATACTTCATAAGAGCTGTAAAAATCCTTGTTTGTGGAGTTCCCCAAATTGATCCTTGAATCACATAGAATGCTAAGAACAACTCCTCTTTGGAACGGAGGATCCAAGAGGAGAGGGACATGATGATTTTAAGAAAAAAATATATAAAAGAACCAATGAAGGTACCGTACTTCAACTGACCATAATCAAATCCTTCCTCAACTTTATATGTTTTACAAAATGATTAATGAGATCAAACCAATAGTAAGAATCTCTCAGTTGAAACCTTTGAAGCATGTGTATGAAGCATAGATAACACGCACAGATCTGAAGTTCAGGGTTGGAACCCATGAAAGTGTCCAGGGTATGCAAGTGGAAATTTAGTATCTAATTCTACAAAAGACGACATTAAGGAAACAATAACGAAGTACGAAAAAGTTACCATAAGTCAAAGATTACCATCGTCTATAAAGAAACTAAAAATGAATGTAGGGACGTACTCTCGATGGATGTCTTGCTATTAGACTTTAGTGATTGCACCTATCATCTTCTCGCCATCGTCCACTTTGACCTGCATTAATTTTACAAAAGCCTACATTAAGCAAACAAAAACAAATTAGAAAAAGTGACCCTAAAACCATACCTAAGAAAAAGAAAAATCTCAAGAAACTGAGAAACGGAATCAATCATATAAGTCTTGTTATCCTTCCTTAATTGTCTATTTTTTTCCGGAGTACAAATTTTCTGATTCTATTAACACCCAAGATTTCTTTCCCTCTCTCGGCTTTCGAGGCCATTTCTAATTTCAAGATGGTTTCGAACTCATCTAATTCCCCTGCAAAACTTAAACATGATACATATCATAGTAAATATAATATGAATACCAAAGTGGTCGACATATAGAGCTCCTATGCAATTTACTACTCTTATGCAACACCATGGACAAACAGGCAAAACATTAGTTTCTTCAAGGAATTCAACACACACATGAAGTGCAATTCATATCAAAGACCTGAAACCCAAAAAAAATCCAAGCAAAAAAATAATTATGCATGTGATTCAACAAACACTTAAAGTGCAATTTCATGGTTATGCATGTTAATCCCTGACAAACAATTGTGATCTTCATATGAAACATTAATCCAAAGAGATAAATTTTTTGATTAGAAACCATAATCCCACTGAAGGACTGAAATGTAGATACCAAAAAGATCAATCTATCGGAACCATGACAAATTTATTGGACAATCCTAAACGCCTAAAGCATACTCAATACAGCGGTGCACATTTTAGTTAATCATTAATTCAGGATAAATTCCAGTCTATTGCTTCAATTCAGCTAATTTTTGAACAATTTTATCTACCGAAAAAATGTTATCTACCAAATCGTCTAAAACATAAAAACTTATCAAGAATTCTTCAAATTTAGCATAAATCTATAAGGAAAAATTGAAAAACTAAAAGAAGATAAAACAAACTTACCATTAATTCCCATATCAGAAACATTAGAATCCAATAAAGAGTTAATTCATAACCTGTGTGTTCTTAATTGAATCTTCTCGTGGTTAGATACAAAAACGATTTCCAATAATACCATAGTTATAAACCAGTAGATACCTTTGAATTAAACTTCGTTACTCTCATCGATTCCCACAGAAGTTAAAAATCAAATTAAATCCTACAAAAACCACGTATAGAATGTTGGTGTTGAAATAGATAAACTGCAGCAACACATCTACTTCATCACCAAATTCACTTCATCCATCCATCAAACTCCATAGTCTCTGCTAGGTTTTTTACCGAAAAAGAAGAAGAAAATGGGGGAAACCGGAGGGGAAAAAGGTACAAAATGTATTCACAGGGAAGTTGGGTATGGATTCAGAATAATGGGTATGGCTTATTCACCTAACCCTTGTCTGGTTTGATTAGGTTAACCGTTTAAGGGGCTAGAACGTGATTTCCACCCGATTCTCTTCTACCCATTTGACTCTGTCCGTCAACATACCTTGACTGAAACCTTGTCCTTCTGTCTAGGAAAGTAGAAATCTTAGGATTTCCATAAAAAAATTTTTTTTTTTTTTTTCTTAGTTATGATTTTATATTTTTACAAGCTCCGTAAGCCCGTCCATGGTTCATTAATTGACCAAATAAAAGAAGTAAAAATGGTAAGCATAGACTGCGTTTGCATCAAATACTGTAATCAATAAGATAAATTAGTCCAACTCACGTATACAGATTTTAGAAATTGTGTTTTGCAACACAGCCGGTTGCAACAAAATGAATTCCAAAAGCATCAATTCTGCAAAAATCACAACATAAAAAGGTTAAAATCTTTATGACTTCATTGCCTCCATTAATCAATATCCGTTTGCTAAAATCAACTAATGTGAGAGGGTTAAAGAGATGGATGATGAGGAGTTACCCTTTTTGATTTTCCAAAAGAGGTTGTTGATCTTTCTTTTCAAAAAAACAAATAAACAACCCATGATTAATCATCTAAATATTAAAATGGGTTCTGAATAATTTACAAAATTAAGCTAAACTGGGTGACATTTATAGATTTTTTTTTTTTTTTTTTTTTGAAGCAAAAAGTGAATTCATTGAAAATGAATCAGTTACAAGAATGATTAATGTGTGTAAGAAGTTGAGTGCTGATTTCGGGTGGACCAGAACTCGTCCAAGTACAAGAAATGGCATTAACTCTAGCTAGTCTAGAGAGAATGTCTGCTACTTTATTTCTTTCCTTTGGAATGTGATAACATTTCCAAGAGGTATATCTAAAAAAGATACGAATGTCTTTAATCATATTAACCAAGCGCCAGTCGATAGGAGAATTCTTCATTGCTGCATCAACTACTCGTCCAAGTGACATTTATAGATTCAAATGACAAAAACAGAAGAAAAACAAAGGACAAAGATGAAACCTTTCCAAGTGTATGAAGAAGTCTGTCAGTAACAAGATACTTGAATACAGTGATTGAACAAACTGATCTCTTCCGGATTCCCGCTGATGTTTCTTTTTTTATAATTTTCTGGGAGAAATCATAAATATAAGGTTTCTTTGAAATGAAATTGTGAAAAAATCAAAAAATAAGCAAGTATTTAGTTGGATAATTAGGTGGCCTAATTAAAGCCCTTCTAATTGAGTGCATCTATGTGCACCCCCACTAAACCGGGGGTGTGCATTCCTCCCTTGTTTATTGGTTATCTTTAACTCTGGTTTATTATTTTGTTTTTAGTGAAATTGGAATTGGTACCGAACTTCTCTCTTCTCTCAGAAAAAAACAAAACCCACTGAAGAAAAGAAAGAAAAAAACCCTCCTTTATACTTCTCCGATCAGATCAAAAAAAAAAAAAAAATTGTCTAACGTCATTTTGAGAATAATGATTTACGGACTACAAGAGACTACAACAGCTGATTTGGTTTTGGAGAATTAATCATTTACCAGATCTTGCACTCAGTTCAATACATATTCCAGAGCAATATATCTCGCACTCAATTCAATACATATAAGAAAGTCAGATCCTTAACAGTAAGTAGGGAAATGTTCTCAACTAGTTTAATCAGAAACGAGAGGATGTGTTTCGAGAAAATTATCTTTCGTTGATTAATGTCGTCTATAATTTTTGTTTTTGATTGATCCTGATTGTAAATTTTCAAAACAAAAAATCGGTTTACTCTTCTGCAAAAAGATGAATCACCAAGAAGAAGGATCGATGGATGTCGAATTCAAGATGAAATTTGGGAGGAAAAAAATGGCATTACCAATATGATTGTATTTGGTGATACAAAAAGATTAGAACTAGGTCTGACATACTTTCTTCATCTCCTCCTGTTAACGGAGATTTATCAGAAAGTCATAGGACTTAGAGCAATTCCTATGGTAATTAGATTTTGTGCCCGTGCTACGCACCGGGCAGCTCCGACAAACCATCCACCATATTTTTGGTTTGGTGCTACGGTTGCTTTTGTTTATGATTACCGGCAGAACTTCTCCACAACATACTGTATATAGATTAAACAATTACTTAAGGATATATAAGGAAGTACTTAGGTACATAAAATAGGTTCTACATTTAGGAATGATTTTTCTTGCAAATAATAAAAAGAAATGATTGCTTCTTGCATATTTCAGGAAGCATGGACACATATCAATAAATAATTTCAGAACCTTGAGCATTAGTTTTTCCAAATGAAAAAGAAGAAATTCTTAATTCTCTACGCATCCGGCTTCTTTTCTTTTTTAACCATATTTTTCATTTGGTGTGATGTGGCTCCGCTTCGCCCCGTCATGCATTTTTATTCGGTGTTGTAAAGATTTGCCCGTCGATGCATTTTGATTTAGTGTGGCTCTGCCATCGCCTTGTCCGGTCGCTTTGGACTTTTGATTTAGTGTGGCTCGGCTTTGCCTCGCCCCGTCCCGATTCATTTTTTATTTGGTGTCGCGTGACTTCGCCTCACCCCATCGCACGCATTTTGATTTGGTGTGGATCGGTTTCGCCTCGCCCCGTCGCAACACAATTTTGATTTGGTGTGGCTCGGCGTTCCCTCGCCCTGTCGCTTTGGATTTTTTATTTGGTGTGCCTCGGCTTCACCTCGCCCCGTTCCGATGCATTTTTGATTTGGTGTCACGCGGCTTCGCCTTACCCCTTCTTGATGCATTTTTTTTTTTTTGGTGCATAATTTTGATCAAAATTGGAAAACATTACACTAAAGATCAAACTGTACTAAGAAAACATCCAAATAGTTTCTCTCTTTATGTATATCTGTTCTAAGTTCTAGGAAAGAACCTGTGCTACACACCGGGTAATTAGGGTAATTATTAGGTCTTGCCTTGCATGTGACTATTAGTATTTTTCTTCTTCCCCTATTGAATTTTTATAATTGCGAACCTGTGAAATTTTATGAAAAATATCTATATAAAACAAAAACTACGTATCTATGAAAATTCAATTTCTAGCATCTGTAACAACGCCGCATTAGAGAGGAACAAACAAATTTAGTGCCAATGAAATATCATGGACAATTACATATGTTTGGTTTGACAAAAGAAGCAGTGACAGACTACTTCTGAAAATACACACAAATACAAAAATGTGAACAGAAAGTTTTAGATACTTATTAGTAACCAACGTGGACTAATCCTTTTGTGGCACATTGACCCTGCATAGCTACGATGATACTACACAGAGAGACAATTATGGATCAACGTGCAAATCTAATAGCGATTATATCAGGTAAAGACATGCTAAAATTAAAGGGACATGCATATGATACCAAGTAAGCCTTATTTTTGTCGGATAATACACAACTTGAATTTATAAAGAGAAGTCCTTAAAGATGGATAAGAGAAAGCAGGAAAAGTAGTCCTAACTTTTCAGTTCAGACTGGATTTCAGTCATTAGCTCACGACCCCAACTTCATTTTTCTTCGCAGCTGTTCACTTTCCTTTCTCCTTGAACTTGAATTCGACCTAAATCAGCATACATGTCTTACCACCATCATTGAATGCACTCTTAATCCTTGGTAATAGCCATCACAACCAACACAATTTTAGGTTAAAACCCCCGAGTCAAAAGCAACAATCATAGCATTAACACCACTTGTTCGGCACCCTTGTAAACAAATCCATTTGATCACAGCTCCATGCAGAACCCATCTTCAATTACTGCTCCTTGAACTACATGGCGCGAATCCAGTCTTCAATGCATATTGAAAGCCCCCAATTCCCACAGTTGTTGTTATGTCTTGAACTCGGGCTTCACAATCTTTGTATCCGGCCATCAGCCTTATTGATCCTCTCTGGTCATCACCATTTAGCCACACAAAATCAGTGGCAGCAGCAGTCCGTGAACCCTCCTTTTTCGCCAGTTTAAACGCAGTCGATATCCTTCAACAGATCGTTCCCCAGCACCGTACAGCAGCCAAATACAGCCATCAAAACCTTGTCAGCACCCATTGTTAACATGTCACCAGCACCGTACCTCTATTGAGCATATGATCTCCATAACGGACCTTTGTCGTTATTGCCTTTCTCTCTCTCCTTCCACCCACTATTTTTTTTTCCTCTCTATCACCGATCAGGACAAACAAAATGTGAGCACCGAATTGGAGACTGTTGGAGTCTCGTATGAATTACACGGGTTAAATAGTGTAATACCGTGGATATAACAACAAATATGCAAGGTTAAACAGTAGAAAGGAGAACGTATGAGATCCACATTGGTTATATGAAGTATTAGTAGAATTCAACGTCTTTATAAATTTCGTTACTATGATGAGTAAACTTACCTTGTCTTGGATGACATGAGCATTGTCGGAAAACTACATTTCTGTGTCTCACTTTCGGCGGTGACCAAAGCATGACTTTTCGATGGCCTTGATGAAAAAAGAAAAAAGTAAGCAAAAACTCGAATAGATTGGGATTGCATTTTTTGTATAATTGATACAACAACTTTATGATTACTTTCGAAAATTGAATCTATGCCATTAGAATCGGCGGATGGTAGAGCTAGGCTGGCTTGTAGCTATCAAACAATGAAAAATATTCAGTTAGAACAGTCATTTGTATTTTACCCTGTAGACGACAATATTTGACAATGAGAATATTTGAAATTTGTGAAAAACGTACCTGCCAGGAATCATAGGCTGCATCAAGTAGCAGTTATAATTTACTTCTGTAGTGGCTGCATCATAAGTTGCATCCAGTAGCAGTTATACTAAATTTTTGCAGTGGGCACATCTTTGCGTTAGTCATTAACACAAAATCACATTTAGAATGTTGAATTTTAACAATCAAACAAAAATAAAAAGAATAATAACGACGAATATCGGTTCACATACGGAGCGAGTTTAATGTTGGTTAGTAGTGGCAAGTTTTGCACTGTGGACATACATTTCACATTTATATGCAATGTACTTTGCATAGTCCATTTCGATGGAAATATCCATGAGTCAAGTCCTAAAGTACATCAAAGGAGAAGGCATGCCAGATCTATTGCCACCTCGGAAGAGCTAGCACTATGGATTTCCAAGATGCACTCTCTTCCAATTGTTTTTGATGAGCTCATTAAAGATGTCTAAGTAACGGTGACCATACTAATAATCCTTCACAAAAAATAACAATGGCATTGCAATCACCTAACCGTTCTTGATAATTTTCTTGCATATTGCGGCAAATTGCAAAACCTTTATGTTCCTTTTATTGGAACTTTAAAATTCTTGTATAATAGATAAACACCCGAATCAATAGCCTAAATTTGTAGATTTTATATCCAAATACAAACGTAACTAAGGAAACGAGAGAACTTTTTATGCTCGTGGAAAAGAAAAACATGCATTTGTAAGAACTTAATTGGTCGATTATCATTTGCAAGCTTAGTTTAAATTGTTCTACTCGTAATTAGGTAGAGAATATACTTACTTGTTGAGAGCTAGCGTAAAGATACGCAAATTCGACCTTATAGATCCCGCATGTACAACAGTACCATCAAGTATTAGCTACATCTTACGGACCACTAAATCATTTAAATCGGTGAAAATTTTATACATAATCAAGGGGCACAAAACAAAATCAAGTATTAGCTACATCTTACGAGACCATGGTGCATCATTTAAATCGGTGAAAATTTTATACATAATCAAAGGCACAAAACAACTTGACCCCTGCACATAGCAGATTTCTAATATCAAAATAGAAAACTTAAAAATCAAAAGAGAAACCCTTAAAATCCTTTTGCATGATCTGCAGTTTTTGATCAATCATTATCGGAGGCTTAGGATAAACCCTTATCGGATTTAAAAATATATAATAACCTAAAAAGAAAATTGTATCGAGACTTGGATGAAACATAAGAAAAATAAGAAAACATAGAGAATTATTACACTGTAATTACTTTTGCATCCTAAATCCGATCAAAAGGGGGAAGAACATTGAAAAGTATGGCAGGAGGAAAGTATGGGAATAAGAATATTTCATGGGAAAAGAACGAATCGGTATTTCATGGGGGAACAACATTGGTTTTTATGCGGATAGAAAAGCGAGAAAGAAATCCACTACTGAACACCCTGTTAGGTCTTTTATCTAGGTTATTGATTTTTTCTTTTCTTTTTCTGTCGACAAAGCCCCATTTTTATTTTTGCGCTTTTTTAAACCGAAAAGGTATTTTGTGTTACATTAAAATTAGATTTGAGGAAAAGTGGAATAGAGAATTTTCAAGGGGGCGGTGACGCTCACCCAAAGGTGGGTATTCTCACTGCTACACGATGGCCTCGCATGGCTTAGGGTTTTAAAAAGGGTTTGATGGCCAAATACCAAAATTTGTTCATCCGGTGGATGGCCTAACCGGGTTTTCCACTATGGGAAACCGTGAGCGTCATCGTGATGGCGTTCTAAGGGATGACGAGGCGTTTTGGGTCATGACTCGGGGGCGACTTTGGTGGTGGCGGGCGCTCACTTACTAGACGCCCACGATCTAGTTTCATTGAAATACAAACAAATATGTTTTTTAATTTTTTAAAATACTAAATTTAATATAAAACTACGTGTTTAATGATTGGTGATCTTTTTTAAGTTTTTTATTCTTTATTTTATAATGTCATGATTAGTGTGCCCCACTACCAATTATTATATTGTTTTGTATATGTTGGTTGTATAAAAATAATGCAAGAACTGATGGGCGTTTGAAGAGGGGCGCAAGCGACTTTGTTAAATCGCTCGTTTGAAGTGAAAACTCTGGCGTCATCTTGGCATCGCCGGATTCTTGGCTAATAGCGTAGCGTCATTTGAAACGAGGCGGGTCTAGTGGAGTGACTTCGATGTTATCCATTTTCTTGGTTTGTTCATCCCCATAGTGGGATCAAAATGAACAAACTCTAGGTTTTGTTCATTCATAGGAATTGCTCTTAAGAAAGAAAACATGATTTTTTGCCCATTCGTTTTATTCCCATCTTCGGTTTCAACGTGGTATTTAGTTCTTTAGAGCATCTACAGCGGGAGACCAAAACTAAAATTTTGGTCCAAAAAACCTTGGGACGCGTGGAGAAGGAGTAAAGATCAAAGACAGGACTAAAACCAAAAACCAAACCATATTTGGTCTTTAGTTTGGTTTGTCAGCGTAATTTAAGTTGCTTTTGAACGGGCGTAATTATAGTTGCGCGATGGTGGGAGGACGGAAGTTTATATCTGCGCGATGGTGGGGCGTAACTTTAAGGTACGCCGAATCAAAAAAAAAAAAAAAAAAAAATGGGCGCAACTTTAAAGTTGCGCTGATGTTTTTTTGGTTTTAGTCTGCCGTGGCGTCGCGACCGAGTAAACCAATTTTTTTGATTTTCTTAGTTTTGGTCTTTGGTTTTGTCGTATGATTGCGGTTGCTCTTAGCGATTAACAAGAGTATAGTTATAGGGGCC